>OU342760.1:17862851-18343104 GCA_910591435.1 Acronicta aceris
AAAAACAATTTTATGTTAAACTAGCTGTTTCGGAGGCGAAGAGGGTATATAAAGGGGTTTAACCACCAAAACACCCTCCCTGCTTACGGCCATGTAGCAAGGACCACCCACGTTCGGTGCGCGAGTCTAATTTTATCGATATTTTATTTTAATACTTGTCCGTTCATACTTCGCTATGTAACGATAAGTAAGTACCTACCTTATGTATTTTGGTGCCTTGTTACGTATTCGGTATTTTTCTTCACGTTTCTTTATAGAAACAATCATGTTAACACACAACAAATACACACACAGTCAAAGTCAATCACCGGTGTAACGAAAACCGTCTTAATTAATAATATTCAAGTATATATTTAAAAGAGCGCTATATAAAAAGTCACGCGAGTCATAATAATGTTGTTTGTCAAAGACGCGCGATGCAAAAATAATAAATAATACATTGAACTTCTACTATAACAATAAGCCGTCCTTTGCTAACTTTACTGAAAATGAATCATATTGTGTAAACGACATTAAGCTTGCGCCCCGGCGCTACTTATCGTCGTAGAGAAAGAAAGCCGACTTCTATCTCTGTCAAATATCTAACTCAACTAAACATACAACGAACCTAGGAAGACTTTGTGCAGTAGATTGTAATAGATATTTAAGCTGGTAACACTTCACTTCGTTTTTTTTTATTCGTGATAGGCTTACGGTTGATCGCCAGTTCGCCTGATGTTAAGCAATACTGCGATCTACGATGGGGCGCGCTTGCCTAGAAGAAACCGATTCACTCGTCATTCAAAGAATAAGTCATGAATATGTTAAAGTTATATCCCCGTTCCCTTAAAAATCGATGCAAGTCGTATCTATTGAGAGCTAGCTACTGTGTGTAGCTGTATATAACATTTACCTGTCGTGTCGCGATATGCAGGTACCGTGACGCATGCATGGCTCATTGTAGCAATGGTCTTTCGGCGGAATGCGCAACACATCCTTTCTGTCAATACCTGCAAATAAATTAATCAATTATCATTAGTGTAGCTACTTAAAAAAATACCTCGAGCTATTTTTCCAGATGAAATAGCATAATTCTCTCACCGTCTATGATTTTCAATGTCTCTTTCTGCGATAAAATCCCTAAAAAGCAGTTTTATTAAAATCTCCACTCACATTCGTCAGTAGTGAGCGGGCAGTGTCCGAACACAACGTTCCGTGTCTGGCTGGTGGTGGTGTGGAACTCGAGCTGCGGGCCTTCGAGGATGCACCCGCTGAACACGTTGCCCACCAGCAGCACGGCGCCGCCCGCCTCCAGCGCGCCCGGCGACAGCAGCTCCGGATTCCATGTGACGTTCGATATTATCTACACGACAAACAAACTGTCTATATGGTCTTGTGCTCGGATCAAAGTTACTATTGTGATTATGTGTAAGGAAGTTTTCAGTAACAGCCCTAATTTCACCAAAACATACAATGTAAATCTCGACGCAATTCTTTTACCGAGAAAAGTTGAGAGATCACATGAAACAGGCAAGTCTCTAGCCAAGTTTCAAGTTTCAAGCCCTAACTGTATAAACTCAAACTTTATCAAAAATTCGCATGGCCCCCTGACAAGCCATACTTTTTACCCAACTGCTGAAAAAGGGAGGGTAATGAGTTTAACAGGTTTATGTATATGTATATGTATATATGTATGTATCGTATGGATATTCGACCCTAGCCCAAAAACTACTCATCAGATTTTAGCAAGAGGTATCGATTGATTCGTCTTTGCAGTAAGATCATTGATAAAGTTAAAGTCAAAAAACCTACTTCACTGATGAACTAATCAGCACCCGCGGGTGCTCCTTTTCTTAACCTTTTGGACACAACACGTGAAACATTTAATACTCATGTTAGGTAGGTACTCAGTTTTACTCGAAATTAAAAACAATTATGTACAGATACTTTTAAAACGTCAAAACTTTGTTATGACTTTCACGACTATCTACGTTAATAACTACACGAAGAGAAAGCTAGGATTCATAAAATCTTAATTGAGTTGCTTCATTTTGTAAATCATTTCAAGCAAACAAGGATCACATAAATATATCATATCGTGTACGTAAACCACACTTGAGTGTATTCACCACTATATTAAATGTTTTATGGCACATCAACGTTATTAATGGCCCATACAACATTTTATTTAATGGCGAACTTATAAAAATATCTGGCACTTCCACAGTTCTAGTGTTAAGAATGTACTGCCGGTGCTAACCACGAAAAAGGACAATGAACTGTGATTAGGTGCCGGCAAATGTCTAATGTCTACCGGTACTCCATAACGCTGGAGTAACGGTCTATAGCCGTTGTAGCAGTAATATTTTGTCAGACCCCAAGATTGTGACACCTTGTTAGGCGCGAACGTAGGCTTAATTATTTCTTCTATGAACGGATGGACGAATTTACGCTTGTATTCGTCTTTGAACTTTAGCCATACGTAGTGTTGTGGAAAGTTTTCGGAAATTATGTAGGCATGTCTTTTTGTTTGAAACAACAGTTTTGCTGGACTCACTTTCTGTAGTGCGTAAAATCCTCAATCAAAATCCGCGGATTATCTACCGCCACGGGAGGCGGCGACTCGGCAAGGTATGTTAGAATCGTACCGATTAAAAATGTCACTCATTTCAGTCTTATATGAAAAAAAAAAAAGACAGGCGGTAGCGGTGTATCGAGATGAAACATGTCCAAGATTTCATGTTAGATCTCCAGCAATACAACTGTGAAAACCGCTTCCATTTTCGTGCAGTAATTTTTGCGTGATGCGCGTACAAACATAGTCGATTTTCACCGCTAGACTTACACATCTATCTGCCAAGATAGATTGCTCCTGCGACATTTTTGCAATTACTTTTTTATGTGGCTCATGACATACCGCGCCTATACCATCTGTATCAACAGATACGAAGAGATTTGTTAGCACAACTGCACCGTGCACGTGTCGTGAAAGTGCTAAACAAAGGCGGAATTTATACGGAATATAGAATCGGCGACGTCATCCGAAAAATACATATCACGTCCACGTTGTCATGCAGGTTGCAGCTGATCACTTCCCACAAACGTGCAAAAGATCCGCTAACCTATTTTGTTTTGTCAATAAGTAAGGTAAGGCAAGTGTGTAAAAATCGATCATGTGCGCGCGATATACAGCAACCGATTGTTAAATATTTATAATAAGTACCTATTTGTATTACTAACTTCTTTATAGCAGGGAAACAGATTTTTCACCGAAATTTGAAGTTCTCTGTTGACATACCTGTGTATCCTTATCGACTTCGAGCAGCAACGAGGGTGGGTCAGAGTTGTAGCGCAGTCCGACCCAATGCCAGCGGTTGTCGAGCGTCTCCTTGGCCAGGCCGACCTCGCGGTGTGGCTGCGATGGCCGCGCCCACGACACCACCACCTGCTCGAACAGCGCCGTCACGTGGAGCGTGTACCCCTCGAACCGCTGCGAGAATAGCTCGCCACCTGCAGTGCACACGAGTGACGAGGATCTTGTACGACACCAATAATTGATAAGAGTAGCAAAGTAAGAGTTCCAGCATGTTTGGTTCCACGAGGAATTCGAAATATTCTGCTTGTTGCTATTTAACTATGTAGCAATACAAAAGATTAGCAATACCTATACAAACTAGCCCTAATACATTTCATCTATTGTTACAAACAAATACAAATGTGTAAAGGTGTAAGGTAATTTGTTCCTTGCACTCCTACGTATTGACCTTTCAACTCAAACTCGGGCACATAACGGTTCAAGAGCCGCGTTTAAGCAATTCCCTCAATGACATTTCGACAATGGAAAATGAGACTAACGGTGAAACGAAATTTATGTAAAATTGTCGCCATAACCGGCGCCACTGCGTGTGGTTAGCGTTGAGTATGCGTAGACGACGGAGGCAGGTGCCACCGCGCCAGGCAGATGTTCTCGTTGCAAGAAATATTTCACGTTCACATTAAAGTTTAATTATTTTGACTGGTAGCCACGACTCGAGATAATCGTTAGTAAATTGTCGAGATATCTCTCCTGTTCACCCATGTATCTAGTAGATACTTACCCTGGAGATAAGAAACCGTCAGAGGTATCTGCCTTATTGTCTCTTTCATCCTAGCTCTAAGGTCAACATACTCTAGCTCTAGTTGCTATTTCTATTATGATGTAATAATAAAATACCTAGTGTGACACACGACGAATTCCATGAGTCTGCCAAATGAACGAAACAGTGTGAAAATGGAGACATACTGAATACGAGACATTTCTGACGCGGCAAGCATAGCTCTGTCGGTGCGCAACGAATCATGTGTTGAACAACACGAGGTTTGTAGTCATTTCTACAACTAAACAAACATTATAGTACGCTTTACCAATGTTTTGATACGTTTACTCTACAATACAACTGAGTACCTATATTTATAGCTTTACATTCCACGTTCGTCAACGTCAACATTTTTCTGCGAATCATCCATTAATTTATGCATAGGTGGCTCTCCTGACTCGATCCAAAACCAAGATATAAATTATAAGATACAATACTTACGTGTATTTGCAAACGATGTGTAATATACAATAATGCTTCTCTATACATTTACATATTATGTTCGACAAATTTAAAACAGATGATTCGTTCATAAAATTCAAAGCGCATGACATCCCGTAGATGCAGTTACGTGTGCAAAAATTCATCCTCCTGACAGTTGTGGTTTATAAACAGCTGTTTATCCAATGTGATATTAGTAATATCATATTTGCGCGCTGCTTGAAATATATTAACTATCGGTTGAGTTGATTGAACCTCCTTTCTCTCAACAAATCATTATTACAACAACGCCGTAAATCGCGACCGGTCCAGTCGGTGTGCGGGCGCATGCGTGATGCTGTGACGTAATGTCGCAGTAATGGCCACGCCGCGCCGCGCGCCCGCTCACGATCAGTGGACACATGGATTTGGACATCGATCACAACACCATCACCAGTCTGATCAAACGCTCGATGCAATCGTACACATGATTTGCATACGCGCCGATGATTTAATATGACGATAATTCGTCCGCACAATGGAGCCATTTGGCCTTGAATTCGTTGCTATACAAATGCGCTAAACGATTTGTTTAATAAATATATGACTTCGACCGCGTGGAATAGTTACTTTGTTCCATATGAACTTTCACCCCCACATAGGTCGAAATTTATCAAAATCCTTTCTTGGGGATGCCTACGTCATAGTAGCTATATGCATGCAAAGTCTCAGCCCGATCCGTTTAAAATTGACAAAGTTTCATACAAACTTTCATCCCCTATTTTATCCCCTTGGGGGTAGAATTTATCAAAATCCTTTCTTAGCGGATGCCTACGTCATAACATCTACCAGCATGCCAAATTTCAGCCCGATCCCTCCAGTGGTTTGGGCTGTGTGTTGATAGATCACTATGTCAGTCAGTCACCTTTGAGTTTTATATATATTTAGATTATACTTGGGGATGCAAAGTGTGTTGGAAAGCCCTGGACAAGATTTCCTCAAAACAGGAAAGACTAACGTAAAAAGAGGCTTATGCCTTACAGTGGCAAAGCTACGAATACGAATACAAAGAATAGATCAACCGCTGACCAGGAAGATCTGGCAGAGATAGTAAATACGAACGGTAAAACGTTTAGTTTGGTTTCAAGATTATCGTGGTCTTACAAATGGATCCGCTACAGCTGTATATGAAAAGATCTAGAACTGAGCATAAAATACCAAATTTAATTTAATCTTTGATTGGAAATTTTTACATAAAATAGCATCTGTCAACGTCACATCGCCAATCTTCGCGATTCTCAGAATCACGAAGTGTATTGCTACAATGTGGATGCGATGCGCGTTTTAATCGGCAAAAACGCACCGATGGATGTCTTGCCGCTGATGATAATGACGCACGGGACCATTTTGATTGATGCACGTAACGCGCGCGCCACTTCGGAAGGCGGTGGCGGGACATCGTCGGAGGTTTTGTCGTAAGAATTACTTGCTCTTTCGAACATCGTCTTCCGTAACCAATCAAGTCTGCCTTTTTTTCTTGGCCTTGACTGTGTTCAGTTAAGACATCTAATGATACTGGTAACCGCTTTAGAACAAACACAATACCTCCTAGGTTATGTACGAGTCAATAACCTGCCCATCACCCAAAGACAAATTTAAGTATTGTTGAACAAGCTGCACTATTAACTATTAACAAATTATTTTTATATAGTAATTTAACTATGATTAGATACCTAAGTTTTAGATTCGGTTTACTCAATCTTTGAGGCTTCCTTAAGGGCCCGGCGGAGCTTGAATTGCCTACAAAAACGTAATACCAAAATGAATCTTAATCCAAACAATATTGTTTCAAATAGTGTTATTATTCGGATTCGGATACAGTTAATCTAGGTTCCTACCGTACCATTTCGTCTACTACTACTTCACAGGACATAAACGACCGAATTTTAGTACCAAACTTGGTAAAGTTATCAAGAATTGCATTCGCTTAGATTTATTTCCAGTAAAGTATTTTGGATGAAACGGTAAAGTAGAAACCTAGAGTAACGGTATCGGAATCCGAATAATAACATTTTTTGATTAAATTGTGTTTGAATTACGATTTATTTTAGTATTACGTGTGTGTGGGAAATTCGGTCCGCCGGACTCTTAACTTTAGAGATTAGATTAGATTCTCACTCTATTCCACTCTCCATACTTCCTTCCATTCTCACTTCCTTAGATTCGTGATCATTATGACAGATAAAGACCCCACACTTTCTTATATAGACAAATTTTGGATCATTTATGCAATTACAAGTGAAATCAGGCTCCAACACTAGTGTTTTTATTGTCGGCACAGTAGAATTGGCGTTCCTAAGTTTAAAGCGTAGGTATGTAACACTCTTTTTTAGATTTTTACCAATGTCTTGGATTACCAACCAACACATGTCCGGAAACTGAGTCCGACGAGTTGTTTAAGTGATATTGGCCTGGACAGCCGGATGTAGGAGCTGCCGTTGAAGTAGGCCTCGGGCCTGTCGGAGGGACCGAGCGGGCCGGCGGCGCGGTCGCCCGGCGTAGCTGCCGCGCACACCGCCAGCACCGCCCAGCATGCTGCAACAAGACAATGGTATAATATTTAGTACACAAAAACAATAAAAGACAGTGTCTTCGTATCTTGAATTCAGAGTACCATTTAAAACTGACTAAATCTATTGATCAATTTTTTTAGTTTTTAGCCCTCGACGCAAAAAAGAGGGGTGTTATATGTTTAACGTGTGTTTGTTTGTTACATCATAACTCCCTAAAGAATAGACCTATGTTGATTCCGTTTTTTTAGTTTGAAAGGTGACTTGATAGTGTTCTTAAATATGATTTAAGAAAATCTAGCCATTTTGAGTCCTGGTATTTTGTTACTTCCATGATATTGCAAGAACATGGTGTTTGACTTGTTGCTGCAGGGTTCTTAAAATTTTAAATTTATTGTTATTAATAACTTGTTTACTATGTTATCTGCACTAGATTATGATCGTGCACTAGGCAAAGTACACTTCCAAAGAGTTCGCATTCGGAAATTCAATAGGAAAAATACCACAAAGAATATAATATCGGCTCTGACGTCACTCGCATTAAGTTATTGGTGTGCCGGCCGGTCACTTGTGTGCGTTGTGCAAACAGTTCGATACGGGGGAATAAACGCTATATTGCATACAGGCGCATAGGTAGAGCCTCAATGAAACCGGGTCACTGCAGGTGGCACAAGACTTGCGACCCAGCGATTGCAAAAGTAATTAGACATTTCTGTGCTAAAATAAAAAGAACGAAAAAAGAAAACATACTCTGGTATATCTGGAGAAACCAATTGTGAAATGCACCGCTTCAGGGTAACGTCGATTGTAAAACATTTATTTTCAGGCCTAGATATGCAATTGTATCATCTAACGTGTTACGCAAGTACCTAATAAACAGGAATTTAAGAAGCACTCTTTGCCACACAGACCTTTCACTATTTATACACAACCGACATCTTTGACCTACCGCGTAGTCAACGCTTCTCGATTTAAATGCAACGCAACCAAAAGATGTTTTTAGTACTTTTTAGAGAAAAGGTTTTTTACTCAAATAAGCGTATTCTGCAGCACCTCATGTCGCATTTGGAACCCATTAAGATACAAGAAGTGGAGAAATTTTATGGGCCTTATCTTCAAATACTAATGAAGAAATCGTTTCAAGTGTATTTTTTGTTGTGGCCTTTCTACCGTATGGATAGTAAACGTAATATTCCTAGCAGCTTATCAGTGACAAACCTTGTTACTAACGGTTAAGGGTCCGGTGGAGCTTGAATTGCCCACAAAAACGTAATACCGAAATAATCCAGACAATATTCTATCAAATTATGTTATTATTCGGATTTGGATACCGTTAATCTAGGTTCCTACGGTAATTTTTTGTCTACAACTACTTCACTGGAAATAAAAGACCGGAAAATCGTTCCAAATTTGGTAAAGTTATGAGACACGAGAAAAATTGTTTAAAAAATTTAAAAAATTTACCAGTGAAGTATTTTGGACGAAATGGTAGAGTAGGATCCTAGATTAACGGTATCCAAATCCGAATAATATGAGAATTTGATTAAATTGTGTTTGAATCAGGATTTATTTCGGTATTACGTTTGTAAGGGAAAACGGCCCGCCGGACTTAAGCATCACATCATTCTTTAATAATTTATTATTTTGAAGGTTTGTATCTATCTATCTCAATCCAATTAGTGAAACGCCTCCTCTCTCGTCAATCCCTTGTACCCGAACGCAGTGAGAGCGCCCGACATTCGCCTAGGGCTCAGATGGACCGCTGGCCGGGGCTCCAATTTATTACCTATCGACGTACCTAAAACGCTAGCTTATTTACTGTTTCCGCATGCGCTCCGAAACTCTGTAACCACGACTGTACGAATGGCGCGGTATTCCATGATTGCATTGGCCCCAATACACAAAAATTTTGCGCATACCGTTCTAAATAACATATTATAATATTTGTCTGTCGTTTTGAACCACTGGAGGTTTTTATTGTTACCTTGCAATTGGACACTGAAAATTATAATATAAAAATAGTACTAATCCGCTTATTATTTTTAGTTTATCTGTTCATGTGTCTTTATTGTTACGGTATAGGTCAGTGCTTCGTATATTTTTTCAGTTCAAAATATTTGTTCAGTTGGATATACTCGTACACTGCCGTAGCCGCGTTTTTAAATCAAATTAATGTTTTAAATGCTACATATAATATTTTTGATACAATTAAAACCAAATCGAAACAACCAGGTATGTAGGTACTTAATGCTTAAGCTATTTCAATACTAAAACGTTTTTAGTAAAAGTGCAAATGTTAGTTGTGGTTCCTTCTGAAAGATAAACCAACACACACAAGAAACCTTATAATAGTTGAGTAAAAGTTGTAGATAGTCCAATGTCATCGCAGACTGGAGTTCTTTGACCGTTATTATTGTAATACATCAATCCAATTAGTGGCACTGGCGCGAGCAGAGCATACGCTCTCCACAATAATCGAGTTAGAATCGATTCGTCACGAGATCGAGTAGCCGGCCGCCAATCATGACGGTTTTATTAACTACCACTGACCCACAACACATTTTATGGGAAACTAACTGCGCATAATCTTTTAAAAGTAAGATTAAAGTATTATTGAGCGCAGACACAAGTTATTTCTGCAGAATCAAACAAATAAACCTCAATATGAAGTAACTATTCAAAAAGCTGATTTCGCATAATAATCTTTCGGTATAATTAATTCCGGAAGCAACATTCCAAATGAAACCTTCACCTTGACAAGCGCACAAATCACTGTGGCCATTTAATGCGACCTCAGAACGTTGCGGTTCTAGATTTAAGACGATTTAGTTTTATTGCAGTGTGTCACGGTGACTGAATGTAGGTCTTGATGTGTTACTACACTGCAATAAGTTGGATGCAGGTTGCTGAGTAAGGCAAAACGTGCGTATCTGAAACGGTTCCAGGTTCCTACCAACTGATCTGTAACGTACCTGTAGTGTCTACGACGTGACTTACGAATAATCCGTGAAATTACTAAAACCAGCTTGCTTAGGTACTTAGAAAATACAATAAGGAACCAACATGTTGTGACCAACATTCACATTCACTAGGGACAGTTGGAATTTTTTGTTAAGCATTAGCAAAAAAGCCTTGATTGAGATACACATTGCGATGCACCATGTTGAATTTTTTGTAGGACTAACTTAAAACCAAATGCTGACAAAACCAGGTTCTTAGTACCTGGTATTGGAATTTGAAAATCGATCAACTAATCGTAATTTGGTCATCTGTGCAAATCGAGGTAGAATTAGGTATTCGTGGCAATAACGACTGCTCTTTTTTTTTTATTCGTGATAGGCTTACGCTTGAGCGCCAGTTCGCCTTCGCTTGCCTAGAAGAGACCGATTCACGCGTGATTTAAAGACACCCAGATTATATTTATCAGGGAAGACCCACTCGGGAAGTGCATTCCATATATCAGCGGCACGCATGACAAAAGTGAACTTAAAGCGTTTCGTTCGGGTTTTTGGAATGTCCACCATGAATCGATGACGCTTTTTCGTGCTTCTGGTCGTCCGATAGTGGGAAGCTAGGCGGAATAAGATCGTGGAGATCTGTTGCACACTCTCCGAAATGTATCCAAAAACAACCGATAAGCTAGCAACTTTGCGGCGATGTTTGAGTTTGAAGACTTTGGAGTTTAGCCCGGACAAGGGAGTCGTTGCCAATGAGCTTCTTGGCGCGTTTCTCGACGGATTCCAATGCCTCGAGCTGATACTTAGCCGATCCATCCCAAAGGTGCGAACAGTACTCCATGCACGACGGAACTTGTGCTTGATACAATGTGAGCAATTGTTCCGGTGTGAAGTAACGCCGCACCTACAAGACGATATCCAGCTTTCTGACAGCTATTTGAGCCTTGGACTCTATATGGGAGCCGTAGTTGAGGGTTGACGTCAGAGTAACGCCCAAGAGCTCAAGGTGGTCAGTTATCGGCTCAGACACATTTTTCACTTGGAAAACCAACCATTGGACAAACACTTTCAAGATTAATTTGCAAAACAATGCAATCGTTTTCCGTTTATTAACCACACATCGAAAGTGTTCGAGTGCTGCTCCACGCAACCGATTCAATAATGCACATTACACAACATTAGCAGGCAGGTAGGCGCAAGCGCATCGGATATGCACGTCTGCCGGCGAGTCGCTATCGTAACAAATGTAAAATTCGGAAACTAGCTTGACCTTGTGCTACAATTTTCAGGTTTATATATTTACTTAATTAAATAAAAAGATCTCAATAGGGTACAGTATTAGTGTAGCTTCAATGCGACTGCAACGTATGCGACCTCAATTGCTGTAACTATACATAACTTCAACTTTAGGAATATAATTTCCCAGCAAAATAGGATGTGTGGTAGTGTTATGGGGCATCGTATGTATGGCAGGGACCGTGATGTAATGAGTGTAATGATGACGATGACACACTTGCTGTATGCTGCCTAAACGACAGAGAGTCACTGAACTTAAACCTCTTAAGATTGTACAAGATTAAAGGTTTCGAAACTGCCCCAGAAACTGAGCTCACTTTACTGGATGTTCTTTTTCATTATAGATACTTTTAAAAATACAGTCATTGGAATTTTGTGGGTTTTGCCAAATGATTAGTGAAAGGCAGAATGAAATCTGTCAAAATTGTATAATCTAAATGTAGACTGGTGAATAGTCTGTAGCTATACTCATCTATCTTGTAAATCTTGAAGCACTACAAGAAGGAGCATTAGTAGCTCTTAACATAAGAGTCCGACGGACCGTATTTCCCACAAAAACGTAAAACCAAAATAAATCGTAATTCAAATACAAGTACTTCACTGGAAATAAATGTAACCGAAAGTAATTTTAAGTAGTAGAAGACGGAATGGTACGGTGGGAACCTAGGTCCTAGACTAACAGTATCCGAATCCGAATAATAACACAATTTGATAAAATATTGTTAGGATTACGATTTATTATGGTATAATTTTTTGTGGGCAATTCAGGCTTCGCCGGACCCTTAACATTATTACACCACGTCACAGCCGTAGACAATACGTGGGCGTCGAGGTTAATCTTGCGACACTATCCCACTACCTACCTGAGATTCTCATCGTATCCACCAGACAAAAGTGGAGTCAGTCACAATGTACCAGAGTGCAAATTCGACAGGCAGTGTACACAATAGGCAGTTAACACGTGTGATTTCCACGGCCATCCGTTACTGCAAACCATATTAGAGGGTAACATTTAAAGTAATCCCAGATATACATAAATAAATAAAGGTTTATTTATTTCTTTATAATTACAATTATGGATGTGATAAAACGTCTCAGGATCCAAGCCTAATGTTAACTTTAAAATGAACAACAATATAGTGCCGTTAGAGTTGTCTGTAAATCTTTAGAATCCATAAAAGAGAGGAATGTTGTGTTAGAACATTTAACATTAAGATAACGTTACTAGAGCAGACAAGTTATGAGTCAGGACTATGCTCGCGCACCTGGTGTCGTGGTTTACTCTAGTCTAGAGCCGCTATAATACAAAACTTGTATTGAACAATGCTAAAGTCCTGCCATTTTACGACTAATACACTGATCAGATATTCACTGCGCACCATAAACAATGTGGACTCAAACAACGTGTGCTTGGTAGACCAATGCGCGTGCGCATAGCGGCACGATGACGTCACCGGCAGCGGCATCGGCACCAGGTAACGACTATGACTCATATAAGTCATAGTCCTTTACTTTCCAAGAAACAACGTTCGCGGAAGCGACGGACAAAACGAACGAAACAGATGAGTCAAAAGGTGTAAAAAGGCTTTCATTCATGGTACTTATACATATAATAGTATCTCGTACGTTTGTTTGAAGTTAACAGAGTTTCACAGAACCGGATCTTAATGACAAAAAACAGAAACAGATTTACAAACGTTTGTGTTATGGAGCTATTCAAAGAAGTGATCATTTATGACTATTTTGGGAAAACCCTCGGAACATATCAAAATTAAATTCGTCAATGATTTGTATTAGCATAGTACACTACCAAATAATTTGAGGTATTAGTTCCAATGATTGTGGAACAAGTAAGTTTCGGCAAGTCACACATTTCCATAGGCACGCGAGCCACGACAAAACTGTGGCAGGGCATTATACATTCGTAACAGTTTCACAGACATTGTGCACCAGATACAAAACAAAGAACTTTCTACTTGACATGGTACGTTTGCGAGTTATCCATTGGTTTTCGTAACGAATTACAGTGAGCAAGACATAACGGCCTTCAGCTCTGAACCAAAATGGCGGCGGAATCGCGCGCCCAGCTGATAACTGACAAAACAGTAACGATCGATTGGTGTTGGAAAGTCAATGATAAAACGGTTGAGATACAACACAACAATAACAGCTACTCTCTACTATTTATGGGAATATTTTAACTGTGAAGAAACGAAACGTCAGAGAGTGGTGTTACCGGAGGTGGAAAGTTGCTACAGCGCATTCGCTCGTTGAGACTGTTCGTAGGGAGCATAATATAATTGTGAAAAACATCAGTACAAATAGCCAAAAGCCCACAAATTATACACACTAGATGAAGAGTTGTTCACAAATCATAGTAAATAGGAAGTTCTTATTAATCAATAGCAATGTTTTGCTGTACTTTCATCGTATGTTAGCAAACAGACAAGAACAGTTTAAATTACAAGAACTACACTAAAAATCCTTATAGGCTATTATCATAATATTATGAATGTGATGATAAGTATATTCTGCACATGCATACTTCGATATCAAGTAATGTAGAAATACAGTAAAGTTATTTGAAGTTCTTCGTTGGATTTAGAATTATTTTCACAATCATGGGATATAAATAGCAGGCTCAGAACTTCAGAAAAATAAGTTATTCAGATTTCAGATAACTTATTATTATTATCTACATTTTTGCAGGTGTCCCCGATATACAGCGCAGCTTCAGATAACGGTGGCTTGCGGCAGCCGTGGCGACTGTCGCCTGCGCACGTCATACGCCGCCGCCCAAGTGTTACACGTTGGAGTGCCCATGCTGGGCCTGCCCAGTACCTATGTAATGGGCAGGGACAACAAGTACATCTCTGACCACGGGTTTAAACAAAATTATTGTTAAAGTTGTACGTTCAAAATATTTATCGTTACGAAGTCATTGTTGTTTTTTTAATATTCTAACATAACATACCATCACGCCTATATTCCCCGAAGGGTTCGGCAAAGGCGTACTTAATGTAAACCCACAGTTCGCCGGTATATTTAGGTCCCATGTTATAGGGGCGAGCCTATAGCCATTAACCGGGCACAACTCCAAACTCCAAGGTGCTACTGAGAATTTCATAGAAAAACCCAATAACACTGCTCGACCTGGGGATCGAACCCAGGACCTCAAGTGTAGTAGTCGCTCTTAGGACCACTAGACTAATGAGGCAGTCAAATAATATTCAAAATTTTACATAGATATGCTATTTAACTAGAATTTGGTGGCAAGTGGCGGTCTATAGTTTGTCAATTAAGAAACAACAAAACAAAAACAACCAAATCGGTTGAGCCGTTCTCAAGTGATGATCTTTATACATGCGATAATTGATTCGTTAGTAGATTAAATTCGTGCCGAGCTGTGGTCAAACAGGAGAAAGTCTTTTTAAATAGAAATTTTCACTGTTAGTTTTTAATTTAATCTATTTATCATAATTAAGTAATTTGGTGTGCACATGCACATAAAATGAAAATGAAAAAATAACAACTAAAACGAGTACGTAAATAAACAAGACATGTACGAAACATGCCAACCGTAGATAATTATAATTTATTAATATATAATTTGGGTGAATACATCTTGAGAGTTTATGGTAGGGATGTCAAGTGACTGCATAATAATAGTGATATAGGTACCATAGCAATTAAACGCGATGCTGTACCTAAGCAATTATTAACCCAGACACAGATCTATATCTGGTTAATCTGCTGCGCGTGCGCACGCACTCGAGAGTGCAACGCGTGACGACACGCTATATGTAACTGGTAGTCAGTTGACACAAGGCGACGAACTCACATGCAGCACAGATTTAAATCTTGTAGTAGATTTTTTTAATGTGTAGTAACGACAGGTTATTAAAATAAAAGGATGCAGAACTTAGGTTTGTAAAGACCGCGTAGTCAAAAGACCGGTAGCACCTTCCGAAACACTGATAAAAAGAATGACTTTTCCCGATGAAGAGTGAATGCATTTGAACTTTAATGATACGGGTGTTATGTCAATATCCAATCAACTGCATTGCATTCGTAAAAATGCAAATTCGATAATACAACCCAGTTTAAAAAACCGGAAAATCGTTAATTTGGTTATATATATTTATGTAAAGGTAACAAAATAGGAGCATTTTACTGTATAATTACCTACTAATAGAGAAATAGCTGAATAACAAAAACCAAGCTTGCTGTCAGAAAACCCTTTATATTTTCTTCTTGAGGGCAATAGGTTATAAATGTGTATTTTTTTAAAAAAGGACCAATTAGGTTTGGGGCCGCGATAGTTACAAAAGTGATTCTTTTTGTACTGTTATGTAATACCTACTGTGCTTAAAATTGAATTTTGAGATGATGTAGGGCTTTCCCGTTGAATTCTAGAAAATCTTTGTCGGTTGCCCCTATCAAAGTAAAGGCAAAGAGATGTTGCTGGTTTGTGGCTTGTATCCAGACACTTTTCATCAATTAAAAGATACGAAAAATAAATAATGTCAGATTCGATACTTTATAGTTATCGTTGTAATCGTATCCACAGAAAAGGACAAAATAGTTATGTTTGGATCCGAGAGGAGTCAACGTGCCCTATCAACAGAATGATTAGTATAAACACCAGCTATTGAGCATTTGCAGGGTCACAGGATATTTATTCTTTGGAATGTTAATGAGTTCAACAGACTATATTTTATTACGTTGTACAGGTTGGTCCATTTAGTAGTGGAAACAATATTTGTGGGTAGACGGTTTATTTGACGCAACATAAATGTTTCGCGAAAATCAGTACTTTAGAAGTCATATAATGTTAAATTCCGAAGATATTCCGATTTTGCACCACACTTTTTTTGTCTATGCTATCCTCAATCCTCAAGGTAGTTTTTAAAACATACACACCATCACGCCTGTATTCCTCGAAGGGTTAGGCAGAGGCGTACTAATGTCCACCCACATTTCGCCGGTATGTTTAGGTCCCATGTAATAGGGGGCGAGGCTATTGCCTTTAACCGGGCACAAATCCGAGCTGCTACTAAGAATTTCATAGAAAATCCCAATAACACTTTGCTCGACCTGGGGAATGAACCCAGGACCTCTAGCGTAGCAGTCGCGCTTGGGACTACTAGACTAATGAGGCAGTCAACAAGTCAAGTAAGTAGTTTTTAAAACCAATACCAAATTACTCGTTTATTTTTACTATGCATTCATAACACAAATTGTTACTTAAAGTTGAAAGTTATTAGAAATTCTTTAAAAAGTTTCACTACAAACAGAATTGTTTATAATCCTAATAATTTAATCTTAAAATGAGTCTCATTAAAACGTGTCTAATTAATCTAATATTAATTAATAAGAAATAACGCGCATTAATTACCGTCACTTGCAACTTCTGAAATACCTTTCTAGTTTAAAATATTACTCTTGACCTAATTAAAATTAATTATATCTAAATGTATCAAAAAAATTGCTAAGTACTATTTACTCTATACCTATAATAAAATTGTAACAGGCCGATGTCTGTACATTATAGATATTAAAGAAATACTAATATGGGGGATCTTTATTAGAGAACAGAAGCCAAAATATCAATTTTTAGAATGTTTGTCTGTCTGTCTGTATGTTTGTACGCGCATCACGCAAAAACTACTGCATGGAATTGAATGAAGTTTTCACCGATGTATTGCTAGAGGTCTTGCATGTTTCATCTTGATACGCCGCCTAGAATCGGACTTATAGTATGTTAATCTTTTTGGGACGTTAGTGAAACATATTGAACTCTTTTGCTGGTTTGTGATGATTAAAGCAGTTTCTTATATTTATAAATACTTAGGTATTTATAAATATATTTCAATGCCATGTTACTCATTAAAAAACAAAATTTCAACTATAAAATAAAAATATACCTAGGAACAGGTACATTGTTTGCATTATTATTATCCTTGTATAAATAATTAATTACAACCTATCTATTAATTGTGTTCAACATTAAAAAACACTGCACGAAATTACGAAGGCGACGTTTGACAAATTAACCGAAACATAACACAAGTTTATGTGGCGTTACTAGAAACAATACATATGGCGTTAAATTGTCAGATTACATGATTTATTGATCGACCAGTTGCGCGTGCTCATTGTACATTAAACATATTACTTATTTCGTAAAAATTAACAAAATGCATTAAATATTAAATTGTGTTCATGTTAACGGAGAAATGCTTTACCTAGATTTTTAGATTTTGCCCGCGGTTTCACGCGTATCCTAAAGGATTTTGGAATAAAATGCCTGAGACTAAAGCTAGCCGATATCCTTTTACAAGGTCCCAACCAAAATTCATCAACATTAGTTCAGCGGTTTAGGTGAGAAAACGAAACAAACAGAGTTACTTTGTTACGTGTATCTACTTGTAATACAAACAGTAAAAATGTAATGTTATTAATCTAATAGTTTTGAAATGTTACTAATGTCTCAATAAATACTCTTTAAAACGAATATAGAATATATTATCAAACTGAATTCCTAACCCTCGAGGTCGAGACCAATAAGCTATCAAGTGTCCGGGGATTTAACAGCACTTGAACGGTATCTGGGATTAATAAATAAAAACACAACTTTTTGTGGGCGGAGTAGCATAGTGTGGGAACTGTTTTTGCCTGCACTATCGCGTGAAACGTAGAGATCTTAACGCGATATGGCGCTAGGATTCGTAACCCAAGTCTGCTCTTTACAACGCGACGCTCACTTACGTCCTGACGTAAGCAAAAAAGCTTTGTAAACCATCTTCACTACATAGTATAAAACAAAGTCGCTGTCGCTGTCTGTCCGTCCCTATGTATGTTAAATCTTTAAAACTACGCAACGGATTTTGAAGCGGTTTTTTTTAATAGATAGAGTGATTCGAGAGGAAGGTTTTAAGCTATTTTACATTACGCTACGACTCTTAGGAATGGGGCAACGCGGGTGAAACTGCTGGCGGATCGCTAGGGTTGTATAAATAATACTATTTCTACTATATTTTTAACCGACTTCAAAAAAGGAGGAGGATTTCAATTCGTCGGATAGAATAGAATTTGATAGTGGCGGAAACCTGATGGCTAGGGCTTGCGATCGCAATGCGGTTGCCGGTTCGAACCCCACCCATTGCACTACCGACGCAAACCCACTCTTAACACAAACATTTAGCTTAGCACGAGGGGTTAACAAGAATACTAGTAATGTGCGACCCACATTGCTAATAAGCTTTTTAAAACAAAAAAATAAAATAAAAAAAATGACAACAACACGTAAGTACCGTTCGGGTAAATGACAACGTCGTCGAGGTACAGTACAGGTAGGTAAAATTCTACTCGCTATTAAAATTTTTGGAATAAAATAAATTAAGAAAAAGTAAAACTGGTTTCAATAGCATTTTTTGTTTGTGAAGGCGGTGTTACCTATTTTAAGTTATTGCATAGCTTCTATCGCGGGCCTTGAGCGTGGGGACCGAATCCAGAAATTCCGTAACGAAAAAAACCTAACACGCTTGTCTCTTTAGTTCAGCAACCCGCCTTTAGGTGGCATTGGTTGTATTACATAAGTTGATAAAAAACGCTATGCAATAGCTTTACCGCGGCAGTCCCCGAGTGCCACACGTCTTTTTTTTATCTTCTATATCTATACTTATAATAAATCTGTAGAGAGGTCAATTCTGTACCTACATGAAATATATTTCCAAAATAACTATCAGAGGGTGATTAGTTATCGATACTGACGCCAAAAATGCAATCAGTAAAATTTTTGTCTGTCTGTCTGTATGTTCGTTATAGAAACAAAAACCACTCGACGGATTTCAACGAAACTTGGTACAATTGTTCTTCATACTCCTGGGCAGGTTATAGTATACTTTTCATCACGCTACGATCAATAGGAGCAGAGCAGTGAAGGGAAATGTTGGGAAAATGAGTGATTCATGAGAAAGGTTTCAAGCTATAAAACATCACGCTACAACCCTTAGGAACGGGGCAACGCTGGTGAAACCGCGGGCAAAGAACTAGGGAACAAAGTAACTATTCCACGCGGACGAAGTCGCTGGCAAAAGCTAGTTATAAATATTAGTATACAACATAACATACCATCATGCTTGTGTTCCCTGAAGGTTTAGGCAGAGATATACTAATGTTCACCCACAGTTCGCCGGTAGGTCCCACATAATAGGGGGCGAGCCTACTGCCATTAATCGGGCACAAATCCAGACTCCGAGCTGCCACTGAGAATTTCAGCATTTTAGAAAAACCCAGGAGCTCTAGCGTAGCAGTCGCGCTCAGGACCATTAGTCTAATGAGGCAGTCTTAACTTAAGAACATGCTTATTTAATATTGATGTTTTTAAATACAAGGTTTAAAATTGGAAATTAAATATTTACAACATCATTTTGGGTCACGGGACTAAAACCTAGATATGTTTCATATTTGTTACATCTTTAAACTATTTAACAGTCATAAAATAATCATAATTTACCTAAGAAGCGGAACGGTCGAAACAAACAAAGTAAAATACAATGCTACCTCGGTGGAAAGAAAGGACGTACGTCACACACATTTATGTTTAACAACAGTATTCATACTGCATTTAGATATTTTTTCTCAAAATTTAAATTACTTCAACGATGTATAGGTACCTGTTTTTTGCCATTTTGCCAGCAATACAATTAAGTAAAACAGCAGTGGAGAATGGAGATATAAACACATCAGCTTTCTCTAAGCTTTAGTAGCGCTCGTTTAACAATTGCAAGTATTATCTACTGACTGTAATTTGGTAACAGTAGAGCTGCAAGCTGCAGCTGCAGCTTCATTCATGATACTCTATATCATAAGGTTCCGATCAGACAATATCTGTCTTAACCAATCATATTCTTAATCATTCATTCGTAACTATATATAATATTATAGACTTTTTAAAATATTTTTCTGTGGAGATTCCGAAAGATATACCTATAAAATATACCACTGCCATAATAACTGGTAATACCATAGAATACATTCTGATAATACTAATATTATTCAAGGAAACTAGCAATAATAATGTATTGATTGAGGTGCACCAAAGGAAGGGTCCTTTGGTGCACCTCAATCAATACATTATTATCCACATTATTATTATTACCAAGTGTCATTAATCTAAATACATAGTACTACGACTCCAAATGGCCAGAGTATCCTGGACAACTAACACTTACGTATCGTCTAACTGAGTAATCATTTTAGTACGACGGCAAATCCTCCACACGACACGGCTCTCTTCTGAAAGTACTGCTACAAATTGCAGGGGAAAAGGCGTGGTTAAATAAACTGTTAACTTTTGTAATATGACAGAAAATACGAAGAAAGTCGAATAATAAAAAAACTCGACCCTAAGCGTTCTCTGTTAGTCTGCTGAAGTTACTCGTTTATACAACTGGTTAACTTGAAACATTACTGTTAATAGCGACAACTCATTATATGAGTATTGTAGATCTCTGCAACGGATGGAATCTATGTACAAACTATGTCTGGAGCAAACTGTAAATATGTATATTCTTGGTTTCGTGATAAGGGAGCTATGTGGTGTGAAAGAAGATGTAGTAACAAAGATTGAGAAAGGTATGTTAAGATGGTTTGGGCATATAGAGAGGATGGATGAACGAAGATTGACGAAACAAGTATACATGGCCAATACGGATGGAAGAGTTGGAAGGGGCCGACCTCGGCGAACGTACCACAATCAAATTGCGGACGTTCTCAAAAAAGGTCAGGTTAAAAGCACCTTAAACCGACGATCATGCATGAGGAGATTAATGAACGTGGATGAAGCGAAAGGGGTGTGCCAGGATCGTAGCATGTGGAAATATATAGTCTCTGCCTACCCCAATGGGAGACAGGAGTGAAAATGTGTATGTATGTATTCGTCATCACGTATGGTGTAGTTAGCTAGTTATGGAAAATACATTACTGTTACTAATTATTGTGAAAAACTTTTAAAAAACAGTATGGGTAGGTACTTCCGTTCCCCTACCGCGCGTGTCGTATTTCTGCGACAGAGAACATGTATTTTTTTTTTTCGTTTTATTTTCGTCCTATTAACTATGTGGTACAACTAAAACCATTATTAAATAGAGATATTATTTTACAACAATTACCTATTTTTTTTTGCAATATTTTATTAATCAATCTGTTATTATTTTATCGATTTGCAGCCGCGCGCTAGTGGCACGGCAATTGATATTTAGCCAATAATATCAAACTGTCCATCATATTTGTGTAGCAGCCTAGCAGGTTAAAATAACTGTGCGTGTTTGAGGTTGTATTTTCTTACATATTATACCTAATACATGAGCGAGGCTTTATAAAACAATGGAAACTAGTCCATCAGGTACGACGTGAACAACTTCCCACGTCGCAACATGGCTGGAATGGATTACCTAGGTGATAGGGATCTGTACTGTATAAATTGTACATTGCTTACTTCATTATAAGTTGACTATAATAAAGTCGCACGTCTTGTAAATCCCGACGACGGAAAAATACGTTTTACATCTACGCTATGAGTTATGTTTTTATAACCCACGACCTTTCAAGTGGAGCCAGCTTAAGGATAGGTATATAGGATCTGCAGAAATCCGGGGCACCCATTTAAACGAGAAACGGTAGTTTTGTCAATATAGAAATTGACGTAAATACTTAAATGTGAATTAAGTATCGGTTCGTTGTCGGTCGGTATGGTGCGTATGAATAAAATAGTAAGATTGCAGCGATGCGGCCGCAGCGGGTTCAACGTTCGCCGTCTCCACCGTATCGGGTTCAATTATAACAGGACCGCGGTATCTGCCATGGTTCGCGTAATGCATACGTAATAATTACGATAATATCGACCTTGTTCAAATGTCTAATGATCGAGACCGAAATAATGGGCTGTACAACAGACTAATGTAAGTCTTCCAAGAATATGAATATTTTTTCTTTTTGTAAACAATAGAAATAACGGAAGATATGAAGTACCTAGATATGAGTCTTCTTTCACAATAACAAATAGGTAGGTATATTGCTGACTAAAACATTGACAATACAAGAATTGCAATTCAATACAATAATGGTTGACTAGATAGTAATTAAATACATATGATACTAGCGTGTGTAATAAATAATAAACTACAACTGATTTTGGTAGAAACTATTTTCTTGCCATGCCACTGCCACGTTACCGGACAATTCGCGAGTATTTTGAACTTGATATGAGAAATGGCAGCTGTTGGGTAGTGCGGGGTCGGGGCCACAGGTCGGGGCGTCACGCACCGGCGGCGGCGGCAGCCGGCACCTGCGCCAGCGCCGTGCGCCGCACCCGGCCGGTATTGCTCAAAAATATATTCAGAAGGTGCATCATCATTCATCAGACTTAAAGTCCTATAAGGATTTTCATTGCAACAAAACAATGGGAGTTAAATCCAAACGTGTTCACAGTGCTGGTGCCACTATAATTCTTTGCTTAGTGATATACGAGTATACGCTTTAGTGGTTTATCCCAGTTGCCTGGTTATCAGACGTTCTTTAACTGTTTTGTTTGATTTTTGTATTAATCGTGATTACCATGCCTGGTAATCACGATTAATAGCACCAGTACCATGTATTAATCACGATTAATACAACATATGGACATGGAAACCGCAGCAAGAGTGGTTGCTATGCTTCAGGAGGGCTGGAATAAGCTTGGTAGGCAAAACTGAGCTGGTAATTTTAGATGGGGTTACCGTAACCGGCACCAGTTACGTTGAACGAGTAATTCGACCACCTGACATCCAATTTTCACGAAGAATGGGCGCTGGCTTTAATTTTATGCAAGATAATGCTCGCGCGCATACGGCCCGTACCACAAAAAGGGCACTTTCTGACGCCAATATGACAGTTTTGCCATGGCAAGCAATGAGTTCCGACCTCAATCCCATCGAGCATTTACGGGATCAAATGAAAAAACGCCATGTGAATGACAGCCAACAAGAGCTCATAAATGCGCTAAAAGTCTGTTGGGATCGGATACCGGATAAAAATTCTACCCATCTCATCGAAAGTGTATCAAACAGGCTCAGAGTATGCATACGGAGCAGCCGAGGCCCCACTCGTTACTAAGCATAACATCTGTCAAGAAATGGTATGGTGGTGTGTGTGTATGTGTGTTTTAAGTAATGTGTTTTTTAATTTAAGTAGTTATATTTTGAGTAGTTTATATCAACACAGTGTCGAATGGTTTTAAACTTGGTTTTAAATGGTTTAAAAACACTGGATTTATTATTACAAAAAGTCTTAAATATATATTAGCCCTGACTCTTTTTGTAATATGACTGAAAAGTTTGGAAATTTTGTAGTCTGGATTTCGTTTAGGATTAACTTCAAGCTTCAACCATCTTTTGTAATGAGTTCGCAATCAGCAGGCGTAGCAGGTGTGGAGCCAGAAATTCATTTTAGTTTATTCAATTATTATATGTTTAGATTTTCATTCATTCGGCTAACGGAACGCATGATTGTTACCAATAACAACATAATAGTAATCAACATGTTCAAACAATGGTGTTGGTGCCAGGGTGAAGGGAACCCCGAAGGAAACTCAGATGCGAGCCGAAAGCAGCGAGGGAGCGCGAGCCGTGACCGACCGTTCGCTCTGAAGCCTTGTGAAGCACTGAACAACTGAAGAATTCTCCTTAAGCAGTTGTTTTATTTTAAACTTTGTTCTCTAGGTTCTAGAATGTTCGGACGCACGCACTGACACCGTGCGCGCGCCGGATTCTAGAATAAATTATCTGACAGTTGCCTGCCAGTGTGGCTGCAGCCCGAGCCTCCCCCCGCGACCGCAGCCCCTACTACTCTTTGTCATCAGGCTCTCACTCCCCTACTACGATTTATTAAAAATAAACAACGAAAACCTCTTTTATTTGTTGACAAAAATATACCTAAATATAAATACTATTCGTTACATTAATTTCATAAAAATGTGTGCTACGCGTCGTTAACAAATGGCAACATCGTGAACACGTTGAAGGACAAGGAAGCCAACATTGCGGATGCCCGACTGAATGTTTATCTGTTTTTGTATTAAGTTAATTTGACTAAAAACAGTAGCTCATAATTTTGTTCATTAGTAGGTACAGAAGATAAAGTTAGAAGTTTTAAGTTCTCCTAATAAAAAAAATGTTTGGGAAGGCCCATTGGCATAAACAAAAAAAAAAACAGTTTTAAATGCAAATACTTAGTAAATTATTACAACACTTTTTTATTTAATAGGTAGGTATTATAATCTGGAAACTTTCGTCATCTTAATCCACTTCCAGATCAACAACGAGGTTGATAGCTTCATAAATACCTACTTTAGAACAGATTCAAAAGCATGAGCGAGCATATTCACAACACTAGGGGACAATTAACTGAAATGTGCACTTCACGATATTACGGATTCTAACAGTGTCTATCGAATGTCAAATGAATATTCAGAATGTTAATTTAAATATTCGTGTAATGTTAATATTTGGTGATTTTTATAGGACAAATGAGTCACCGCTTCATTAGTGCCAGGTCATCAGGTTTAGCATTGATATACAATGTCATTAATATTAGCCAAAAATGAAGCTGGAAGCGATTTGCTGTACTGTTCGGCACAAGAAACTTCTAAGAGGAATATTGCCCAACTATCACCGCTTTAAGAATTAAAATTTTAATGAAAGCAAGCGCCGTAGCTGTTAAGCTATCACGACTATTCACTACATAAAGGCGTACTAATATGAGTAGCCTGCACGTCATTTCACTAAAATCTCGGTGTCAACACGTCGGAAACAATGCGAAAGTGTTGTGTGCGCACTTTCCACTTGCAAGTGAGGCTTCAGCACATTGCACCGGCACAATACGGCACACGGCACGAACAATGGCCGTGCGAGCTGCTTTCATTGACTGAGAGGCCACCAAAACTCGCAAGTTTCTCTTGTGTTAACTGTTTTACTTTGTAGAATAGCGACTACATCGGTCATACAAACAAGTTGGTATGATGTAAAAAATATGTTGAATACTCGTACGCGTGTAGATGCACCTGCCAGATAGGTAAGCAACACGGTTTTCCTCCTACCTCAATGATACGTCTACGAGGGATGACGAGCATGTTTTTAGGAGATTATTGTGCCGCCCTCAGCGAACTTACCACAACCAAGTTGCTGACATTCTCAAAAATGGTTGGGCGCACCCTAAACTGACGATCATGCATGAGGAGGTTAATGAACGTAGACGAGTGGTAGTGGTGGTCGTAGCAAGTGCAAATCTATAATATAGTCTCTGCCTACCCCAATGGGAGACAGGCGTAAAAATGTGTTATGTATGTATAACATTTTCAAGAACATCAACAAGGAAATATATACTATAACTAGCATTTTGCCCGCGATTTCGTCTGCGTGGAATAGTTACTTTGTTCCATATGAACTTTCATCCCCTATTTTATCCCCTTGGGGGTAGAATTTATCAAAATCATTTCTTAGCGGATGCCTACGTCATGACATCTACCTACATGCCAAATTTCAGCCCGATCCCTTCAGTGGTTTGGGCTGTGCGTTAATAGATGACTATGTCAGTCAGTCAGTCACCTTTGAGTTTTATATATATTTAGATATGAAGTACATACCTATTAGGTATGCCTTACTTCAGAGAAACAAGATCTTCTACTTTGCAAGTCCTGTAGAATGTTTTAAATGTTACCAAATCTAAACAATAGCCATTGTTGGAGCCAGCTTACATAACACTGCTGTTATTAATGACACCTAATTAATCTTATAATTTTAATTGATAAGAAATCAATGACAATTATTGTTACAATTTTCGAGTAATAGGAGGAGACTTCAATGGGTGTATGTAAGAGGTGTGGTCGCGTTCAGATGGTCCCTCATGCAGGTGTTCGGGCACAAAGGACACATCAGTAACATGTTACATAGATATCTTAAATTTGGTCCCAAGCATGACTACTATTATGCTTGAGGTCCTGGATTCGTTCCCCAGGTTGAGCACTGTTATTAGGTTTGAAATTCTCAGTAGCAGCTCGGAGTCTGGATTTGTGCCCGGTTAGTGGCATATATGGGACCCAAACATATGAGTGGTGGGTGTTCATTAAGCATACCTCTGCCTAACCCTTCGAGGAATACAGGCATGATACTAATTAATTTTGCCTATTTCTAATTGATTTCTCATGGCTGATAAAAATGGTAACTGTTGCCAGGATAAGCAGTACACCTGAATATAGGCCATAAAATAAATTAGTTGCATTAGGTATTAAAAATAATGTCTAAGGAAGTTATGCTATTGAACACTATAAACTTGTGGTCCTAAACGCGACTGCTACATAACACTAAAGGATCTTGGTTTGATCCTATGTCAAAGTAGTGTTGGAGTTTGGATTTATACCCGGTTAATAGCAATAGGTTGCCTCTCTTACATGGGCTCTAAATTGATAATTTTTTAATTAATACAACGTTTATGCATTTAATTGCCTGTAAAGCCTCGAAATAAGTATTATTATACCCAGGCTAGGTATGAAATATTTCTGTAATTTAGTATTTCAGTCAAGGCTGCAATTCTTATAATAACATAGCTAGATAATGTGACAAGGCCACTGATAACTAGCGTCAGAGTATTTCATTCATTGACAGGGAAAAAAATACATTTTCATATTTTAGCAAATAATTAAGATAACAGGAGTATGAATTGACGCCCACATGCTGCAATTACCATCAGTAATGTTGTTGCTATGTTAAATATGACTTAAACATTATGTACTTACTCCATGCCACTTTTGAACAAATTAATGTAATAATTACACTATCCATTTGTTTAATAGTTATATTATTAATGGACTATACCACTCCAAAAGTAAATAAATCTGGCCCAAGTGCAACAGTAATGAGGTAAAATAGTTCTTGTGAACATAATCTTTTTTTTTTCAGCAAAGATTGTCATATCTAGTCATACTATGTACTGCTTATTAATTTATTACCAGTCACATGTATATTATGGGGATTACATACATACACTCACACCTTTTCCCATAGAGCTAGCCAGAAACAACAGAACCCCACTTGCTATGATTCTTGCACACTTCTTTTGCTTCTTTCACATTCATACATACACACCAGTTGCAAGTGCTATGAGTGTAACATATCTATGTGTTTATAACTAAACAAAAAAGTTATGACAGTAAAAAATAGTATAAAGCCTACACTATAAGGCTTTAATTAATGTAATGATGCCTAATGCCTGACGCCCTAATGCCCCCCTGCCCCTGAAGTACTTACTTACTGCTATTATTTATGGGTACTACCCATCAAGTACTAAAATGGAAATTCCATAGTATCAAATTATGAGGAGCAATATTTTGTGTTTTTCATAACTTTTTTTTTCATTTATTTAGAAGCACTCAAATATTTACCAATAACTGGATTTGAAAGTCCACAGCTGTTTTAGCCTTATCTGGTTAGTATCTGTTGAAGGTTGAATCTGGCTGTTAGTGTTCACTGCACTTAATTAACTAGGAAACACTTCACCATGACAATATTTAACTTTCGTTTTTTGCAGAATAATCAACTTATTTTGTAACATACAGCATCAGGAGGATAACCCAAATAATTTTATTTTAGTAACATTATTTACTTTGTATGTAATTTTGCAATAATTTCAACTTAATCTATTGACAACTATTTATAATAATTATTATATTAAGTACCTACCGAATATTACCAAAAAATTTGATCCTTTGGTTCAATTTTAGGTGAAATTGTATTTTCATGAAAAACTGCAACCAATGAGGCAACCTCTAGTTTTAGTGTTTTAGACTCAAAAGAACTGTCAAACAATGTCTACTCGGAGGCAATTTGCACAAAAACCTTTCACGGATGCTTTACAGTAAAGGTAATCAACAAGTCTCTACTACCTACAAACTTCAGTTACCGTCTTGCTTTTCACAAAGGATATTTTTAAAGTACAGGTACAAGAACTATTTGTTTTCTGTACCTTTAAAATGAAAAGGTGTTTTAACCAACCTGCTAGTTTTGCAGCGCCGCGTCGCCTCCAAACAACGTCTACCTTCATTGTACAGCAGAATTATCGAAACACCTACATTAAATTATAAAATCAAATAATTAACTTATTCATAATTCACTAGCTATACACTCAGAGTAAATTAAGTTGTATATAATCATACAAAAATGAAAAAACATAAATCTTTTGATGTCATGAAAATAACGCAAAAAAAAACATCACCACACACTAAACGTCTGAGCGATAATTTTTTGACTGATATTTCATTTGACTGACACTAGGATTGTGACTAGTGATGTCAACCGGTTTTTTTCGAAAACCGATACGCACCGGTTATATCAAAGAAAACCGATTAAGATTGAGCAGCTCAATGGGGGATACTACACGCACGCTACATTTACCTTTAAATTAGTGTCCGTATACACTCATAAAATGTTTAAATACCCAATAAAATGCCAATAATATCCAATGAAATGCTGTGAATAGTAGTGTGAAACTTAAGTTTGAAAATATTTTAGTCGATATTTTTAACAAGTTCAATTATTCCATTAGCCGTCAGAAATAGTTTTATCTCATTTTGCATAGATAAAATGTGCTAGGTTCCCGAGGAATTTCGCTAAAGTGGCAACACAAACTGCTCGATTTATCGGGAAGTTCGCTAAGTGCAGTGCCAGCAACTTGAGCGTATTTTCTCGAATCATCATCGATACATTCTATCGTCACGCAGAAGCACTGCAGTGGCTCAACTCTGTTTTGTAACACAAATTTATGATTTAATCCATTGATTTACTTACAGTACTGATTAATAAGCAATTAATTATCATTTTTTTTAAATCATATTGATCCTTCTTTGTGAAAAAAGAACTGTTACCTAAAAAAACCGGTCTATTCTATAAACTAATCGAAATTCTCTCAGAGGAAAGAGAAATTCTAACATTCGTTAATTCGAGATCGACTCGACTCGACACACAGACTATCTAAGACTCGACACTCGGATCTAAAACACTCGACGGCTAATAGACATTTGACATCAAACAAACGACACTGACAAAACGAACAAACGTACAGTAGTCGTTTGCCATCGACTCAATTGCCACAAGGAAAATAAAAGAAGAAGACTACTGTAATAGATCGATTTTACAAAGACGTTTAGGTACACGTTTACGTCGTTTAAAAGACAAGAGTTGCTAAAGCTCCGCGTCGATAAGCCTCACCGAATCGAATCGCATTAATTGTCCTGATATACCTACCTATATTTTACACCTACCGTAATCGAGCAAATAAATACATTTATTTAGATTTTTTCATTTATATATTTTGTATGGAAGTACTCCCATTCGAAGCGGGGCGCGATGGGTGCACCGCCGAACCGAATCAATCTCATCGGCGCACGGTGGGCTGTGCTTTCATAGACATAGACACATAAATTATTAAGGGTCGTTCGTTCGTCTTTGACGTGGGACTAGAAGTTTATATGGGTCTCTGCTGTTTATTTTCTTTAGAGCCTCGTCATGTAAAAGAAATATGTGTGGATATTTTTTTACAAATAAACAAATTTCGAATATATAGAGGTATGGAACTGGAAGAATTTTTAATTCCTGAAACAGTGGTTTGCAGTGATCTAGATATTCAGCTCTACACAGTGCGCTAATACACTTCATCTGCACTACAAGAACTCTGTTAACGTCAAATGAGTTTCCCCATATAGCTATTCCGTAACGTATTAGGGAGGAAACGTAGCCGTGAAAGGCAGAAAGGGCCGCTTCTTTAGCATTAATCTAAGTTTTCTAATTAAGACAGGGAATTACCGTTTCATCTTTCATCTATGACTGACTAACAAAAATAGCATCTTACATCGTCGAAGTTGATGACAGTAGTGAATAAAAGAAACAATATGCTTTATTTTATTTATAATAATTAATGAATGATGAAGTCAGTTATTTGCTGAAGTGCGAAATATGCATTGTTTGTTTGTTTTTTGGACTTGTGAAATTGATTGTTTTAACAATTTGTGTTGTGAACCCGATTTATTGATGTAATTATGACTGGTTATACAAAGAAATCACGTAGAGTGCAACGTTTTAATCAAGAATGTTTTAATGTAACGCCTGGGTTTAAAACCCCTCTGCTGTTGTGGCTGTCCATGGGCGACGGTGATCACTTACCATCAGGTGACCGACATGCTAGTTTGCCCTCCTATTCTATATAAAAAAAAATATTCACCTTTCTTACGAGTGACCCACTCGTTAGAAAGGTGAATATATTTTTTTAAAAAGAACGTTTTACATTTTGCTCATACTATTTAACGGATCTTTCTGTAGGAAGTTGTGGTTAAAAGATGTATATGAACATATGAAATCCATTAAACACTAAAACTCAGTTCCTAATAGCAGTGCTTTTAATTAGTGGCAAATTAAAAAGAAGCAGCGGTAGCCTAATAGCTAGGGCGTTGGACTTGCGATCATGTTCTTGCCGGTTCGAAACCCACGCATTGCACTACCGAGGTGAACCCACTCGTAATGTGCATTCATGGTAATGGTAATTGCGACATTAACTAAACAAAATTCACAATTTTTATCTAAAACCACAAAAATCATTATTGGAGCTAAAAGTAATGTAAAATGTCAATTTTGACCAATTACACAGATTGCGCCAAGTTTTAGGCTTGATAAGAATTTATTAGTAAAGGTTTTAGTTCTCAGTTGTGAATGTTGTATAGTTGATGTCGCAATTACAACTACCATGAATTTAGAACTTGTTAAAGACCTACAAACTGCGAAAAACCACTGGAAATTTGAATTTCGCGGGCACAGCGAAACGAGCCGCCCTATTCAACTTTTAAAAAAATAGGTATTTTAAGAAATTCAACCAAACCCAAGTAGAATAAGCCAAAGAGTACATTGTTATTTATGAAGCTATATTAAAAAAAAAGCAAAAACATAATTTTCAATTACATGTTGTAATTAATCTATTTTATTTTCTATGATACTATCGGTAAGGTAAATTTCGCCAAATTAACTGAAAACGAGGCTGAAACATATTGTTTAGATGACAATGATTCCATGAAGTAATAAATAAATAATCTCTTTGGTCTTTACCATTGCCAGTCTTTGCTTGACACTGACTGACATTACGAAATGTGTTGCTATTTTTCACAAAAAATGGCAGCCTTCATGTCGTAAGCTTTTCTTTTCTTTTCTACAAATGAAAAGTTTTTAATATCAATTTATGGAAGATTTATAATGCTATTTCAAGCGATCCAGATGGTCAATCGGTTTTCTGAAGCAATTAAATAGTTGTTTAAATGTCGTGAGTCATGTATTTCATATTGGCTGTAAGTACTACGTGGTTATGATTCTTTTGTAGTGGTAGATTTGATTGAATTAATTTAATAATTTATATGTTCATTTCTAGATTAATAGTAGATTTTATTCTTCATTTCACCTGTGTCTTTTCCTTATGTCATTATTTTTTAGGTGGAGTAAATCAGGCTACATATGCAAATGTTGAACGGATCAAACGATACGAATAGTTCTGTGTCAACATCTAATAAAGAGACCATGAGCGCCGGGAGTGTGACGTTCGATCGCGAGCTGGCCAGCACGCGACGTCTGTTGTGGGGAGACCATGTAAAAGAGGATGTCTTCCGGCGATGGGCGCAGGGCTTCCAATTTAGTCCAGATGAGCCTAGCGCTCTAATTCAACAAGAAGGTGGTCCATGCGCCGCTATTGCGCCTGTTCAAGGCTTTCTTCTCAAGATACTTTTATCAGAGACACCTGGACACAGTTTTCAGGACTTAACATCAGAGAAGTGCAATTCTCTACTGGTTAGGGCTGTGTGTACAATATTAAGCCAGTGTCTAGCTCCTAAGTACAATGTTGCCGTGTACCGGAAGAACGAATCTGTTGCTGAGACTAGCAGTGGCAATAACATCAGTGTGGAAGAACAATCCAACTCTGTGTATGATACCTTAGAACAATTCCATCGACGGATTGAGGTCCATCCATTTCAGACATTGTCTGAAGTGGAAGCTTTCTACACAAGGAACATTCGGATATTGAAGGACAAGTATGGTGTTCTACTTCTGTTGTATAGTGTTATTCTCAGTAAGGGAGTGTCTGTGATGGAGGCAGAGCTAGCAGAACTGTCTGACCCACTCATACATTCAACATATGGCTATGGCTCACAGGGACTTATAAACTTAATGCTCACAGGAAGAGCTGTAGCACATGTGTGGGACCATGACCAGGTTGTGGGAGGGCTTCGGCTGCGGGGAATTGAGAGACAAAATGATATTGGATTCCTCACTATAATGGAACATATGCAGTATTGCACAGTTGGTTCTTTTTACAAGAATCCCAAGCATCCTGTTTGGGTGTTAGCATCAGACACACACCTAACAGTGCTGTTCTCTCTGGAGCGGCGATTAGCTGCACCTGAGACTGTTGGTGAGTCAGCCGAGCGAATCTTCCGCTCATTTGATCCAGAGGGCAACAACTTTATTCCTTCAGAGGCTCTGCAGGATGTACTGTGTGCAGCTGACCTTGTCAGTGAACCAGAATATGTGGAGTTAATGAGACGGAAGTTAGATTCTGAGAATTTAGGCATTATCCTCTTAAGTGCATTCATGGATGAGTTCTTTCCGGGGTGTGAACGTGGTGCACCTGACACATTCACATTACACCACTACAATGGCCTGCTGCGCAGTAACCCCGGCGCGCGCGTCATGTATCGCACTGGCCGTGCTGCGCTACTCGAGTGCCCGATGCGTGCTGCCAGCACAGATCCCATGCTAACATGTCTGCAGACTAAATGGCCCAGCATCGACGTGGTGTGGGACGACGGACAGTCGCCGTCGCTCAACTAGCATGAGCTCTTCCTCCCAATGATCCCTTGCTCTGAACTTGTACTGTGACACAGTGAAGAATGCGTCGAAAGTACCTTTAGATATGTTTTAATAATGTCGCTAAAAATTCCATTACTTTATTGTATTAACTTATGTATAAAAAATTGTATTGGATGGATTGCATCGAGGCTCCACATGGATGATTCTCGCACTGGTATAGGCAGCTATTTTGCATAAATTTGGCGTCCTGAAAATTGACCTGGACCACTCAGCTGATAGCATGACATTGACACAGAGTGGACTGTGCTCGTCGAATTAGTAATAATCAGTACAATGTTGTGAAAATAGCTCCAAGCTACCTGTGTAAATGAGTGATCTGATAAATTAAGCAATAAGCTTTATACAAGAGTAATAAATATAATATGTAAAATATAATTTTACAGTCATAAGTTCATACTGAAAGTATTATTTGGTCATAACTGGCTACCAAAATACAAATTTATTTTTGTATCAAATTTAGCTGGGACGAAATTTACTCAATCTAATTATCTAGCCTCTTTGTGGCTCCAACTCCCCTGTATTGGGTATAATTCTGCCGACTGGATAAAAAGCTACGACACGCATTTGACACATACTTGCACTTGCCTAGCTACAAAGCTTTGTTGTACGAACACTGTTTTTTTTTATTATAATTAGATAAACTTTTCACTTACATGCTGACAAACTACCTATATATTTTGTTTTGTAGTCTCATTATTAACTTAGATAGAAACTGTAAATTTCGATGAGAGTGAAAGTAATTTTGACAATATGGAGCAGTGATGTAAAGATAAAACATTTATCAGCCATCCTTCCCTCCAGTATTGTTTGGATACTAAGACATGTAGCAAACTTTCTAACTTAATAAATATATTGTGGGTGTCATATGTACTAAATTGTATAATATCTACTTTCAAGAATATGTTATTAAGTATGAAAGCAAGTTTTTAATTGGTTTTAATGTAATGGTGGCACTTCACATGGCTATTTGTGTTCGCTATTGGGTCCTTGTTGTATTTGGCAAAATATATGATGTACAGGCCAACATGCAAATACAGGCAAATACGACCATCACAAACATCATCACATTGTGTGGACGGTTTATCTGAGTATTTGCTTGTGCCTATTTGACCCCTTTGATGTGCGTCGAGAAACCGACAAGCGCACGGTAACGCGTATTTGTTATTAGTCTTATTTGTCAAATAGGCAATTATGGCAAATACTTTGTCAAATATACTATCCACACATGGTAATTGTTTGCCAAATATGCCAAATGTGCCAATACAAATAGCCATGTGAAGTGCCACCATAACATTCAAACCAATTAAATTTATAAACCAAATAAGGTATATGCTGTAATAAGGAACTCTTCTGGCAAGTTTCCTTAACAAGACTCATGGTTATTGATTTGATTAATACATTTTGTATGATTTTTTTTCTTTGATTTATATTGTAACTTAATATTTAACCAAGACTTTGTTACAAAAGATATGGATACAAATTATAAAAGTAATGTACACCTATATTTTGTTCACAAATAGATGTGGTCACTATCTGTGCCTATATTATCGATTATTCCTAGTGAACTTAAAAAGTCTTTGAATATCTTTTCTTTAGTGGTGATTATTATAATTATTAATTTGTCAGATTCATGTAAAATAGCTGTGCACATTAGTGTCGCATTAAAGAGTATATTAAAAGATATTTTCAGTTAGTCATAAATAGTGTAACATGCTTTTTTAATTATAATAATGATGGTTTTATTTTGTTTTACTTTTTGTATAAATGCAATGCTTGAATCATGGGGTATTGGGGTGTTCTATTTATAAATTCATACCTTTTATCACAAATATTAATAAATTTTAGTTTACTTCTTATTATTAGGATTAATATTACTTTGAGGTCTTATGCTAACATTTGTATACATCATATTTATATAGCTTCCAAAACATACACTAAATGATATTGAGCTTGAGATTTTTATTTCTACATCAAACAAATATTTAATTTATCGGTTGACTTAGTCCAAAATAAAATTCTTTTTCCATAATAAAACTATTTATATTTTTAAATAACCAAGAGCTGCCTAGGTTTTGTCTTTTTTATATTCGTGATAGGCTTACGCTTTACCGCCAGTTCGCCGCTTACTGCGATCTACGATGGAGCGGATTATATCTATCGGGGAAGACCCGTTCGGGAAGCGCATTCCACATTTCAGCTGTTGAGCTGTAGGTACGCAAGATATTTCGTTTGAGTTCTGCATTGATTGTGACTCTGCCAGACAGTATGCTTCTCTGGCAGAGCCACGTGTACACGTACTCGAGCACGATAAAATATAAAATATGTTAAAATACAAAATTCCTATTATATTTTAAGGGAGGTATATCTAGTGGAATCGAATAATTCCACTCACAATTGCAGCTGCCCGAAACCTTGCAGAAAATCGTAGCCAAATAACATAGCTCGGTGCTATGTTGTGTTCCTAACGGTGAGTTTCTAAAGTCGCCAGAGCTCTGCGAGGAAGCGTTGTGTTGGCAGATAGGATAAGCATCACGATATTGTCTCCTCTGCTGAAAGACCAACTATTCCTCCTTGATTTACAGGGTTGGCAACGCGGAAGTGATACAGCTGGTGTTGCAAGCGTCAATAGGCTACGTTAACCGTTTACCTTCAGGCGGGCCGTATGCTTGTTTGCCACCTTAGTGGTATAAGGAATATCTAAATATTGTCCATAAAGGTTTAATATAGAATATTTTAATCCAAGCGTCGTTGTATCGGGGGACCGCTTATGTGCTCGTCAAAACGCATCGTTTGAGCCCAAACACACGTAGATGCCGTATACCGTTTAAGAGTTCTTCTGAATTCTTCAACATTGACAAGTGACAGGATTTCGAATCGATCAGACTTGTTGAAGTTTTTTATATCTCTTCATCAAGAAAAGAAGTGATGATCTTAAAACGGCTTAGCAGATTTTTTTAAACATAGTTAAAACATTCGTCTAACACTCCTTTCAAACAAAAAAAATGATCAATATCGATTCACCTGAGCAAGCGCTACGATGCAGGTACACACTACAAACGTATATCACCCCTCTTTTTCGTCGGGCGTTAAAAAGCTACTGTTTTTTTATGAATATTTGAATAGGTAGTTAGGTACTGATGTACTAATACTGCTTATTGCATGCGTGTTAAAAAATATCTTCTTTATTATATAGTGGTTGTCAGTCGAAATTGTTTTGCTACAATAAAATAACAAGGCGTTATATCTAACACATTTGCGTACCCACACGTGTTGAGAAATATAATTATTATAAAGCAAAAACCACTTTATAGTAATTATATTTCTCAACAGGTACGCATTGTGCATTATTAGTATTAATAATAATAAATATCGAGAATCTCGTGAAAGCTAAAAAAGATAAGCAAATTAAGTATCTAGACCCATGAGATTGTCGACATGTGCGATGTTGACTCGGCAATCATTGTACCGATAGTGGTACCGCTAATGGTCTAATAGCCAAGAGCCTCGACTGACACCTATGGAGCCTCTCGTTAGGCAGCTCGGTTAGGGGCCTGATACAGAAAGCGGTACTCGCTTTTTAAATGTTTTATTATTGTTATTTTTATAAAAATAATTTGAAATATGTAAATATATTGATTATAGGAAATAATAATAAAATGGCCCCCTCTGGCATGTGTGGTTTAATGAAAAGCGCACAAACCGCGGGGCAGCTTGCGGCGAGCTGATGGTGAGTGACGACGCTGTGGTCCTTATTGTTCCAGAGAGTCGGTCAGGGCCTCGTCTCCAGTCTGCCCATATTGGGTAGCTGGGGTGGAAAGCCAAGAGCGCCCGAGACTCTCAACTCTGTCAACGCCAGAGCTATATACTCGGAGGTGGAAGTGTCTAATGGCATAATAGCGGGGAAACCCAATCCGGGTCTTTTCGAAACTCGCGACGGTGTAACCGGGGCCGCACCTCTCTACACCCTTAGCAGCTCACACCGTTGTTGCCGCCTTCTGCCTGTAATGACAGCTGCCATATGCCATCACTAAGGATGATTCGAGGCTCAAGGCAGACGCCATTTTCTTCCGGCAATAGAAGTCATCGGTTCACCTAACACCCACATCCATAATCCCATTTATAATTTCCATATTTTACAATAGTCCTGCACCCGCCCGGAATACTTTATGGCTTTACTCCCATAGTGCAGTTGTGGAGTGTCCCGAGTGTATGCCCCATCCCATATTAGATCAAAGTTTTCCAAGAGGCCTCTGCGCGTCGGACTTGTGTCCCCCCCCCCGCAAGCCTTCCAAAGGACCGGTCTTCCTCACGGGAGGCATGCCGTGATATCCAAAAAGTGATATACTGATAATAATTATTAATAATAAATTTAGTTTATTTCAGGCATGTAAAAGACATACCTACAAAACTAAAAAATAAAATTACGTATACATAGTCATAGCCGAAATTCAGTATTCTAAAATTGGGTTGGACATATATTCAGAGACAGCCTTCAGAATTCCATTACTGGAGCGACTCAACCTACCCCAAAAGGACGCAACACAAGTTCTGATTATGGCGAAGAAGTCAGGAACCCTCGTCTCAGAGAACTTGTTCAACGCGCTGCAGCATCTCGGAAACCTCATAAGAGTCCTGTACGCGTTAGTTATTGTACTGAACTCTTATGGTGTTAATGGCCTTTCTGGTGAAATTCAACCAGAAGGAAAAGGGCTTTCACGTGCACACTGCAGTTAGCGAACGAGCATGTTACCTCTAACAGCGAGGGCTCTTCTCTCTCGCTCAGTATCACTATCGTCCTTCAGTGTCTCTGTCAATAAGTGACCCAAATACTTGAACTGCATAACGATTTTAATAGTTTTTTATGAGATAGGAGGGCAAACGAGCGGACGGGTCGCCTGATGGCAAGCGATTACCGCCGCCTATGGACACCCGCGACACCAGAGGAGTCACAACTGCGTTGCCGGCCTTTTAAAAGGGGGTTGGGCCTCCGGTAACCTCACTCGGCAAAACAATGTAAGCGTTGTTTGACGCCGGTTTTCTGTGAGGCCGTGGTATCTCTCCGGCCGAGCCGACCCATTCGTGCCAAAGCATGGCTCTCCCACGTAAAGTCCACGTTTTGCCGTTCATATGTACTTCAGGAACTCATACTGGACCCCTTCCCGGCTTAAACACCATCATTTCCTTTTTACTAGCATTATATTTTAATCCGTGAGCAACTGCAATATGCTCACAAATCAAAAGGAATTTCTTCAGACCCTTGACCGAGGGGCAAAGGAGCACCATATCGTCGGCGTAACATAAGTTCTTTACGTAAACTTTGCCCAAATAACAACCCACTCCGGAGCTCCTCAGCCAGGATCAGGATCAGGCTGTTGATGTAGAGGTTAAATAGGTCTGGCGAGGTCCCCTCCTTGACGAACCCGGCATTCTAGCCAGTAATCACTAGATGTCGTGTTGCCCCATCTTACGCTATTGGCTTGCTTTCCATACCAGTATCTCAACAGACTCACTACATGCTTTGGTATGTTTGCATCAAACAATTTACAAGTAGCCCAGAGAATATCATAATTCACCAGGTCAAACGCCCGGCTCAGATCTAAAAAGCCTGCATAGATCGAGATGGTGTGTGTAGTCAGTAGTGTAGTAATTTACTGTGGTTTTTAGGCTCATAATGGCTGAATTCGTTGAGAGTCCGGGACGGAAACCAAACTGTGCGTCATTCACTGTTAGGTTCCTACGTACGGTCAGGATAGATAAGTCGCTCCAGCACTTTGCTAATAACTGTACCTAACGAAATTGAACGATAATTCGAGGAGGAACTGAGATCGCCGATTTTATTCTTAATAATGGGCACTATAAAGATAACTGTATCTTATACAAAGGTTGTAAAAAATGCATTGATGCTCAAATATTTTATCACTAGCCAATGACATTATATAGTTAAATATTATATCATTGTCACTAGCCCAAAGAATGCGCTCGGTGCTGAGACCATCGTGGCCATCGTAACTTGCCACGTTTCATGGCGCTTACTACCCTTACAACATCTTCTTTTGAAAATTGAATGGGGTTATATTAGTACATCAGTACTTATTCATCAAAAAAGAGTAGCTAAGGTATATAATTCCTGAGTACCTTACCTAGTATAGATACCTAAGGACATCGATATGGATATATCGATATAGGGATGGGCCATAAAAGTACAATGTTCCTCCTAAGTACATGTGTAGTAGGTAATTATTATTTGGTGGCTCTGCAGCAGAGCATGATACAATCTTTTGTTTACGCCACCGTGCACCGACTTCCGAAACTGTTTTGCACAAAAGATATTTTTTTATGTTTTTGAAGGCGGTTTTACTTTTTATTAAAAGTTATTTTATTTTTCAACATTTTGAGAGTGGCGAGTAGAATAGTAATTTATTTTACTTATTTTTATTTCATGATCAACATCATTATTTCAGCCTATTATTGCCGTCCACTGCTGAACGTAGGCCTGCCCCAAAATATTTATTTTATTTTATTTATTTTAAGGTCAACCAACAACTGTTACACTCATACATGGATAAGGATACAAGCCAGAAGTCTGAGCTAAGTGTACATTATCAAAGAGTAAACACACCGAGCAAATTATATAGTAGATACTAAAGCATCTCGACGATGTCATCGTTTATTCGGTCGGTATGTGTTATTGTCACTTTTTTCGAAATCTTTTGAACTTCTTCATGAATGAATAGGACCACTTCAGGAGTGTACTCTTTCAAATAAAAAAGTATTGTATAGATCAGTTTATAAATGACGGAGTTTTGACACATAAAAAAAGCGCTGAATCAATTTCGATATTTTTATGGAGGCACTTCTGAAGTGTAACTGTAAACTACCTACCAAACAAAACAGAGTCCCATGAGCGATTACTCACGCCACTCGCTCACGCGGCAATTCTGCTCAATTCTTCTCTGAGAAAGAGTGATGTGAAAGTGTCCTACAATATCCCTGTCTTTGGGATACAAAACTGAATTCATATAAACAATTATAACTCTCGGCGTGAGTTCTGACTGCCTAGCGAGCATTGCCGAGCGAGTATTATCTTTGATAGCTCTTGTCGCTCAACGACAAACTAGTGGAGCGAGTCCTCGCCGGCAATGTAAACAGTCAACGTTTAACTATTAATAAAAGCATCTCTTTTATTTACACGGAATGTATATCTATTGTACGTTTCATGAGCGAGAAAATAGCCGATAGTTAGTCGTTTCCTCGGGTGGGACAACTGTTTACTAATTTGTTCCTTTCAAATGAGATTTATTATTTCAGCCATTAACTCAAATCGCTTTTTCCAAATAATTTGTTGCAATGAGCATGCATATTTTTTCATTTTCAGTTTGAGTTCCTGTATCATTTCTTGTTACAAGTGGCGTATGTTGCTTTTTTTATATATTTGTAAAACTCTAACCTTCTTGTTCTTCTTCAGAAGATGCAGTCATCCGTTATCTTAATCTTAAAGAATCGCGCTGTGAAGTCATTTGATTGAGCTACTTTTCTCTTTCTTGTACCAAAACGATCATAAATCAGGCATTTCATGACGTCATAATTTAGTATATCAATGATTGTCCAATTATTCATCTTTTTTATAAATTTAAGCGAATTAAAATAACGCGTTAGAGCGTAATATTAGTTCTCATTTATAAGAAATTAATAATGACTTTATTCTTCGATGATCACCGGTGAATCTCCGGAGAATGACCAATCACCGGTGAATTTAACCGGTGGTCAGAATTTCGCTCCGGTGCAAACCTCTACAACACATGTGACAGACAAGGACTCAGAGGAAAGGAAAGACAAACAAGGACAAGTGCGAGTAGTGTTGCCATATATGGATTTGTCCACATACGAAATTTGGAGTATTACATACAAAAAAAAATGCGTACGGATTTAAAGTGTTCAGATATTACTCCGATTTTACTTGGCGAATTTACCGATTTCACATTTTGTCGTGCGAGGTCGAGACCACTGTCCATATGAGACGCTTCTCCTTTCCTCTACACTCCATAAGTCAACTGTCATTGTCAATGCTGTCATACTGCGTGTCAAAGTTGTCAAAACCGAAAGAGATTGTAATTTGTTATTTTGATTTTTCATAGAAATTATTTAAATTAAATGAATGCCGTGAAATCAAAAATAATTAAATAACATCCTTTTTTTTCATTTTTTGATTTACATCAATTTTAATCATATGTATATTCTTTCATTTACATCTTTAAATTTCAACTAAAATGTTTCGAGCAGAAATTGATTATATGAAATATGCAACGGAGTATGATCCTATTAAGATTGGGTCTATCGATGGTAAGTTTAGTCTGATCTTATAAATAGAACTATGTTGCTGTTTCATGTTATGTTACATAAGTTAGTTAAATATATAGTTCTATGATTACTGTTTTTCTTGTGAGAACTGAGAGGTACAAAATAAAAGTTTTTTCTTTCTCCCTTACACACTACAAATTCAAACTGTCTAAAAATATTAAACTCTTGCATAGATAGATCACCCCCTCCCGGTTGGAGTGTACGTAACGGGGCACTGAGGAAAAAAGGCAGATTTTTTTTCGCTAATGCTTTATTTTCTCGATTCTATCTTAGATAACACGTAAATATAAAGCTAAAAGCATCCTGGTGTTTTTTGTCTGCGACCAGCCGTTTGTCGTAAAAACGATGTCGAAGGGAAGTTTTTGTAAAGGCGTCTCAGGGATGCGCGGTCATGCGCGTGAGGCGTGAGGCGATGGTTTTTGGTGAAATTTTTCTGTCTTTTTTTCATAGTGCCCCGTTTCGTATCCCTCCCCTCAGTTCCGTCTTAAAGTTGAAATTTCCATATCTGGTTTTAGTGGATGCTTACGTTGTAAAATAAACCTATGTTATGTTCTAAATTTGAGCTTTCTAGAATACTTTTGGTTGTGCATTCATAGATCGATCAGTCAGTCAGTCATGCACTTACATTACGTAACATTTTTACAATCATTTGACACTAAGCATGTAAAATTTTGAGTGCATGTTTGGTGTTGTGGTTTGTTAGGTGGTCACCTCAATACTAACATTGCGCCAAATATCTTATGTTTGATTCCCACCCGAGGCAAATATTTGTGTAATCCATAGATATGTCTTGAGTCTGTTTTTTAAGTTCAATACGAACAAACAAACAAATCATTCCTCTTTATAATATTAGTTCAGATTTAGATAAGATCAAGTAAACACATTTTTGTGTGTTTCTATGGAATGGAATTATTTTTATAGGTCCTTGATTCTCTTATTTAAAATAATGTTGTATGTGGAATGAATAAAAGTGAAAGTAAAATATTTGTCTAGGTACAGACACAGATCCCCATGATCATGCAATCCTACGGGCTCTACACTCAGAGTACATCCCTAACAAATTGGTAAAGGGTAACCCCGTCAATACACTGTTTGTTGGCAGACTCAATCCAAGAACTACTGCAGTAAGTAACACACGAGACCTCCACCAACATGAGAGAAATTGAAAAACTGTAAAATAATTAATATTCCACAAGTACTCTCATTAGCCGCGGCGCCCTCTATCGGTGGGCATCAGTGCGGCTCGGTACAGCTCGGGCGCCTTACGGCGGCTTCGGGCGCCTGAGAGCTGCCTCGGCAGTCGAAAGCTTACCTTAGAACGCTGAGGCTAGTTTTGAGTACCTTCGGCAAAACTAAGAATAGTTTGGGTGGCAGACACGTCGCAAAGCAGTCCTAACGTTACGTGATAACAGTTGTGCGTGTGTATTTATAATGGTAATAATACTTTATATAATAACTTAGTTCTCATTGTACATCTTGCTGAAGAAGAAGAGAAACTTGGAGCCTTAAGGCAAAACATTATTTTGGGTGAATAAGCTTTGGAAGCAAATTCACCGAAGGTACATCCTTCGGTGAATTTCATAACTGTTTAATGATCAACTTTTCCTCTGTCATAGTCAAATAAAACGAAGCTATACGTGTACCTAATTAATGAGGCTGTTGCCTTTTATTTTCCTCTGAGTGTTGCCAAGCTAATGGAGGCGCGCGTGGTGAACGTTATACGATTGTTCTGCGACGTGTCTGCCACAAAAATGCAACCCGAGCTACCCGAACACAGCCTCGGCGTCCTTAGGTATGCTTACGACTGCACATATTTTATTCCAATCAATCATGGAATAAAATATAAATTATTCAAAAAGCTGTTATGTTGGAGACTTTACTTCTACAGTTTACGTCGTACGTTAGTCTACGGGTTCTACAGCTCTATATTACCAGACTGCAAAATTATTTAAGACTGTGTAAAATCAACACTCAAATAGGTAATGTTTGTTAAAAGTATCTAGAAATAAAGTGAAAGAGTTTTGTGTGATATTATAATTCCAAGGGGTGATACACGAGTTACAGACTCAACCATTCTCAGTGTTGCTGTACCCTCTCTCTTTGACTAGATATTGCTTAATATTAAATAAATGGGTGTGTCACTAACGAATCGCGGGAAAAAGCTACTGGGCTGATCATAAACTTAGTTGAGTTCTAAGTCTGTGCAATCAAAAAAATGTGAAGTCGCGAGACGCGTATTTGAATATCTTGCCCTACTTGCCCCCATCTGAAAAACACAATAACCATACATATATATCTACCTATACCTATATTTTTCTTTCCAGGATATTCTCAAATCGGAATTCGGGAAATTCGGCAGAATACTCAATTGCCGTGTTGTAAGAGATATAGTTACTGGAAAGTCCAAGCAATATGCATTCATAGAGTTTGAAAACTTGGGAAGCGTGGATCGGGCTCTCAAAGAGATGCAGAAGGAATACATAGACGGCGCGGAAATGATTGTGGAGCGCGAGGCGGAGCGCCTGCTGGCCGGGTGGCGCCCGCGACGACTCGGCGGAGGCTTTGGTGGACGGAAGGAGTCCGGACAACTTAGATTCGGGTGTCAGGACAGACCATTCAGGAGACCCATCATGGTTGCGCAAAAAAAGGATAATGAGCCGAGCAGAAGATAATAATAATATCACGAGTCCATCTCTCTCTGATTACATGTACCTAAAACAATGTGAATATATGAACAACACCACCATAAATAGCTTTACGTATTTTATTTAAATGATCTTAAATGTAATCTAATTGGTCATGAGTGTCAGCCATCAATCACAAACCAACAACATGAATAATCGCGTCAAATAATGTGTTATGTGTGCTGCAAGGAGCTGAAGGGTTGGTGCAAGTCATTTACACGGACTGAGGGCCTCCTCTCCATCCTTGAAGCGATCCTTCTTGTAGTGCTTATTAGCTTTTTAGTGTTTTTGATACTTCACTTTGGTGCCTGTCGTAAACATCTAGAAAGTGTAACAGACGAGTCTGTGGTACATCCTTCTTCGCCGACAACTGCGGTGACGGTTACTTCTGCAGATCCTACCATTATCACCAGCACTGTACCGCCAGACATCGAGTGCACGTGGGAGCCTTCTCAGAAAACTTCTGCGACAAAACGTTACTACCTGACCGACATTCATTATTCACGAGATGAGACCAGAACTACACCATTCACAAAAGATATGTTCACTACTACCGAATCTTTGGAGGTATTCGGCGAGAGTCTGCAACCGTCGTACGAATATGACGATGTCGAATTCCTAGAGCCCCCTAACGGTGAGTTAGCCGAGGACAAGTACAAAAGCCAGGTTGTGGCTTTAGTCAAGCTGAAGCCTGCGGGAGACGCGACGTTCGGTTGTATTTTGACTAAGATAACAAAGTTTTGGACTCTGACGGCGGCCAGTTGTATAGAGTCTATCGAGGAGGTGGATTCGCTGGATTCGTTCGTGATAATGGAGGAGTGGGGGGAGGCGCAGCAATCGCGGCCGCGCGCCGTGGTCGACGTGCGCCTGCACCCGCGCCGCCACGACTCCGGCCACCGCCGCGACTCCCGCGACCGCCGCGACTCCCGCGACCGCCGCCACGACTTGGCCGCACTGCGCAGCGACCGCGCGCTCCGGGGCCGCGAGCCGCCGGTGCGCCTGCCGCGACTCATCGACTACTTCCTTATCGCTATCGGGGAGAGATTTCTCATTCTCGGCTATGGTGGATACAGGTAATGACAAAAGAGATAATTATTATCTTAGTACGAATCTATTCTCAGTTTAAATCGATAACTTTTTAGTGACGACTAATTTCAGATTCGTATGGTATCGTATTTTAAAAAAAAAATTGGACACCATTATAGGACAATGTGATATACTTAATATAATTTAGTGGTCGATCAGAACAGCGGAGACGGGCGGCGCGGCGCGGCTGCGGCAGGTGTGGGTGCACGCGGTGTCGGCGGCGCAGTGCGGCGGGGGCGCGGCGCGGCACCTGTGGCGCGGCGGCGGCGTGCGGCACGCGGCGTGCGGCGCGGCGCCGCTGTGCGCGGGCGCGCGGTTCGGCCGCGGCACGGCGTGCCACTTCTGCGCGGGCGCGCCACTGCTGCGCGGCGGCACGCTGCTCGGCATCATGAGCGACAACACCGCGTGCGGCATCACCTGCGAGCCGCAGCTCTACGTCAACATCGCCACGCTGCGCGACTGGATCGACTCCGTTATTGATTAATATACCTAATATTTATTTTAATACAATATTTTTTATTCACAATAGTTACTGACAAACGTTTACCAGAGATACCCTATCTCAGATGAGAACAAGACTAAATTCTTATGCTGTAAGAAAACAGTGCCTATTAGAAAAATATTTTTTTTTTATTATTCATGATAGGCTTACGCTTGACCGCCAGTTCGCCTGATGTTAAGCGATACTGCGATCTACGATGGAGCGCGCTTGCCTAGAAGAAACCGATTAACTCGTGATTTGAAGACACCCAGATTGTATCTATCAGGGAAGACCCACTCAGGAAGCGCATTCCACATTTCAGCGGTACGCATGATAAAAGTGGACTTAAAGCGTTTCGTTCGGGTTTTTGGAATGTCCACCATGAATCGATTTAGCTTTTTCGTGCTTCTGGTCGTCCGATAGTATAAAGGGCTAGGGGTAATAAGATCGTAGAGATCTGATGCACATTCTCCGAAATGTATTCGATAGCAACTTTGCGGCGATGTTCCAGACTTTGGAGTTTAGCCCGAACAAGGATGTCGTTGCCAATGAGCTTCTTGGCACGTTTCTTGACAGATTCTAACGCCTCGAGCTGGTACTTAGCCGATCCATCGCAAAGGTGCGAGCAGTATCCATGCACAACCGAACTTGTGCTTGACTCAATGTGAGCAATTGTTCCGGAGTGAAGTAACGACGCACCTTCGGGAGGATACCCAGCTTTCTGGCAGTTACTTGAGCCTTGGACTCTATATAGGAGCCGAAGTTGAGGGTTGACGTCAGAGTAACGTCCAAGAGTTCAAGGTGGTCAGTTATTGGCACAGATACATCTTGGAAAGCAGGAGCCAGTTGGAATGATCTCTTTTTAGCGGAAAACAGACACGCCTGGATCTTGGCAGCGTTGAATTTGACCAGATTGCCATTGCCATTCAGAGACTGCCTGAAGGGACAAATTCAGGCGCTCGACCATGGCCTCTCTTAGAGACTGGATTTCAGGTCCACTGGTACGTGCGCTGGCTGTGTAACTCTACAACGATGCTGTCATCTGCGTATGCGTATAATGATACCGGGCTTCAGCAGACCATCGATGTGGAGCAGGAAGAGTGTCGCAGAGAGTACTGACCCCTGAGGCACACCGGCATTAATACCCATTAGATCGGACGAGCAACCATCAATGACGACTCGTATCAATCGATTCCTCAGGAAATCCGATATCCAAGCTACGAAATCAGTGGGCAGGCTATACGATGAAAGCTTGCTAATAAGGTTATCATGCCAGACCCTGTCGAAAACCTTCGAGATGTCAAGAGAGACGGCAAGCGCCTCCCCGTGTTTCTCGATGACTTCACTCCAGATATGTGTGACGTACGCTAGAAAGTCCTCAGTAGACCGGTTTCGGCGAAATCCGTATTGTCGGTCACTGAGGAGATCATTTGTTTCCAGGTACGCCAGGAGCCTGTTGTTAAGGACACGTTTCATCTAGTCTTACAGAGTATAGACGTGACCGAAATAGGCCTGTAGTTCGCAGGATCGGCACGACTACACTTTTTGGGCGCAGGTTGCACGTTAGTAAGCTTCCACGATTTTAGTTCTTGACCAGTCTTAAGAGAGAGACGAAAGAGGCGTGTCAGTACTGGTGTCAACTCAGGCGCACATGTCCTCAGAACTAAGGCTGGTATACCATCTGGACCACTGGCTTTGTTCACGTTAAGACTGCGCAGCGTTTTCCGAACCTCCGAATGTGCGGATGCGGTATTCGGACATAGTTGTCGTGTTGCCAGGTGAAGTGGGAGGTGTCGCGCTAGACGTGAAGACTCCGCGAAAAGAAAGGCAAACAAGTGGGCCTTCTCTTCTGCGGTATGTGCCAGCGACCCATCAGGTTTATGCAGTGGAAGAAGTGAGGGGCGGCAGAAGTTCACTTCAACATATCGGAGAATCGAGTAATCAGAAATCATAGTGACTCATAACATTGTGGGCTACAACGGGTCATGCTGGTTCAAATATTAAAACACACATGACTTCTGAATGAAGTCATTAAATCTCTTATTTAATCGGACTTCTTACATAGTAGTACCTACTTTGCGTACATCAATATTAAACACCGACAATCCCCAAAACGCCCGCCCTTCGTGACTTCGCTAGTGCTATCATTGAGAGAAGAAGCCACAATCCCAAACACATTTATCGTGTTACGATGATTAATGTGTCTTTTAAACTATACCGTGAGCAATAACGGTAGGTAGTTTTATAAAGCGAAGAGGTTCCATCAATAGTATTGTAAAAAACGTGTGACGGTTCCACTACGTGCGCACAATTCGACCACCAGATGCGAAGCGACTTAGCAGCTCCGCTTCACAACTACAGTGATTGCTCCTTTCAACTCTAACGACTTTAATACAATTTTGTTGCCAATTAGTTAACAGACCGTCCGATGTCTTTCCCCGACGTAGTTACATAATGATAATATTATGAAAGTTTCCACTAACATGATCCACGAGTTCCCGGTTAAAAGGGTATTAACTAAGTGTTACCAGCACACTAGTGAGTCCCTGCTGCCAGAGTTCTTGGCATACTCGGAATAAAACATTAAGTAGGTACCTATTTATTTTGAAGGCACTATACACATAAAATAGTGTTAGTCGATAGGGCTTAAGACTATGTTAGTAGCACTTATGTCTTTATGCTGTCCTGCGGAACTTGTCCGCGGAAGCGACGGAACACCACGTCCTGCGGCTAAAAGTCCTCTTCCATGACGAGGGGCAGAAAGCAATTCGGTACTCGCACCACGAATGCCTTAAAGTTGACGTTCCGGCGCGACTCCAGTAACTGCACCCTCGACGTGTACTTAGTCTTCTGGCCCACGTACTCCACGATGTCCTCTGCTCTAGTGGTGTAGTGCAGGCGGGAGATATATACCGGTGGATTCCGCTTGGCGGCACGCAGACTTATGTTGGGCTCCGTAGGAGCGTTCCCCCAGCGGTTCTTATTATTTCGCATTTGGCGCTTCCTCCTTTACACCGTCACGAAATCATCATCCATAACAGCCTTCTCATTTGGCTTATGTGGCCCAGGCTTCACACTAGCAGCGCTAGGGACGCTAGCAAAATCCTTTAGGATTGGTTTTGCTGAGGCTGCAGGCATTGGCTGTGGGGCGGGGCGAGAGGTTCGAGCGGCAGTGCACGGAGGAGCCGCGGGGACAGGCAAGGAGCTGCGGGGCGCGCGGGAGGGGCACTCCGCAGGCTCAGCAATCGGTGGGTGCGCTGGCGATGAAACTGCTGACGCGGGAGGACATGTCGAGGGCAGCTCGGCGACGGGTGTTTACGTTTGACGCATCGACTGGTGACCTAATTACCGCCACGGTCTTGCGCAACTCGCAAAATTCCTTGCGCGAATCGGCGAAGGTGTTCTGGGATACGTCTAATTTCGCCTGACAAAAGACAATGTCCTTCAAATGGCTGGTGACATTGACGTGGTCAAAAGTGACGCGGGGGAGCTTGTGGAGCTCCTTCACCACAAACGTCGGCACGTCGTCTGGGTCGGTCTCCTTGAACAGCTTGATGATATCTTCTAAGCTCTTCTTTGTCCCGTCACGCCGACGGGACACCATCTGGTCGCGCTTATTCAGCATAATGATGCTCACTATAATTAGACCAGACCCAACCAGTGGTCCGCGGACCACTGACTGCCCTAGCTCTTGGTATACATTACCTGAGATAATGTCTAATGATTGATGACTGATGACATCAGGTTATGTATACACAATCAAAATCTGCAAATACAACTAGCGAACACTAAATGCATATTTGTACTACACGAATACTAGTATGTTCACAATCGGTGTAGTGGGCAGACTTCTTATTAGAAAAGAGCGTTTAATTGTCAGACTGGAATAAATACCTACTTAGAATCTCAGAGGAAAGACAGACATTCTAAGTATTTATAACAGTCTGACAATTAAACGCACTTTAAAATACTAATAAGAAGTCTGCCCACTACACCGCCTCTTAGAAAGACCGTTCCTCTGACAGATGACATCCTTCATATGCAAATCTTGTTCTGCCATGACATCCTAGACGTTTTCTATGGATACTTTTTTTTACTGTAATCCATTGAGTTTTGATAGTATCTCTTTCCTCTAAGCTCTAATCCATATTGTGTATTCACAACATATTGTACACAAACGTAACGAGTTCGTGTCAATAGTGTGTGCATGGTGTGTGCCAACAAGGCATTGTTGGTGATTTCCCTGGGAATGGCGGCATTCGTCGTGTGCTGTATCGGCGCGGCGGTCATCCAAATATTGGCAGCCATTGAAGACAGAAAATTGTCTGACGTTCCCGTCGAGAACGCAACGAATTATCCATTGTTATATAATAACGTCGAGGGAAACGAGGTAAAAGGGATAGTCAAGGAAATAACGAATAGATCTAAGGCTGTGACCACCGCGATGACGACACAAACATCACCACCGGCTGAGCGCAGTGACAACCGGACGCAAGAGACCTCGCCGAACATGTTGTCGATTCCTATAATTAAAATACGTGCCGGTGAGCCAGTGTCGTTTGATCCGGGGAGAAGACTGGTGATCTTAGACGTCTTTCAACCCCAAAATGATACAACCACCCATTAAACTCTCTTCAAATATTTTTACAATACTTTTATTATTTTCGCAGCACTATTATAACGAAGCGAGATTTTACACCAGATATATTATACTATACCTATAAGAGCCGAGCTCTTAAATAAATAAAAAAACATTACATGATCGATATAATTCTCGCAATGTTATTATGTAGGTAGCAAATTAACATTTCAGAATAGCTAGGTATGGGAGTCTTCGGACCGAGTAGGTAAGGACTACTAGGCACCTGCTTGCGGAGGATTTCAACAAGCAAACCGTCAGCGATATTCAAGCTTACGACAGTGTTGACGCAATAAAACGCACTATAAGCATAACATAAACATTTTATTTAAATATTTTTTCCATAAGATTTGAATTATATAATACACTGAAACCTACACGCGTCGCGCGGCGCGACGTCGTCCGTCTCCACCCCAATATACATATAAACCGAAACTATGCTTTTATACAAATGAACGTCGGAACCTTGTTTACTAAGGCATTTAACAATTTATACAACCTATCCTCAACGCCCACCGACATACAATATCATTCGCCACCCATACAAAATGTCTTGTGTTGCAGACGTGCAGTCGGGTCTACATATTTAACCGAAACTGAGTGATAAGAGCAAAATTCTCATTGCACCACTTGCACTAGAACGAACGCAAAATGGACCCCGATGCAATATACCTACATAACAACTACAGAAGACTACTTAGTTACATTTAAAACTAACAAAAAATAAATGATAACATAATTTAAAGAATATAATTAATAAATTTAATACATACATGATAATAAAATAATACATTTTCTTCACATTTATTCAAATCAAAATACCATTCGGTCCTAACTACAACAATTATAATTTAACATAAGAATCCAATTTCCTTACATGAGTATAAAGATTGAGAACTAAGAAAGATAACGATAGAAGGAGTCTGGACAGTAACAGTAGAGTAGACTACCAACAAACACTATCTAATAGCAACGCTATCGTCGTATCGCTGCGCTAGCGGTGACGGTGACCACTCAATCACACCACACTTCTCATTGATCAACACCCTAATAAATCTAGCATATAATTGGCTACACGTTTAAGTTCATAAACTATATGGGTGCGCACGAATATGGTCATAATACGCATAATGGTCGCAACATTAATTAACACGCAAAATCTGCTTTGGTCAAAATAAAAATAACTGTTTTTATTGTAATTAATAAGAAAAATATCTAAGTATCTATTCGCAATTTCAAAACGATGGCTCACGCTCTCTAGTGTTGGACACTGAAAAACGTAGGTACACGAACTTATTTCATATCACAATGATGCAATGCAGCTAAATCTGTTCTCCAAAACGATTCAGGTACTAATTATTGTAGGCCCTGAAATGTTTTACCTGTAAAGTCAATATGATCACAAAAATGTAAGAAACCTCGTGATCATAGTGACAGTATACAATCAGATTCGTCGCGTATGAGTGTGTGTGGCGAGTATGGTACATGTGCGCAGGCGGCGTTAGATTCCGGAGTGTTGGTACGGTTCTGCGTCGGACTCCAACGTCGACGGCTCGTACATACCAATCTGCTAATACAAAACCAAATATTTAGCATCTCTCTTAATACCTCCCTTCAAGTTGTGGAAAAAGATACTATAATAATTACTATTCTAATAATAATCAACCCAATGTACTGTCCCACTGCTATCAATACGCACATGACTTCGGAAAGTCAGAGCTGTCTGTCTTGGATTCGCACTCGAGCCCTTTGACTTGTAGTTTAAACGGTATCACTAGGCATCTACTGCTCTTTAATTACTATTAGCTACAATACAGTTAGTTACAACAATTAGTTAGTTATTAGTTACGGCTTAGGCCGCATTTCACCGTGTCGGAGTAGCCACTACTCGCCTAATAAATTAAATGGAAAGGAATTTGTATGAAATTAGCTGCCGAGTGATTTACGGAGTTGTTGAAATGTGGCATTAGAAGCTTAATTATAACTAAAAAGCTGCGAGTTAGAAAACTAATAGAAAAAAGAAAATTATTACTATGTCAGATCTGAGGAGACCCTAGAGAAGTTTTATTCTGGTAGAAATGAGTACCTATGTATGGAATAGACACCACGTGATCGAATAGAGCCTGAGAAAATGTCAACCCCATTGTCATCGACACACGATTGCAACTTAACGTGACGTATTCAGGCCGATAGAATGTCACTTGTCTAGGGGGCCTTGGGGGCAAATCGGCCATGAATTTTGATCAGTTATTAGACAACATAACTTTGATATTACTGATGCTTATTGCTTACGGTTAGTGTCCATTGGGCAGGTTCCCCAGTTCCTAGCAGCGTGTAACATAACATACACTGTACTTACAATTATGTACAACAACTAATCGTATACACAAGTGAAACCATGGAAAACGACCCACTGGCATGGAAAAAGCGGGGGGAGGCCTCGGCTGAATTGGCTACTTGACTGATTATTTAACATAAATAGAGCCCATCAACAAAAATAAAATTATAATCGGTTCAAAAATAAGGAAGGTTTAAGCATTTTAATTTTATTCTAGACAGAGAACGTACTATAAAGAATTGTGACGTCATAACACAATGCGCCATACAAATCCTATACCACCACTAGTTTTGTGGGAAAGGCCCACTACCCCAATCCCAATCCCCCCCACAAAGACTTTAAATGCTATGTTGGAACTTTATTAGCCGATTTTAATTATTTTTTTCAGATAACGAATTGTATTTAGATAATTTCATTTTTCACTAAGCCTGTTATTTTAATAAATTAAACACTAGTCAACTATCCAATTTTAGGAAGTTTAACCAATATATAGGAACTTGTACGCGAATGCATAGCTATCAATTTATCTCCGCTCTGAACACAATTCGGCACAGCAAAATATACTTCATTCCTCTACGTTAATTGGCAAACTATGACCACCGTGCTCGGTGATCGATTGTATATATTATGAAACTTTACGTGTACAAAAAAACACTTTATTAAAAAAAACAATCTGTTATTTTTTCATCGCTCGCGGGAGTCTAAATGAACTATAAGACAACATGAATAATGTCGTTGTACCTCGTTTGGATCCAGGTCTGGGATAGGGGACGGAGGAGGTGTATCCGAATTCGAGGGGGAAGGAGAGGATGGAATCATCAATTCTATGACTTCTGAACGTGGTTCCAAATCGGTTTCCGGATAATTAAGCTTAAATAATAGTAAGAAATAATATATATATTAATAGATAGTAAGAAATAATATATATATATTTATTCAGTTTTAATTTTATGATGATTTGTCTTATTAGCTTTACTTAAAAGATTGAACAACAAAGGAGTAATTACACTAATTGATAAGGCACGTGTCATCCATATACTGTGAAGAACTAGTATTGCTATTGTTATTAATTTTGGGTATTCCTCAGTTCGTTATTTGTTTGCTATCTCGTTTTATAAATAAATAATGAATACCGAAAAATTTTTACCTGGTTCGCGGGCACGGGTGCAGGCACGAAGTAGGTGGTAGGCAGCGCGGGGGGCGCGGCGGGCGGGGCCGGCGCGGCGGGGGGCGGCCCCGCGCCTGCCGACCCTGCGCCTGCGCCCCGCGGGTTCAATACATCCACGTACGACTTCTTTATGTCTGCGCAATGTACAGAGACAACTCAGAAGGTAGGCTACTACCGAAGTACAAGATCCCACCACTTATCGGTAATGTTGTCGCTTCGGACTTAGATATAAGAGGTAAATATTGTTAACTACCAAGATAGTCGTTTAATATTTAATTGAAATTAAATTGTATTAAAATAATCACACTCATCATATATTTCTCTACGCATTTGACTAAGCCATATTTTATAAATAAAAAGATTTAACATACTACGTATACATATACCATCACGTGTACAAATTTATAATTCTTGTGCTGAATGTTACGTATTAAATAAGATATGTTTGTTTTTCTTTCCGTTAGTATTAAGTAAAATAAACACTCACGTCTTCCCTTTTGCATTTTAAATATATTTGAAACGGGAGCTGCCGGTGGCGCACCTAGAGCGGGCGCCGCGGCCTGCAGCGGAGGGGATGCACTCCTGAAATATGCAAATAATACATTATAAATAAATACAAATACAAAATAACTTGTAGAGAAGGAAATACAATATTTTTTTTCACATAGACAAGACGCACACAACATTATAATTATGATATTTTATGATACTATAATATTTGAAGATAGAAGTACTTAAACTCGTTGCGAGAGTCGGTATGAGTCACATTCACGTAAAACGGTCATCGCTCAGCTTATTACTGTGACTTGTGCGCGGAGCAGTCACAACGCTGGTTTTCAGCGACAGCCGGAGTCGACATTTTGACATATTTGTTTGTATGCGTTTTCTTTCGATATACATAGACCAAATTAAAAAGAAGCATAGGGACCCGCGTAAAAGAACACATCGTTGATGTCAAACACCGCCGTTCCAGAAAGTCTTCAGTTTGTGAACACAATCTTGACAAGGTCCAGCATTACATCAGATTTGATAAACCACAAATCCTCGCAAAAGAATACCGATTCCTGCCCAGGATGATTCGTGAGGCTAAAGGTAGGAGGAGGTAAAAAGTCACCCAAATTTCAATAGAGAAGATGGCTGGGTCTTGGCTGGAACGACTGGAACCCCATTATAGATTATATTATATTTAAATCCAAGCCCAAAACTGCAAGGCCAAAGGACACGGTGAGCTCGTTCTGCATAAATTGGATCGCCAATAATTAACAAAAAATGTAAGGTAGCTGTTAGTAATTTTAACATTACGACCTCAGTCTACCCGTGACGTCCGGTGATCCAAAACGTCGGGAATCAATTAATATTAATATAACGCGATAAAAAAAGTAGTTCTACGTAAGTGTTATAGTTACATAAGGCAAAAAAGTATAGTAATGAATACTGACTGCACGCCGTGCGGCAGGTCGGCGGCGCGGGGCGGCGGCGGCGGCGGCGGCGGGCGCGGCTCCGCGTCGCCCTCCAGGTTGCGCCAGCGCTTGCTGTCCGGGTCCCACACGATCTGGCACACACACACACACGCCTTCTTCACTGCTACTACTACGGACTAGTCACGCCTCCGGCTCAACTTATTTTTTATAAATATTTCAAGCTTGTATTGTTTCTTTTTGTACGAGAACTATTAAAACTCTTATCTAAACAATAACGAATACCAGCACTTAGTCTACTGTAATGGCTCCAACTTTAGAACTGATGGCGGCCTCACAAAATTATATTAGTGCAATAAAAAACTACCGAATGCAAAATATAGTTTATTGAATATACATATATATACATACAGATATATATAAGATAGATATAAAGTAAACAGGAAGGCTATAGGTATAAATATCATACATAAATACTTAAAAATAAAGGTACAACAGACTGAAGTGAATAAGCAACGTTTCTATGTTTTCTATAAATGTTGTTGCAAATAAAGTTGCTATTGTTGATCGAAGGAACAAATAATGAATAACCAAACTGAAATTGACTACTAGGTAAGTAGACATAGAACTAAGATCCAAAACAATCCTCTAAACAAGATACAAAGATCAATAATTTAAATCAGGGATAGATTCATAGATAAATCGCCTAATTACATATCGTTAGTACTTAGGTATTGAATCTTAAATTCCTTCGGTCGTCAATTTACGTAAAGGACACGAAAGTGATCCTGTAAAATCTAAAGGGAGTGAATATTGCAAATGTACGATCACAATAAGGTGGGCATGTCAGTGCGCGGGCGGGGGGTGGCAACACTCACGGAGGGGTTCTTGTCATCGGGCAGGATCATCTGGTTGGGCGGGCGCAGCGACAGCTTGGTGAGGATGCCGCCCAGCCAGCCGCCGCCCTTGCCCTTCGCCTCCTTGCCGCTCTCCTCCTTTGACTTCGCTTCCTGCTTCTTGTTGGCGGTAGTCTTCGGAGAGTCGGTGTCGCGCTCGTTCTGTTGCTATTAAATTTACACATTATATGATTATAATTATTGACGTGTCACGTATTTCGCGGTATTTACAGTTTGAAATACACATGAGGATTTTTGCTATAGCAATTCATAATTGTTTTAAGATAAAAATGTCTAGTTTCGGAAAAAATATTTATTAATTAATTTAAGGATCCGGCGGAGGCTGAATTGCCCACAAAAACGTTATAGGTACCAAAATAAATCGTAGTTCAAAATCAATTTAATAAAATTGTGGTATTGGAAAATCAATCAAAATTAGTTTTGATCAACATCCAAACAGGTTAAAGTCAGAATGGAAGAAATATACCTAAATATAGGTAAGGTTAGAACCGTGACAACAAGATGCACTGGCAGGCCGAGGCAGCCGTCGGCAAATTCCAGAACCGAATCGTAGGCATTGTGTAAGAAGAAATAAGTTTTGATCGGTAATGAGTGTCGAGTGTAACATTGTATGTGTTGTACTCACGTCGTCGTGCGGCGCGTCGTCGTAGTCGGGGAAGTAGTGCGCGCGCGGGCTGTGCGCGCCCGGCATCGTGATGCCGCCCCCGCCGCCGCCCCCGCCCCCGCCGCCCGCGCCCCCGCCCTGCGCCGCCACATTAGTACTGACCACTCGCACGATCATCAACAAACCAACATAATGCTCTTTGCTTAAATAAAGATTTTAAAAAATCCAACTAGCCTTTTTTTAAGCGTAAGCTTTCACTACGTTCATGCTATGTATATAAGATTGAAATTCCTTTATATTTATCTAAGCCGAATTTTAAATTTATTATTTACTAGCTGTTGCCCGCATTTTCACTGGCGTCAACCCGTTCTCGATACAAAATGTATTAGAAAAAAAAACCTACTTTATAGTCTCCGTAAATGTTACATTAGAATAGCTCTAATATTTTGTCTCTTGTCGCAAACTTTTTTTTTATGGGATAGGAGGGCAAACGAGCAGACGGATCACCTGATGGTAAGCGATTACCGCCGCCCATGGACACCCGCAACACCAGAAGAAGAGTCACAAGTGCGTTGCCGACCTTTTAAAAGAGAATTGGGTCTCCGGTAACCTCACTCACTCGGTGAAACACAACGTAAGCGTTGTTTAACGCCGGTTTTCTGTGAGGCCGTGGTATCACTCCGGTCGAGCCGGCCCATTCACATCCATTCACATTCCATTTATAAAACATTCACATAAACCTTACATATTTCCATATAAACTTTCATCCCCTATTGTTATTTTACACTCTTGAGGATCAAACTTTTACAAACTTTGAATGTCATATTTATTCAACATTCTAAAAATTCAGTTTCAAGCTTCTAGCTCTAAAAATGACGATACTTCCATACAACTTTTCATCCCGCCCTTTGAACCACTTACAACCCTTTTTTCGCGTTAAAAAGTAGCCTATGTCCTTTTTCAGGCTCTGGACTATCTGTGTACCGAATTTCATTTAAATCGGTTCATTAGTTTTGGCGTGAAAGCGCGACAGACAGATAGAGTTATTCTCGCATTTATAATATTAGTAAGTATTATCGTTTGAAAATTACTAAATTAAAACTTTACTGAACACCTATATTTGAACACTATCTCAGGTTCTTTTTTGTCAGAATGCTATTTGACGTGTACATGAACATTATGTTGGCTTCTTAACATAAATACAAGGGGAAGTGCTACAGGTTGGGGCAGCGTGCAACAATCAGCGAATATTCTCTTTATAACGCACTGAGTTATGTTTTTTGTGGAACTATTTAGTTTTATTATCTAGGTTAGTAATAAAAATAATACAAGCCGAGTGTACTCCACGCGTTGGATACGCTTGTTAATCATTACAAGCAAGGATTTTATTAAAACCCTTTGAATTCTGAATTAAAATTTCTGAAAGTAGTTATTGTATTTGTACGAGCCGCTCGACTGCACTCCACATAAATCTCTTCAACGTTCACAATTTGCTTGTGACATTAAACGTGCAGTTCAATTTACTATAAAACTATTAATAGCTGCAGTTTTGATTAGAAACAGCTGCGAAGTAGTAAAAGGGTAACGTTGTTAACACATAAACGATAGCAACGGAACACACAAAGCGTACAGGCGGGACCGGGACCGGGGGACACGTCACCTCACACATACACGTGGATGTGTTAGGAAAACTACACCTTTTCACTCAACATTTAATTGCGATAAACAAGTTTCTACACATCGGCGAAGAGTTATAGTCTTCTAGGTTACAACGATCCACACTAATTCGTAAGATACATTACAAGCGTGTATAAACAACATATAAAATCAATAGTAAAATAATTTAACGTGAGACGGATATTCGAATACATTTTAATGGTTAACATAATTTACATTTGGTATTATGGTAGTAACTTTGATAAATTGTAAAATAAATAAATGTCACTTTAATTTCAGATCAATAAATATCACAGCGTATTTTAGAGAATCAATACAAAAGCATTTATCTAAGTAATATTTTTACTTCACCCATTCAGAAAGCGTGTCCTCACTACTCCCTATACTGGATATACAGATAAAATGACAGATTTGGTGATACACTCAAGGCAGTAAGGCATGACGTGGGATATATGCTGAAACAGTGTTTTTGTAGTTGTAAAATACTGTTTGTTGATCAATGAAGGTTTTTGCATTACGATCAACACATCATCGTAAATAATCTATACTTATAATAAATCTGTAGAGAGGTCAATTCTGAAATATATTTCCAAAATAACTATCAGCGGGTGATTAGTGATCGATACTGACGCTAAAAATGCAATCAGTAAAATTTTTGTCTGTCTGTCTGTATGTTCGTTATAGAAACAAAAACCACTCGACGGATTTCAACAAAACTTGGTACAATTGTTCTTCATACTCCTGGGCAGGTTATTGTATACTTTTCATCACGCTACGATTAATAGGAGCGGAGCACAATTAAAAAATGTTGCAAAAACGGGAAAGTTATTTGATTATTTTGTTCTGGGAAGTGACATGGGTCGTTGATAAAGCGGGCGTAGCCGCTGGCGGAAGCTAGTAATAAATAACATCTTGATTAACAAATTATAATACGTATCGAGACGGGTTCCTTAAACAGTTAATAGTAAAATAAACACTTTGAAATATACCTTTTGGGACTGAGAATGTTTTTTGAGAATTTTGTAATTTTTCTGGGAGGTGAAGTAAAAAAAAAACCTATACCTAAGTACTTATTTTTTCGTGGGGAAACTAGTGTCGTTTAATTAAATGCACACTGGTTAATAATTTGTCACTTTCTCCCCTTGGTGCACACAGTACTGTAAATGCATGATGTGGACATTGGCCGGTGCGCATTACATGTAGCCGAGTGGCTCGTCGATGTTGAAGGTCTTTGGGCCCGCTACGTAGTATTTGGCGTCGGGGTCGCGACATGCGGGTTCGACCGGCGCCTGCGCAGCCATCGGCGCGTCGATGTCGAACGTGTGCGCCACCCGCCGCCGCCCCCCTGGGCCCCCACGGCCCCCCGGGCCCCCCCAGGCCCCCGCGCCGCCCGCCTCGCGGCGCGCTAGGATCGCCTCGAACCTGTCTAGACTGCGCTCGATCGTGTCTCTAAGCTGGCGGCGGTGCGTTTCGTCGTCCAGCGCGCGCGGCGGCGACGCTGGTTCGTCTATGGGGTACGTGCCGCCAAACACTAACGGCTTGTAGGGCCCGTCGCGCATGCGCACCGTGCTGCGCGCCCACGTGTCCACCGTGTCGGAGATGAGGCGGGCGCCGGCGCGGCCGGGGCCGGGCGGCGCGGGCGGCCGGGGCCGGGCGGCGGCCGGCGCGTGCGCCAGCTGCACGTCCAGGTCGGACAGCGGCGAGCGCCGCCGCCGCCGCGGTGGCGAGCTGCGGCCGAGCGCGCCGCCGGTGACCGCGGCCGCGGCGCCGCCCTCGGGCTTGGTGTGCACGCGGCGCCGCAGCGCGGGCGACCGGTGGAACTCCACGAGCTCCATATCGTCGGAATTCTGCGTAGCGGGCGCCGCGTGGGCCGGGGTGGAGGGCGCCACGCGCGCGGTGGGCGGGGCGCGCGCAGTGGGCGAGGCCCACGCGGGGCGCGGGCGGCTCTGCACACCCGCGCCACACAACTCATTAGTACCGCGAGTGTATCGGCTCGACATGACGCACTCACGTCAAGCCGACCACTCGCGAACGAATACACAATCGTCACGGAATTGAATACTTGACTAGTATTTGAGTTATTAAAAATAACAGGTTTAGAGATTTTTTTTATTAAATACAAAGTCCTATACTAATTAATTTGTATGTATTGTGACGTCACAACTCTCTATAATGTGTGTAACGTAAGATTAAAATGCTTGTAACTTCCTTATTTTTCATCCTACCTATTTCATTTTGTTTTCGCTGATGGGCTCTATTTATAATAAACATTTTCACGAGGCCATAAAGAGCAGCAACGTAGCCAATTGAAATAAACTCAGCAATGTACCGGTCGCACACACAACTCGACTTCAAATAACTAAAATTACTATACTCGGCTTATATTATTACGCGCCTTATTATGACTGCACAACGAAAAACGACGAAAAACTTATGAAGTTTATAAAATAGACACATCCAGAAACACTCTGTCCGTGTTAATTATGACTTTTAATAGCTAGTCCCGACACCATAAGTTAGATAGCCCCCCCCCCCCCCGACCATTGACCTTATATAAAGTTGAAATGCACTAATAGAAGTTTTTTATATTCGCGATTGTTGCACGATTACCTAGTAAATCATGTATTTATAAAAATTTTAGCTTACTATACGTGTAGTTTTTTTAATATAATTTAATCATACATGTAAACAATCTTTGTCTATTTACTCTAAGCAAATAAATTTAATTCTCAAAAAAATAAAGCTAATAAAAATATGGGTTTATTGATAATTATAATGACATACTTATGAATGTAATAGACGTAAAAAGATTGTTGACAAGAAGTAAGAGGTGGGGTAGATAAGTGCGTGTGGCTCGCGGCGTTGCGTACCTCTCCGTATGCGTAGGCGGAGTCTCCGTGCCAGTAGGGCTGCGCTTGCGCAGGCGCCGGCGCCGGCTCCTCGGCGCGCCCCCACTCCTCGTAGCCCCCGTACTGCGGCGCCTCGTCCGCCCCCGCCGGCGCCGCCGGTTGCTGAGGTGGGTGCTGCGGCATCTGCTGTTCCTGCTCCTGTTGTTGTTGTTGTTGTTGCTGCTGCTGCGAGTAGTATTGCGCTGCGTAGTCGGTCGTCTCCTCCGGCAGCGGCTCCGGGTACGTCTGCACGGGTTGATGGTACGGTGGCGCCTGCATCTATTGGGTGTTTCCAGATTTTATTCATGCTTCGAATTGAAGTAACAGCTTTATTTCTATAGGTATAAATCCGGAGCACAAGAACAATAGATTTCACATTGCGTGTAAGTTGTTACCTCACTGGCATACAAACCATATAATGATTTTTGACCCAAATATATAAGACACAATAGTTTCGAGATTTTAAAACTTTTTAACCAGAAATCTACATGACTAATTCGGGTTTAAGTTACGGTTGGCAAAAATATTATCAGTAAAAATACATCCAACAGAGTTCAATACTTATACTGCACTATGTTCAGCGAATCAACTCTATGTACTTTAATATTACAGTATGGAAATCTTTTTTATGTACACACCTGGTGTTCCCCCCAACTGTATTGTTGTTGTTGTTGTTGTTGTCCGTAGTTGTTGTGCTGCGGCGTAGTCTGTTGTGACGCACTCTCCGCCTACACGGGATCAGGCATGCGCACACGCACACATAAATATGTTAGTTGTATTTATAGAATTCCGTTTTAATAGATAAAATTAATGCACATTATTAATAGGGTAATCAAAACGTGCAGCCACTGCTGGTGGCGCGGCGAGGGCTCGGCGCTGTCCGCCTCGTCGTGTCAGTAATGTTGAGCAGTCGAGCTCGTGCAGGTAGTGATACGTACAGTGAGCATGTCGGCGACGCTGGTGACGTCGTGCAGCCACTGCTGGTGGCGCGGCGAGGGCTCGGCGCTGTCCGCCTCGTCGTGTCAGTAATGTTGAGCAGTCGAGCTCGTGCAGGCAGTGATACGTACAGTGAGCATGTCGGCGACGCTGGTGACGTCGTGCAGCCACTGCTGGTGGCGCGGCGAGGGCGCTGTCCGCCTCGTCGTGTTAGTAATGTTGAGCAGTCGAGCTCGTGCAGGCAGTGATACGTACAGTGAGCATGTCGGCGACGCTGGTGACGTCGTGCAGCCACTGCTGGTGGCGCGGCGAGGGCTCGGCGCTGTCCGCCTCGTCGGGCGGCGCGCCCTCCTGCAGCGACGGGTCGTGGTACTTCAACCTGGCGACACGACAACAGTTACACTCGTTACAACTGTACTAGAACACTCGCGACACAGGGCGCGGGGCGCGCGGCACGGGTACCTGTCGGCCAGCATGGCGAGGCGCGCCACGAGCGCGGCGGAGTAGTGCCGGGGCTCGCGCGTGACGGCGCGGGCGCACGCCTCCGTGTACGCCAGCGCGCGCTCGTACAGCCCGCAGTCCAGCAGCCGACACGCCATCACCAACTTGTACGGCTGCCGACACAATATATTATTTCCATATCAGTTTTATGTTAGCCTACCTAAAAAAGGTAGAACTATTATTATTATACTATTCGCGATATATATGGTGATGTAAACCGACCTGCAACTCAGTGATGACGAAGTCGTCCTGGTTGAGCGACATGGCGTACTCGTACACTTCGGTGGCGAAGAGCGCGCGGTTGTGCGCGAACTGCTGCAGCGTGGCGGCGCGCGGCTCGGCCAGCAGCAGCGACAGGCGCGGCGCGGAGCGGCCGGGGGCGCCGGGGCCGGGGGCGCCGGGGCCGGGGGCGGGGGCCGCGCTCAGCGGCGCCAGCGGGTGGCGCGCCACGGGCTCGCCCGCCGACACGTAGCAGAACTGCGCGCTGTACAGCAGACCGCGCGACAACAAACTGTCCCCTGCGAACACCGGCACAATATTATCTTTCGTTTAAATTCTTAACCCTGACAGATTTTTATAATTTCCAGTTACAAATTTTAAGTTATTTGAACTCACTTCATGAATCGTTTAAACATATATTAAAAAAAAAAGTCCGTCTAAAAACTTCAGTCCACCCAGAAGAGAGTCACTTCGGGGTAAATAGATGAATAGTATGTAACTGGTGGGACACGGTGAGGACGGTCCGCGTGATATGGGTATGTGTATCGGTATCGGTGGCGGCAGGTATACGCACCGAGCTGTGTGAGCGTGCGGCGGTCGGCGTCGGGGCGCGCGGTGGGGTTGGCCAGCAGCACGGCGCCGTGCGGCCGCCAGTCGCCCCAGCGCTCGTCCGACACGCACTGCCGACACACATGTACGTACCGCACTAAATATTATGTATTATGAATCACGCGTGGCATATAGTATATAGTGTAGTGTACTGACGGTGGCGGCGGGCGGCGGCGTGCCGGCGAGCGCGGCGTGCAGCGTGTGCAGCGGGTCGCGGCGGGGCAGCGCGGCCAGGAAGCGCGCCGCCGCCTGCGCCCGCGCCCGCGCCCCGCCCGCGCTCGCCAGCGCCAGCGCGTGGCCCCACAGCTTGTTGCTCATCGCCCACTCTGCATAACACCACACATCGATCACTACTTTCTCACCAACAAATACTTACAAGCACTAATCCTTACTAATATTATAAACGCGATAGTTTGTATGTATAGCTGTTTGTTACTCTTTCACGCCAAAACGGCTGAACAAATCCTAAAATTTGGCACAGAGATAGATTATAGTCTGGTATAACACATAGGCTACTTTTTATTCAGAGCGGCAATCAAGCATCTGAAGAACAGGAAAGCCACTGGTACCGACTGTATACCTATCGAAACCATAAAAGCCCTTGGGTGAGCGAGCAGTCTCAATGTTCCGTACTATATGCAACAAGATTTTGCAAACTGGGTCTGGGCCTTCAGAGTGAGCACACACTGTCTTCCTACCTCTACACAAAATAGGATCTACAAGAAAAATTCATAACTACCGCCTCATCGCCTTAATATCGCATGCGAGTAAAATGTGTCATACTAAACGAACGATTAAAATCCTACTTGAGTAAAGAAATCGCGCCCGAACAGGCAGGATTTATGAAGGGAAAAGGCACCCGAGAACAAATTGTTATTGTGCGCCAGATTATTGAGAAGGCCCGAGAGTTCAACAAGCCTACATTCATCTGCTTTGTTGACTTTTCAAAGACGTTTGACTCAGTGTAATTACCAGTTTTATGGAAAACCTTGTTTGACGAGTGTTGAGTACATGGAGGAATTGCTTCAGAGGATGGAGCGTGTGAGCCTTGAGTTTGGACTAAAAATCAATCGGAAAAAGACCAAGGTGATGATTGTCGACCGCGTCCATAACAGGATAACAGCTCCCCTGGACTAACGCAACTAGCGAAATGTGAGGTTGTCTTATCCTACGTTTACTGGGGCGCATTAATCTATACTTATAATAAATCTGTAGAGAAGTCAATTCTGTACATGAAATATATTTCCAAAATAACTATCAGCGGGTGATTAGTGATCGATACTAACGCCAAAAATGCAATAAGTAAAATTTTTGTCTGTCTGTCTGTCGGTATGTTCGTTATAGAAACAAAAACCACTCGACGGATTTCAACGAAACTTGATACTTGAATTGTTCTTCATACTCCTGGGCAGGTTATAGTATACTTTTCATCACGCTACGATCAATAGGAGCGGAGCACAATTAAAAAATGTTGTAAAAACGGGAAAATTATTTATTATTTTGTTCTGGGAAGTGACACGGGTCGTTGATAAAGCGGGCGTAGCCGCTGGCGGAAGCTAGTTTATAATAATGGAGGATGGATGGATGAGATTAAAAGACGTATGGTCATGACAAGGAATGCCATGGATAACCCGAGGAAGATATGGAGGAACCGAAAAATCACAAAGAGTAAGAATAAGAATAAGACTTATTCGTACAGTAGTGTTCCCCATTTTTCTGTATGCCGCCGATACGTGGACCTTGCGAGAAATCGAAAAGAAAAAGGTAGATGCTCTGGAGATGTGGTGCTGGAGACGAATGTTAGGAGTATCATGGACCGAGTTCAGAACTAACTTCTCAATACTTGAAGAACTCAGCATCAAGGTGCGTCTGTCAGCAATCGTACAGAAGCGCATTTTGACATTCTTTGGCCACGTGTCGCGAGGAGTTTGACTGGTTGTGCAGGGCAGGGTTGACGGTACAAGACCTCGCGGTCGGTCACCAATGCGATGGACTGAGACTGATGGACCAAATCAAGAACACAGTGGTCACTTATAGGGCCACCCCTATAAGTGAATGTACCAGGATGACGGCCAACAGAGAGAGATGGCGGGACATCGTGAGGCGAATAACATCTGCGCCTAACTGACACCACTACTACATGACGGCCACGACCGCTCTGCCAAGGGCGAATCGGCTGAGAAGAACTTTTTATACAGGTCGGACCCATTTCTGAAGTTCATGCAAACAAACGCATCTTGTTCGTATTGGGTAATCGCATTGCTCCAAATAGGTAACTATTTACTACTCTTAGTCCCAAGACTTTACACTTCATAAATTACTCAATAAGCGGATACCTTCGTAGCCGTAAGTAACAATACTTTATAGAATAATGTTGTCTACTTATACACAGTAACAGTCGCGTACTCATAGCACCAGTGTGTCGGTGTGCGTGTGGCGGAGGGCTACTTACCGAGTGCCTCGGGCCGGTTGCCGTATATGAGCAGCTCCCGCAGGCGGTCCAGCGCGGCGCGCTCCTCCGCCGCCGACTGCACCGGAGAACTCGACGACTCTTGATCTACACAATAATTTGTTACCGTGGCGTGTACATTGTTGATTGTTAAAGACAAATGTCGCTCCACACATTAAACAACGCCATTCCTTTTTTCATGAAATGTAATTATTAATTTGCAAAAGAAATTATCATAAAGAATTATCCAGTGTACTCACTGGGGTTGTCGGACATGGAGAGCGACGGCTGTTCGGGAGAGGAGCTGCGCGCCTCGCCCGACACCGACGAGTCGCGGCGACTCTCTGTAACAACACTCGCATGTAATGCAGCCTACAATCGTTCTGTTAACGACTTGAGCATAATCAGTTTACAGTAGTATAAAGACCATCTCTCAACATTTGTCACTATATTAATTGTATTATTAGTAGTACTATAATTTAATTTAATAAGTGTCTCACCATTATGAGTCTTGGCTGGCGGTATTTTGTATTCGTATTCACGTGTGTTTTTCATCAGTAGTTCCGCTATGTCAGAGCCCACAACCACCTGCATTTGATTTGTTTTTAAACATTAATATTCGCAAATAAACAATTCATTTATTCAACATATTCTAAAATAACTTAATGTAGGATTCGTAGCTCAAACTAACAGTGCTTAAATTCAACTTAGGTTAGTTTTAAATCCGAACAAAATTTACTACAACCATAGGATTAAATAATCACAATACTGATAAGGACAAGTGTTTCAGTATTAGAAGAAGTAGGAAGTCATTTACCCCGTTCTGTCGCAGCATGAGCGCGAGCAGTTCCCAGAGCAGCACGTAGCCGGTGACGTCACGCGCGCCCTCGCGCTCCGCGTTGCGCACGCGCTCGCCACAGTAGTCGATGACGCTCTTCTTGTGCGTGACACCTGCAACGTTCGCTACGGTCAGCGGGGCGCGGGGGGCGCGGGGGGCGCAGTGCGCGGGCTACCTTTGAGCAGGGGCCCGGGGAAGGCGGCCAGGTCGCGCGCGTGCGGCAGGTGCGCGAGCGCGGCGGACAGCGCCAGCACGTGCACGGTGGCGGGCGCGCCGTCCACCGGGTACGCCGCGCGCACCACCACCACGTCGCGCGACGAGATGCTGCCCTGCGGGGGGGAGGGGGAGACATACCATCATAACCTTAATCTAACACAATGGACATCACTACACGATAATATACACTATGAAATCGCAGAAATCATCGAAGTCTAGACAATCAGTTTAATTTATTTATTGAATTAATCTATACTAATATTATAAAGCCGAAGAGTTTGTTTGTTTTTTCAATAGTTCAATTTTGTGATTTCATAACAATACTGTCATACTTATATTAATTTATATTTGTTTAAACACGCTAATCTCAGAAACTACTGGTTGGAATTGAAAAAATATTTTTGTATTGGATAGTCCATTTATCGAGGAAGGTTATATTCTATATCACATTACGTCCAATAGGAACAGAGTAACGCGGGTGAAACCATAGGCGGGTAGCTAGTAATTATATAAAAAGAAAAACAAAAAGTTAAGCATTATATAAACTAGATATATAGCCACAGACGCTGTCTAAAGCTGTGGATTTATAATACCATCACGCCTGTATTCCCCGAAGGGTTAGGCAGAGGGGTACTAATGTACACCCACAGTACGCCGGTATGTTTCGGTCCCATGTAATAGGGGGCGAGCCTATTGCCATTAACCGGGCACAAATCCAGACTCCGAGCTGCTACTGAAAATTTCATAGAAAAACCCAATAACACTTTGCTCGACCAGGAGATCGAACCCGGGACCTCTAGCGTAGCAGTCGCACTTGTGACCACTAGACTAATGAGGCAGTCATGGTAGTAATTCGATCTGTTAATATTATATAATGTTCACGTACCTTGATGTGTGCCGTGGAGTATCTGAAGGGCGTCATCCTCTCGGAGCGCACGGTGGACTCCTCCAGGTGCAGGTTGAGCGACATGTCGGTGTTGAGGTCCCTGACCACAAGAGAACATGTTCACACATACACAAACAACTCGTTTATTCGTTACTCGCACATTCCGCTTGCTACGACCCTCGTAACCACTTTCTCTCCATCTACATACATTCACTAACCTGATCCTGAACCTGACCTTTCTTGAGAACGTCCGCAATTTGGTTGTGGTGCGTTCGCCGAGGTCGACCGCTTCCAACTCTTCCACCGTACTCGCCATGTATACTCGTTTCGTCAATCTTCGTTCATCCATCCTCTCTACATGTCCAAACCACATTGACATGCCTTTCTTAATCTTTATTACTGACTTACTGCATCTTCTTTCACACCGCACCGCTCCCTTATTACGCTGTTCCTCGCTCTATCTTTCAAGGTTACCCCACACATACTTCTCAAAGCTGTCATCTCTACGGCATCTATTCTACTTTCAAGTTTCTTCTGGCACCAATTTTCACTACCAGCTCGCCGACGTTTAGATGAGTAAAGCGGCATAAATACAATGAGTTTGGTGAATGCAAAATAAACCTTGTAATACTGTAGGTACTGAAGTGAATATGTGAAGCTCTTGTGAACACTTTGATTTACCCATGCATGAAAAGCGAGATAAATATATCATCTTACAGTACACCACGAAATGAATGAAAGTGCACAAATAAATTGAAAATTGTGCCCGATTTTTTTCCTTGATGCGTACATCTAGTATACATTTCGAAGTTGCTAATGTATCTTCCGCAGCATGCTAAATGTAAACGCATTTATTTATATTTAATCAACTGCATTTGAGTTTCTTAAAATGAAGCCTGTGTACCTGTCGGACAGGTCGGTGTGCAGCGAGGGCGCGGCGGCGGCGGCGGCGGCGGCGGCGGCGCGCCAGCCGTAGCACCTGCCCGCACACACCACAACATCTCTCAATACTACAGCCGTACGCACACGACGAAGCGCATTCGATACTTATCGAACGACGAAGCGCATGATTCTATTCATAATTCACTAAACTATTATCGTGTCTACACTCACACCTGCATTGATTACTTTGGCTGTTTAACGAGCGAGTTTTGGTCTTTGCCGGTCGTTAGAAGGTCCACATTTTAGGTCCACAAATTTTGGGCAGAAGCTACAATAAATAGGATCCTACGATGGAAGCGACGGTCGATTCAGACGCAAGTGTCGCGACCGTCTCGACCTTTGATTGAACCACTATGACAGGCAGGACGGCTTGGAAAGAGTACGAGGAGAAATTCATGTCCGCGCAGTTTTTGCAAATAAAGAATTCGATTTAATTTGATTTGTGGCTCACATGCAACGCACGGTCGCCGAATCTATAGACAAGCCCTCTCCGATAAACAACACCAACAACTTTATCAAACACTAGCGGCCCGCCCGCGGTTTCACCCGCGTTGCCCCATTCCTAAGAGCCGTAGCGTAATGATAAATAGCTTAAAACCTTCCTCTCGAATCACTCTATCTATTAAAAAAAACCGCTTTAAAATCCGTTGCGTAGTTTTAAAGATTTAAGCATATCATTAGCATAGGGACCGTCAGACGGCGACAGCGACTTTGTTTTATACTATGTAAGGATTATCGAGCGCCGACAAATCTACACAACGTCGACGAACGACGAAACCTTCGCGCTTGCAACAAACGTAATCTTATAGGAGAAGAAAAAAAATTCTAGTGAAAAAAATTGTAAATGTATGCTTTTGTATTTAATAACAACTACCTACTGTACTATATTTAAGGCTACATAATAAATATGTGATTTTTATGAGCATTAAGGTTTTCCAAAAAATAAAAAATCATGAATTTGTGTTTCACGAGGTTTTCAGTGCACGACGACGATAAATAGGAACACTTTGACCTTCAACGATCATCGGCGATCCTGAAGGCATTACCACGATATTTATTAGGTTGTCTAATCTAAATCTTAATTAATTTAATAAACTTTACGGATTCTACATGTATGGAATGGATTCTACATGTTGATGGGATCATGGTAGGGTTCTCAACCCTCCCGGAATGCCCGGGATATTATGGTACCAGTAATAATGGTAAACCTCCCGAGCTCCCGGGACGAATAATTTCTCGAGATTTTTCTAAATTTTAACGAAAGCAATGTACCTAAATATAAATCTATATAAATAAAAATGAATCGCAAAACTCGAAGACGGCTGGCCCGATTCGGGTAATTTTTTTATTTATTTATTCCTTGAACTCTGAGGAAGGTTTCTATAGAGAGAAAAATTGGAAAAATTGCACGGAAAAACTAAAAAGCAGCACAACGCAGGTGTAACCGAGGGGGGCGCTAGTTTAAAAATAAAAAAAATCGATTCTCTTCTTTCTATTCTGATTTTTTTTTATTGAGATTATCTATCAAAACTCCACCCCATCTCCCCCTTCCCTCCCATTTATTATGACACACAAGGAACAGCCACAGAATTATTTACTTTGGATAGTAATGATAGAGATATAGAGGGAAGGCAGGTAATAAGTCTTGTACTTTTAATGCACAATGTAACGGCCGGGCTGAATTGAACCATTAGTTAATATACTCCTCACTTAGAAATTTATGGTCCTTATCAGTTTCAGTAGTCTAATCAATAACAGTAGCCGCAATGTTATGTGAATTCATGTAAACACGATTCGTCGCGCGCGTATGACTCTATGTATTGGAAATGTTGCTATTAGTAATGAATGAGAGATGCTAATGTTATTCGATGGCTTTCTTGATTGATGCAATGAGAGGGAAAAACAAGACATGAGATATTTATATTAATACTTGCATTTTTCTTCTCAACAATAAATTAATAATGTGGACATTCTTAGAGTATAATAATATCTGTATCTCATATGTAATCCATAATAATAAGTGTTGATGTTCCAAGCGGCGGTAGCCTAATGGCTAGGGCTTCGGACTTGCGATCATGTAGTTGCCGGTTCAAAACCCACCCATTGCACTACCGACGTGAACCCACTCGTAACACAAGCATTTAGCTTAGCACGAGGGGTTAACAAGAATATTAGTAACGTGCGACCCACATTACTAGTAAGATTTAAAAAAATATGCAATGACGCATGATTGTTCAAAAGCTCGCTCGTATTATAATGTAATGTAATGTAATGTGTGTTAATATTGTTTAAAGCTGTGCAAATATAATACTTACGGCGTATTTCTCGGCTACCTGACTCCCCATAATATTTACAGTACAGCAGAAGCCAAAATGCATCAGTGTGCAGGCAATTGTAGGATAAGGACATTTCAATTAAATGTTAGAGACTAACTACTGTCACGAGACATATAAATATCTTTAAATGATACTATTTTGTTTTGTAAATTATTATAAGCTTTATGGAAGTTTTAGTCTCTGCTGACACTCAATGCACTGATGAATGTGTAAAAGGTCCAAATCGTCTAGTTTATGGCGTGCATGTTAAGTGAAGTGAATGTTATTGTAGTGTGTGTGTGTGTGTGACTAACGTGTCGTTGCCCTTGAGGCCGGCGGTGCTGGAGCGGCCGGAGTGCACGCTGCCGCGCTCCTCGCGCCGCGCCTCGTACACCGCGCCGCCGAAATCTGACATTTTAACAACATTCAATTAATATATTTAATCTTTTGATCTTTTTTTATCAGGCCCAGCAAAGTGTTATTGGGTTTTTCTATGAAATTGTAAGTAACTGCTTGGAGGCAATAGGTTCGCTCCCTATCACATGGGACCTGTAAGTTAGTACTTCTCCGCCTAAGGGATATAATTATTATAATAACCACGATAAGATGGTGCATGTGACGTAGGTAATTGTGTGTGTGTGTGTGTGTCTGACCGTCGGCAGCGGGCGCGCGGTAGTCGAGCGGCACGGGCGGCGCGTGGCCCGCCATCAGCTGCTTGTACACCTGCATGTAGGCGCCCGGGTTAGTCAGCCGCAGGTGCTCGTAGTACTGGTACTGCTGGCGCTGCACCAGGTACGGGTCGGCGTACCCACCGCCGCTGCCGTAATCTGACACAGATTAATAAGGCTGTAGGTATCAATGTGGAAGAAGCAAAAGAAGTATGCAAGAATGTAGCAAGTCTATAGTTTCTGCCTACCTCTGTGGGAGAAAGGCGTGTGCGTGTTTTAATAAAAAATATATAAGTATATTTTTATGCATACATTATGATTGAATTGTTCAAAATTCAAATGTTCTATTTCAAATAAGTTTTTACAAGCGTTTATGAAAGGTTATGATTCCAGTTGCACGGTTCCAAAAGGTTGATCCTATGGAGAAAAATCCGGCAAGAAACAATCAATGGTGTTACAATCTTCCCTGGTACAATATTGCGATATAAGGATGTGTGAACATTGAATGACAAAGTTGGACTAAAGTCGATAACTACTGTAAGGTTCTCAGTGTTTGAGAACTCGATGTCATTATAAGAAAATAAATGAACTATGTGGTAAAATACACAAATCCTCAAAGCAGAATACCAATTAGGTAACGGATAACGTGAATTATTTCGATTAGTTCCGCTCTAATTGCAACTGACACCAATTCACAATAGACAACATACCTACCTAATAATAAAATATTTTTTTTAAAGCTTGTATGGATCCGCAGTATAGCAGTACAATCTTATACATCATTATAATGGTTTTAATAAAGCCTAAACTAGTGCGTAACAAAAATTATTTCATTAATACGTAGGTATGCAAAACAAGTTAAAACCGACCTGTCTGATCTATGTTTAAACAAACCTGTTTTTGTGTCAGGCTATGTGTACAACTAATATCAGTTATGTGTGTTTTATAAATTATCAACTAGCACCTATCAATTGCAAAGTTTTATGTGCATTCAACGCAGGCGCGGTCCCAGCTGAAGATTTGGGGGGGGGGCATGGTCAAAGAGTTGGTACTCGTGACTAAATAATAAGAGGTGCGTTAATTAAACGTGTAGGTACGATTTTGGGGTGGTCTGATTCAATGTAATATTATTATTAAGTACCTAAATTAAGTTCTTCATCAAACTGTATTCAGATATTATGTACCTACTATATTACGCAAACTCGCACACCACCAATATTAAAGGGCTCGAAATATCTCATATTATACCTGGTAGTGTATTGTGTTGACCAAGTAAATAGTATTGTGTTGATCCTACTCGATATTACTAATTGTCACCCATTGTGTTCGGAAGAAGGCGTTAACAAACAAGTATTCATGATGTAAATGTATGTAATGCGACCACTGGCTTTAGACAAATTCTATACTAACACTCGTTTTGCGAGAAAGGGACAGGGCATCGTCTCTCAATCCTCAACAAAACTTTAAACTCTGGTCCGTTTCGACTTTGCACGTAGGTACGGTTGCTGCGGCTCTGGCAGTCTACAATCCATACTCCAACTCTTAAGAGTCGGCAACGTATCAGCTGTTCCTCTGGTGATGCAGGTGTCCATGGGCGACGATGACTACTTACAACCAGGTGGCTCGTTTGCCGACTTAATCTTAAAAAAAATTCAACTACCCTATTACGCAGGTTGCTCCAAGTTTTACGAGTTTAGTTAGAGTTAGGGATTAGTTACCCCTTTACGGTGTACTATGTGGATAGAGTATTGGAATCTTATTTAAGGGAGAAAGGAACATCAATACTGTTACAACTGTCATTTTCTCGACGTTTCTTGTTTCATATCTATACGAAACGCACTTGAATAACAACATTCAAGAAAATTGTTGACGTTTTGAGAATATCTATCTGGGCAACAAGCTGCATTAGCTGGAAACTGGAATGTTAGTCTGGACTTGTGAATTTATTTACCGTCGTAGAACGTGTCGGCGGTGCGCAGAGCGCGGCGGTGCGAATCTCCGCGGCGGCGCGACTCGGTCATGTCGTCGTCGGTGACCGTCGCCTCGCGTGAGTCGGGTCGCGACGGCGACGAGAACTCGCCTAGTCACACCACATAAACGTTAGTACACGCTGCATATCACTTAAGAATACCATAATTAATATGTATGGAAACTGATGGTTCTCTGGTCTCTCTTAACAAAACGATGCATTAACACGAAGATAAATAAGGACAATTTCTTTCTGCTAATTACAGCTGTAATAAAAGTCTTGTGTATGTATCTGCATGGTATTACTGTGTCTCATGTGTCACAATTTAGGAAAATAGGATGTCGTGAAATGTCGTGGGTCAGATCAGGGTTCGTTAAGAGATAACCAAGTTCAGAACAGGAAACCCTAATCATTTTGAAATTTACAATGCATAGAATCAAACATTGAGACAAACCCATAATATTTTAAGTGGTGTGCGTAAATTATCCAACATCGAAGGATGATAATCATGTAGGTATATAAAAAAATGGATACCGCTGCCATAGCTCATTGATTGACAAGAGATAAGTTCTTATATTGATGTAGATGTAAAGAGATAGATATCTATGTATGATACAAAGATAAACCAGTATGGATCATTACTAAACAGTATAAAACACACAGCTTCATCCATTATAAGTACCTAGTACTAACACAGTAGTTCAAATCTGAATGTATCCTTACTATATTAATATTATAAACGTGACAGTTTGTGAATATGTATGTACGGATGTATGAATGTGTGGATGTTTGTTACTTTTTTACGCCAGAATGGCTGAACGGATCTGGATGAAATTGAGCACAGAGATAGGTTATAGTCTAGAATAACAAATAGGTTACTTTTTATCTAGGTCGGACCCAATTCTGAAGTCCACGCAGACAAAGTCACAGGCACAAGCTAGTTATATATAATACGTGTAAATGTAATTAGAAACGATAATTTTATGTTTGCCTCTGAACATTTAGGTACGTACCTGTCTGTTTCAGTAATCGGTAGTATCAAAATGTGTAGTAATCCTTACTATATTATAAAACAAAGTCCCGCGTCTGTCTGTCGCGGTAAACCCAAAAGCTACTGAACGGATTTTCATGCGGTTTTCCCCAATAGACAGAGTGATTCACGAGGAAGGTTTCAAGCTATTAAACATTAGGTACGTTACAACCCTTAGAAACGGGGCAACGCGGGTGAAACCGCGGGCGAAGAGCTAGTTATGTATAAGTAATAAAACGCACATCAATTAGAATAGCGGAACTGCAGTACTAAACTATATTGGTCCCACCGACATTTGTACAAGTGTAGGGTACGAGACTAGGAGCTTACACAAAGCTATAATGACATCAATATGTACAGGAGTACACATGCATATTAACATAGACATTTTTAGATATGTCTGGGACTATATTTGTAAATTTTCTAAATATATATGAGGACCAGAGACCAGTGTTATTGTTTTTAACATTCATGATCAACATCAAACAGTGACGATGACGATGATCCATAAGTTACCCATTAATTGACAGCATGTTGGTAAGTCAACTGTCATAATAATCATAAGTTATTTGTGTTACCAAAGCTCTTGTATTGATCAGTGTAACATTACAATAAAAAAAAACTCATTAAATGGTTATTAAACCAATCAAATAAGGTTCAGCAAATAAAATATTCATATAAGCAAATGAAATTAAGTAGGTATGTAACATGTAAAAATGTGTTATATCTACAGTTCCAAACATGTGGCATGCATGCTGTACACACGCGCCGATGCTAAAATATTTTTGTTTTGTGTTGTATTAAGCAATATATTATTAAACAGGTGACGTTTTAAGTATTAGTATCTTTTAATTAATCAAAGTTCAAGTAGTGGTACTTTTATAGGGTATTGATTGGTCAAGAGTTGAAGACTCATGAAAACGTGAATGTAAAAGTTAAATATTTTATCTCAATTAGACCAATATTACAGGTACTTTTGAATTGTCAAAACTAGGTGCACGGTTCCAAATATTGGGTCTTATGGAACTGGCAAGAAACTCCATAGAATCAAAATCATCATCAAAACAATAGGGAATATGCGTACGATTCAAATATGACTAAAATATTTTTAATTGTAATCTTTATTGCTATAGAATGATGTCCATGCCATAATTATTTTACATAATCCCTCTTCCAGCAAGATTTTAATTATTATTATTATTATTTTTTCTTTTTTAAAAAACGTTGCCCCACACAAGGATTTTCTCCTGTGTCGTGGGTGCATTTACAAACACAAATTCTCACATACACAAACACCCAGACCCGGAACAACTACCTGTAGATCATACAAATATTTGCTCCGTGTGGGGATCGAACCCACAACACGTGGCGCAGAAGCCGATCGCTAAATGAAAAAATCGTAAAATAAAATAAATAAAATCGTAAATTTAAAATTAGAAAAAGTGCGGGGCAAATTTAAAAGATCAAAACAGAACTTAATACACGCTGTGACGCCACAAACGTTGAGGGTTGTATAAAATAGACTTGTCCTCTCCCATGTTAAAATTAGTTAGTAAACTTAAAAATGTAGATATTTGATTTGATAAAATGATCTTATTGATCATTTTATTTAAAAAGAGATAAAACAGTAACTGTTTTTGCGGAAACTGACGTCACAGTACACGCGGCCAAGATGGCGGCATTTAAATTTCCCGAATCTAATTGCATTAGATGTTAATATTTTTGTCAAATAAATATTTTTTACGGTGTTTTAATAATGCAAACTATTGATTAAAAATAAAAAAGTCATGCATATTCCCTATTGTCTTGATAACATTGGCAACCTTATACTAGTAGTAGATATAGGACGGTGGCGGCAGTTGGCTACTTCCAAGTACTTTCAACTAGTTTCAACCACTCAACTTTATTATCAAAAACTTGGTTAGAAATTGATCAACGACTAATGTTATCCTACGTTAAAATTGCTTTGACTTAAGTAAGCAGTACATGTACACTTGTACAGATATTTAGACTAGGTCGGTAATGAATTTAAAGTCAACCTGTATATACTTGATCAAATCAGTCTAAAGCTGGAAATAATGTTATGCCGATGTCGCGGACCTTTGGTTAGCGTACCATACTGGACCAATATCGATAGTGTAGGATTGACTGTGGCGGACCTCGGGATAACAATATTTCCAGACTACCATAAGCGGCGCGTGCGCACTGTGCGACGACATTCACCGCATGGCACAAAAAGTAGCGTTGTTTGTACCTTGTTTCGTACAACTATCATTAGTTTTTGCATCGCTCGAGAATGTCACAACTGCAAAATAAATATAATAATGTCAGTCAGTACGTCGAACATAACACAAATAAGTGATAAATAAACTTGATAAATATGGGATATAATATGATTCGACCGCAAATGCTAGTTGCATAGATAAGTTTTCATGAGAAAGTTTTTATAATAAATTTAATATTGAAAAATAATTACACAATAGTCTACATAACAGTCACTCTAATAGGCTACACCTACAGGGTAACAAAAATCAACGATTATAGCAAGGGCACTCGAGGATGGGAGTCCGAGTCTAAATTACTCAAAAATAAATTGTATTGACTCGCCTCTTCTAGGATCCTCCTTGTCGCGCTGAATCCTAAGATTGCCGTATTTCCTGGTCGGATCTATGTCGCGGTAGGCACGCTCGTACCGATCCCGGTAGCGGTCACCCCGCCGCCGTTCACGCCTTTCGCGGTCCTCGTCGTATCGTCTATCTCGCTCTATCGTGTGGTACCGCTTGCTACGATCTCGCTCATCGACGTAGCGTCGCTCCTTGTCGTCCGGCCGGGGCGGCTTTGACGATGTGTACGAACCTTCACGGTGGCGCCTAAAATAATTACAATTTACATGGCAAGATTAAATCTGATTCAATTTTAAAGTTTTTTATTTCAAATACTTATTTATGCAATCCAACTGACCTCCGATCTCTCTCCCGGTCGCTATAGTAGTCGGTGTCTTCAGTCTCGTACCGGTGGCTGCGGTTGCTGCGCCGGTGTCGCCGTGCATCAGGGCTACCCTCGCGTCGGTCGCGAGTGTAGCCGTCTCGCTCTCGCCGGTCCTTCTCTGCACGACGGTCTTCCCTCACAGATCTTCTGTCAGGGTCGTACTTACGGTCCCCTCGGGAAAATCTGCCGTCTTTGTCTCGTTCCCTATCTTTATCTCGTTCCCTTTCTCGGTCTCTATCATGCTCCCTGTCACGGTCTCTATCCCGCTTTTGGTCTCTGTCTCTCGTCGACTTGTGCTTGTCTCTATCCCTCCTCGGCGAGGATTTAAATGCTCTATCTCTCTCAGAATCCTCCCCAGAACTGATTACTCTATTTAGGGACTGTCTCCTCGAACTAGTCACTGCATGCTCTATCGAATCAGATAAGTCTGTCTTTCGATCCGTACCCACGTCCGTGAGAGTAACGTCGGCACCATCTAGCACCTGCTCTCGCGAATACGTCAATTCTGTTGATGATATGATGCTCAAGTCTTGCAAATTTTCACCCTCCATGGTTACTTCCCTCTGCTGTTCGTCCGGCGGCGCGCTGAAATCCGGCGATGCGTTGTTACTGGACTCCCTCGCGCCAATTATATTTCTCGGCTGATTTCTAGAGCTCTGCTCAGTATAATCAGAACCATCTACATTTTGTTCTCTGACATCAGGTGGTCCTGTATCGGTTGGTACAGAAAATTCATGGTCTAAGCCCGTCACTACGCGTTGATCATTAGCACTACCATAGTTAGAACCCTGATATTGAGGATACTCATCATTACTTGGTTCACCTGGCACCATTCTGTCAAGACCAATTGGTCGCCTTTCTGGGACCCTGCTAGTTGCAGGTTGTGTGTAATTGTCTGAGAATTGTTGACCATCAGCCTGTCGGTAAGGTCGAGCCCCACTGTCAGTAGGCTGTCCATCAATAAGGCGATCTCGAAAATTGTCTCCTGATTGATTGTATGCATTCTCTGCTTCAGTCTGTTGTCCTGGTACCATTCTAGCCAAACCTGGAGGAGGTTCATCACCAGAAATGTTGAGGTTCTGGTTGTACTCAGACTCCTGTTGGCCAACTACCATTCGTCGCATGCCAGGCGGTGGGGCACCTCTACTGAAATCTGTATTCTCACCATAGTCACTGCCCGACAAATGTGCTGTTTGTAGATATTCATTTCTGTCATTCCTTGGTGCTACTTCCATATTGTCGGGAACTTGTGAAACCGCCATCGGCCTAAACGCCGACACTTGTGGCTGATCCGGGCGTTCTGAATTATCTGGGGTAGTTTCCAAGTTTGCCTCAAATCCTACAGGAACTCTGTTGTGTTGAGACACTTTACTAACAACTGCAGGTGATGTCAGATTTGTACTAGGTATTTGAGGTGGGAATGCTTGGACTGCTGTAGCACTTGTTGACACCTTAGCTATTGTTTTGTGAGAGAATGGACCTGCATTCATTTTGAATGGATTTTGATTTGATGTTGGTGGAGGAAAATTGGGGGGTGGTAAAGCAATGGAAGAGGGTGGTGCCGACAGTGCAGTAGATGAGGATGTTGGAGGAGCTAAAGACACAGTCGAGACTGGGGGAGGGGGTGGCATTGTTGAAGATATGGATAGAGGAGGATGATTGGATGGAGCAGGTGCAGGGAAATTAGAGGGTGATACTGCAGGTGGTGGTTGTATTGCTGAAACATGTTCCTGGCTACTAGGGTCTGCCATAAGACCTAGATTTATTACTTCTGTTGAAGGGCTCTCATGATTGTTTAAATTCATTTCTTGCATAGAACTAGAAAGCTCATCATGGCTCTCATGTCTGTTGTTACTCTGAATGCTATCAATTAAAGTTGGTTCATTGGAGGGCCTAGACCATTCACTATTCTGAGGATAACCCTCTTCTAATCCAGCTTGTGAATAATTAAAGTTAGAATTATCTGTGTTTAAACCTGGACTACTTTTACTGGAGTTTCTAGATTGGTTTTCACTTCTGTAAGTTCCTTCTGATTGAGTATGAAGTCCATCACTAGATTCTTGTGACATTTGTGATTCAATGGACCACTGAGGTGTTAAATTCTCTAAATGGAACCGTTTTCCTAATGCTAGATTGGGTAACTTTTCCTTGATCATCTCTCTATCATTCAATGTCTGGACTTCCTCATGTTGAGCAGATATACTACTAACACTTGAAGGTGCACTAGGTTCAGGCACTGTATTATTTTCTACAAGAGGTATTGTTGCAGGTGCGGGTGACTCCTGACTATCATTATTTTGAGGCACAGTGGCAGGCTGTTTACTTTCTTTCTTGTCATCTATAGACCAGTTCCAACTATCAGTTGTAGCAAAGCTCTCCTCTATCACATTAGCATTGTTGAACACCTGTTGCTGAGGCGGAGCAGGCTGCTGGATGGTATTTTGGGAGGCTTTCTGTGCTTGTTTAGCTGATTCTTCCCAGCCCCAGTCCCAATTGTCTTCCCAGCTGTCTGCATTAGGTTTGTTCTGTGGAAAAACCTGTTGCGCTCCTTGGTTCTGGTAATAACTTTGTTGTTGAGAGCTATTAAAACCTTGGCTTGTATAGTTTTGGTTGAACTGATTTGCATTTGGCTGTTGGTAAAACTGATTAGCATTGGGAGGATAGTCTTGCTGCTGGTACACCTGGCCATACTGCTGGTTGTACTGGCTTTGTTGCTGGGGTGGCATTTGCCAGAACTGTTGTGGTTGCACATTTCCTGTTGTTCCTCCCTGATAGTTTGGATACATGTTCTGTTGATTCCCAAAAGGCTGCAATGACATAAATGTATACTTGAAATCACTTCCGACTTAACTATTAAATTGCTAAGCCAATCTATAAATGTTGTCTTGTTTATCCCAAATGTTAATCAGGGTAAGAGGGCCAGGTCAGAGAGTTGCCTTAGGGGCAGAGGGTCAGGTCATCTGAAGGTAGCATTATTGAACAATATTTGACATCAACATGAAACAGTAATTGATTCGCAACCTGATACTCCGGTTCATTTCAAATTAGACAAATAAATTACTAATATTGATCAAATAAATACTTAGTGAAAGTTAATGTTTTTGTATCAATCATTACAGTGTTGCAGATCGGTGCGGTTGGTCCACGTCATTGTTTACGTCTTGAGCAGATAGCCTGCTTTGCTCACCTGTGCCTGGGGTGCGGCGTAGGACTGGCGCTCGGCGACCGGCGGCGGCGCCGCACCGCCCTGAGGCCGCTTCATCCAAGACATGCCAAGACCTACCACCACTTACATAACATTCACAAGGACTCCGCTCACATATGCTACGGCTGCAACTAACAGCCCCGTCACTATCATAGAATGGAATGAAGCTCTACGGAAACACTTTCACTATCGCACCAGATGTTGTCACTACACTGGACTTAATACCATTACAACATTTACATTGGCCGAGATTATTTCGTCGTCAAAGGAGTAACTGCGTCTATTAGAGAATCTAGTTTAAAAATATTTTAGTTAAAAAGAATTTGTTGACAGCAGCCCACCGATCGAAGGTGCCCTGTTGGCAGTGTAGCCATTCTAATTTCTTTTTTCCCCTACTAAACCTATCTACACTGCATGACATGTGCAGAATTCGGCTTGAAGCTTCTAGCTTCTGCCAGCAAGCAAATAAATAGGTCTGTGAAAAAATAAAATACTAGGTTTAATTGCTCTCGTTTCCATATGCTACAAATATGCTAGATCTTGGTCATAAATTAACATTGTTGTCATTTTCTTAATTAGGTATGTCTTTGAACCTTTGGTATAGATTGTTAAGCCAGAATGTTAATAAATACTAATATTATAAAGCTGAAGAGTTTGTTTGTTTGAACGCGCTAATCTCAGGAACTACTGGTTGGAATTGAAGAATTCTTTTTGTGTTGGATAGTCCATTTATCGAGGAAGATTATATGCTATATAACGTCACGCTACGCCTCTAAAAAACTGCTGGTGGGTCGCTAGTATTTAATATACGTTATACAAGAGAAAAAACCACAACCAGAAAACCTTGTTTCATTTTGCCGGATTATATGATCTGACAACAAATTAAATGTATAGGGAATTCCCCTACAGTGGCAGTGGATGTTGCAGATTAAGTCTACCTAACAGAACCCCCATTTAGTTTTGCATATTTTTATTATAATTTTAGATTGAAAATTCGACTATTACTTACACTGTAATTTTTATTAAAAAATACCTAAAACGACACGGTAATAGATCATTACAATGGACCGTGTTTTGTTTAAAAAATACCGTGCATTTAGGGTAATTACCGTATACCTGGTAATACTGTTCATACCCTGTATCGACTCTAGCGCAATTGTGGAGGGATTTGGAACTGTTAAACCCCGCGTCGATTCTACGTCCTGAAGTCTATGCTTTTTAAAGTATGTATAATAATCGCATAAAAACATTCGCGTACATCCCAACATTCCCAACTAATACTATAAATGCGAAAGTGAGATTGTTTTTTTAAGGTAAGCGATTACCGCCGCCCATGGACACCCGCAACACCAGATGAGTCACGAGGAGTGCGTTGCCGACCTTTTAAAAGCGGATTGGGCCTCTGGTAACCTCAGTCACTTGGCGAAACACAACGTAAGCGTTGTTTAACGCCGGTTTTCTATGAGGCCGTGGTATCACTCCGGTCGAGCCGGCCCATTCGTGCCGAAGCATGGCGCTCCCACGTAAAAAAAAAACAAACGCTTGTTTGTTTGTTTTTTACACTTTCACACTTAAACCAATAAATCGATTGTAAAAATCCTTTTATCAATAGAAAGCTACATTATCAGCGATCAAAATAGGCTGTATTTTTTTTTTTTTAAATATGATTAAACTACCGGCCCCTCCTGGCTTCGCCCGGTTGGAAATAATAGAATTTTAGTAGGGATCCTTAATTTTTTAACATTGTAGCATTCTAATGGTGAAAGAATTTTTGAAATCGGTCCAGTAGTTTTTGTTACTATAGTTATCTCTTACTGTTAAGTATACAATAAGACCTTGTACGTACTTGTAAACATTATGGTGCAATAACTATTTTGATTTAGACGATGAACGATTTTTTCAATATCAATCTTATAAATGTTATATAAGAGATGAGTTAAACAATGCATAATTAAATATCGGGGCTTCCAAGTACGAGTACGTAAAAATACCAGGGTCGAAAACCAAGTATCTAAATACCTGAAAGTATTTGGTCAGGACCGGCCTCGCGGCAGGGCGCGGCGGCGCCGCGCCGCGACAAGGCGAACCCTTGAGAGTTGAAAATACTTGCATAGGAAATAGCTTCGTGTGTTTCGTGTATAAATAAGAAGCACAATTGTATTTGTGTAAAAAATACTCGGAAGTTCAGTTATTTTTTTTTGCAAATACGATTATGCGCCTTGTACACAATAATAATAAGGATCGATTTTCTACGCGTCTTTTTAATTCTGCGTACGGTGGAGCAGAGCCAGCGCGGCGAGCCCGCAAAGAGCTGAAATACTTCCATAGGAAATCGATCCGTATGTACTCACTTGTAAATGAGGAGCACAATCGTGTTTGCGTTAAAATACTCGGAAGTTCATAGTATTTTTTTTGCAAATACGATTATGCGCCGTATGTGTAATGATGATATGAACCAATTTTCTATGCAAGTTTAATTCTGGTGCTGTGCCCGCGCAGAACTACCAAAAATACTTCGTACTTGCAAGTATTTCTCGCCCGTACCATGGCGCCCGCCCTACTTCGACGCAAAGCCCCGGTTTTAAAACCTAGTAAAGTAAATACGTCTAATTCGTTATCCCTAGGTACTATGTACAAACATTAATGAATGTCTATCTGTGATGAAATGAATTCAATTGTTGAAATACAAAATTACAAAAACCATAAAACTAATTACAAGGCCAAATCAATCTCTAAGTAGTCTGTGGGTGGGCCAGATCAAAAATAATCAAAATTGTCTGATGACACTGAGGATGACACGGACAGTGAGCCTATCTCATAAAACGGCAACTAACGGCCAGTTTCTATACCTTAACTGTCAATAAATTTGCTTACGGCCAGTTTCTAACTGTCGGTAGATTTGCATTAGAGATAGAATTTTGACATAGGCTCCATACTAGCGATGTGTCAACTCGGTTTGGCAAACCGGGTCAAACCGGGTTGAGTGTAACTCGAGTCAAACCGGGTTAACATCTGTCCAATTCGGTTTAGGTTTGTAACCGCTGACGCGGACGAGACGGTGCGACGTCCGCGCGATGCTACATATCGTATGACGGTTTGACGCGAAGCCCCGGGCTCGAACAATAACCGAATTGTACCCTACGAACGACTTGTTCTTTGCGCGCGATGTTATTTTGACAATTTAATATTTTTCTAAAATTTAATAAAAGATCTCTTTTATTATTCACTTGCAAAAATAGTAGTGAGTGACTTGTAACACACGAGTTCTGCTTTCTTTTAATTTTTAAAACTGTTAAGCAATTAAATTGTACTTTTTGATACAAATTGTTTTTTTTTATTATCTTTTAAATGTTTATTTACATACAAAGATAGGTGAGTAGATTAAACTGGAGTCATGCATTAGTTGAAGTGTAGACAGTTGTTGATCTGATTTTTATTTTATACCTAAAAGTCCAAAATGAAAATCTTCGTTTCGGTTTGGATAAACCGGGTTGCAACCCGGGTTGAGTCCAATTTTGATTCGGTTAGAAAAATTTACGGTTTGGCCCATCGCTACTCCATACATCTACTGTCAAAAACTCAAAATCCTATCTCCAAGCAAATCTACTGACAGATAGGCTATAGAAACTTTAGAAACCCGCCCGTCACTAGAATTAGGATTTTGTTTGACAGTAGCTGTATGGAGCATAATCAAAATTCTATCTCTATTCTTGCAAATCTACCGACAGATTGGTTATAGAAACTGGTCGTAATTAGTCTGTGTGAGGACCCCAACCCAAAGGTGATGCTCTGATCAGGTACCTACATACATTATTCTTAAAAATACATAAAAAATGGCAAAAAGAGCAAATCCGTTTATTGAAGACTTCGTCCCACAAAGCAAAGTCCACGTGGGTTTGAAGCAGTTTAATAATAATGAGGATCGACTGAAAAAGGTTTATGGTAAGCAGCTAAATTTTAAACAATTGTTTAAAAATTAATTTCCCTTTTCGAATCATTTACAGTACTTTACATACAAACAGACATTTATTATTCCAAAAACCATTAATTGTTGTTTTGTTTTAGCGAAAACATTACTGCTTTTATATAAAGGTGCCAAAAAATCTCCCGCGCAAGAAGTTGTCAACCAAAGTAATGAAGTGTTGAGTCTCACAAATAAAAGAGACAGAATGAAACAATTGTATATTGGTAAAGATGGAGTACTATTGCATTCTGGTAACATGGTAAAAAAAACTTACAGCTTCTTATATAGTAGGTACTTACATGCTTTTCTATTGAAGTTGTTATGTTATTGTAGGTAAACAGTAACCTAGAAGTAAAACACTGCACCTGTGGCAGTGGTATTGAGTCTCAATGTGCTTATTGTGATGTGAGCCTGTGCTGTGGCTGTCAGCATGTCTGTGTCCACTGTGACAGACCACACTGTCAACATTGCACTATGCTTGGGTAAGCACTCATGAAAGCAACTCGTAAGATATAATTTTATGTCCACCTATTGAAATTACTGTTATAAACATATGATTTTCGCTAGGTCAGACATGCTGCCTTGGATGCAAACTTGTATAACTACAAAAAAAGTTTAACTTGTAAGTCTGATGGTTGTATCACTACAGGGAATGCTTGTGATGTAATAAAAAAAAAGTACTATTATGTAATGTATTGGAAGGTCCTAGGATTTGTGTGATTTTTCCTGGCTGGGGCACCATCACCGATTTGAATTCTGATAGAACAGGGCATTAGTCACTAATTACTCAAAATAACTTGTGAAATATGGGAATTGGTTGGTATATAGTTCAAAAGTTATAAGGGTACTCCAGGGGCCCAGCCAGATAATTTCTGGCTGGGCCACCACTATATCTCTAGAACCAAAGCACCTAGCGCAAATCTGTTTTGCTAGCAGAATTAGTCGTTAATTCATTGCTAAATTTGAGAATGGGCAGTCTATGGTTCAAAAGATTTTATGAAAACATTTTTATCCATACATTCAGTACAGATGAGTAGAAAATACAGTTTTTTTAATATTAGACAAAAATATTATAATATACCTACTTACTAATTGTGAGAACAAAAAACAGTTGATATTTCGGTTTCAAGTTCAAGTTTTTGTTATATTTTTCTTTACTCAATGCTGAAGACAGTTAATAATTTTAAGTTAAATTATAATAAATAAATTGATACGAGAGATTTTCTCGATGGTGTTTGAAGTCTGCCAACCCGCACTAGGCCAGCGTGGTGGACTTGTCAATTTTGAGGCTTCTCAGGCTGATTACGAAAATGTCTTTTTGAAATCAGAGATTATGGACATAATTTTTCTAAATAATTGATATTGGTGTCAATTTCGGGGCACCTCAGGGTGCTGATTACGAAAATTACATTTATTTTATATTTCAAGATACTTACTTCGGAGAAAATATTTTTGTAAATAAGTTGATGCGGGTGTCAAAATTGTTTTAATTCTTTTTATGTGAGTACAGTCTGTACAAAATATAGTGTCCAGCTATATTGTCGGAATATATGCTACCTTTTGTCTGTCCTTTGCCATGTGAGTGAAACTGAAGCAACAACTAATATAATTATGTACTTACTAATAAATATGAATTAACTAACAATTATGTTTTTTTCAGGATGGAGGCATCAGAAATATGTGTGTCTTGTTACAATTAAAAAGTTATATTGCATAGGTTAGTAGAATGATTGATCTCTGTTAATAATTACTACGAATAAATTTTGTAAATATAAGTAAAAAAGCAAAATATATGTGTATTAGTATTTTTAGTATTAAAAGGCTGTCCGTAAATATTGTAATATATGTTCTAATGAAATAAAACACAATATACAAATGTTGTTTAAGTATATAAAATATAATTTTAACAAAACAAGTTTATATTTCAACTTGAAATTTAATATTTAACTATTCCCTGAACAAATAAAACAAGGCTTCTGGTGACACTATTATGATTACACATACATCACATCATGTGTTATGATTACAATTAGATAAATCACAACAAATTAACCTGTGAAATAACCAATAACGGACACAAAACAACATTTATTGTTCTTGTGCTCCAGTGCCCTTACATAAACTAACTGAATTGATATAATATACTCATAGAGCACACCATATTCACAAGAGTATACATGAACCCCTATTGTTAATTTTTTTTTTGAATAACACCCCTTCTCTTCCTGGCTCCATAACGTGGTTTTTAAGTGTAAGTAAATAATGCATGTGTACAATCAACAAGCAGATAACATTGAAATAAAACTACTACTACGCGTTGTATTGATATTATTGTTCGGATCCTTTACAGCATCCATTGTCACGGACAGACTAAGTTGTTGGACGTCACTGCCTTACAATTTTGTTAATTATTGGCGATCCTTCACGCAGAATGAGCTCACCCTATCCTTCGGTTTTGCAGTTTTGGGCTTGGATTTTGTAAAGGATCCGAAACGTCGGGAATCAAATAATATCAATACAACGCGATAAAATCCTTAAAAAGTAATTTTAATCCAATGTCTAATTTTCGCGTAAGTGTCAGAAGCCAGTAAGCCGATAACACCGTAAAATATACCTATACATATAGGTACCTATAATATATATTTTGTGCATGAAATAACCACTCTGTGTCAAAACGTCATAATAATCATTATGGACATGGTATACATTATTAATTGACATGATAAACACGCAAAATTTCTCAAGCCGAGCGTTTATATAAGTTACATAATATATAAAATCAGCACCTAATTAAATTACCCTCATCCATTCATAATAAATATTATATATTAATTATTGGTTCTTAAACCTCTGCATAGCTTATAAACGGCTACCAACTGTTAAACTCGTACAGTAATGTTTTCCCAACATACTTATAAATATGTTATGGACCAAGTGATTAATATAAATATTTGCTCCGTGTGGGGATCGAACCCACAACACCTGGTGCAGAAGCCAATTGCTCAGCCGCTACGCCAAACGTGTCGTCAAATATGAGAGGGCAATGTGATAACAACTATTGAAATAATCAAATTATCCGGACATTATCAGACCCTTCTTTTCCATTCATTATTAATAATGCCGCAATTTATAACTTGGTTCATAACATATTTATTATTGTAACTATTAAAAGCAGCACAGCGTTACCATTACGTACGGCGGGACCGTATGCGTGTTTGTCATCTTACTATTACAATAAAAAATAACCTGATTGAGCTTACTATAATTGGCTTGACTATAAGCAATTTATAAAACATCAATTCAACGTCCTACAGAGGATCGCTACGTTATGTCTCTGGATAAACAGCAAATAGCAAAAATGTTTTTCATTACCAACAAGAAAAAGTAAAAACACATTTTTCGCTTATTTGTCTAATATAGTCTTAACATCATAGTATATTCTATGGATTTTAAAAGTTAACCGTTTTATAGTAGAAGTAATTAAATAAACGTATATAGTTATAACATGTAGTACCTAATCATTGTAAGGACTCCACGCTCCACCCCGTGACACGTACATAAAAATGGGCGTTTGTCCGGTAAAATCCCGAACTTTGGGTAAATACTCGCATAGACAGATTTTTATGCATTTTTTGTCTTATATTTAGTTATTTGCTATGCCATATTCAATCTTATTGCTTTATCAACATTACTACTGAGACACGCAAGATTGTATTATAATTAGAGCTGTCGATTATTCTATTTCATTAATTCAGTCATGAGTTCATTAATAATGCATATAATCCTTATTATTTACAAAATCAGGTTTTTGTTTTGGCAAAATTATTTTTCTATCAGATAACTAGGTACTTAATTAAAGTTTAGAGATATAAAGCCTTCGTAATATTAAAGCTCTATTGAATACTAGCGTACGCCCGCGACTTCGTCCGCGTGAACTTCAAAATTGGATCCAATTCAAAATTGGGTAAAAAGAAGCTTATGTGCTATTCCAGACTGTAATCTATCTCTGTACCAAATTTTATCCAGATCCGTCAGCCGTTCTGGCGTGAAACACTAACAAACATCCAAACTCACAAACTTTCACGATTATAATATTAGTAGGAATTTCAATTCGAATTACAGTCTGAATTTTATTCTGTGCAAATGGGTAAGTATTTTATATGTTTTACTTGTAATTTTACTTAACGATTATTTACCCACCCACCCATCTCTATAACTCCTACCGAAGCTAAACAGAGTACCTATACATATAATATAGAGTTTCAGTTTCTGCAGCTACATCACACGCGCCTAAGGGTGTATTCTAATAACGTCCTAAATTCTCCCACTTAATGTTAATTACAGCATACCATGGCATATCCCTTCTAGTATACCTTAAATTATATTGATTCACAAATAAAATTCCTCTCTCATTATTAGGTACTATAGTCCGACACCACAGTTTGTATATTTATTAGAATTTTATTGTTATTATAATGTATTGGTATATTTTGTACAATCACCAGAAACTACTGTTAATAGCTTGTGCTCGTATTTGTAAATAATTGTAAAAGCATAAACATAAAATGTAAGAGGCTAATAACCCATTTACATTAAATAGCTTCACGCACAATTATGCAGACGCGGACTTAATCGCTGGTGGATGTGTGAAGTGTTGGTGAACGTGTTAACAGACCCCGTACAGCCTTCAATGGCCGATAGTTAGATCAGTCTTTTATTTACTACTAGCTTTTGCCAGCGACTTCGTCCACGTGGAATAGTTACTTTGTTCCCTAGTTCTTCGCCCGCGATTTCACCTGCGTTGCCCCGTTCCTAAGGGTTGTAGCGTGATGTTTTATAGCTTGAAACCTTTCTCATGAACCACTCATTTTCCCAACATTTCCCTTCACTGCTCTGCTCCTATTGATCGTAGCGTGATGAAAAGTATACTATAACCTGCCCAGGAGTATGAAGAACAATTGTACCAAGTTTCGTTGAAATCCGTCGAGTGGTTTTTGTTTCTATAACGAACATACAGACAGACAGACAGACAGACAAAAATTTTACTGATTGCATTTTTGGCGTCAGTATCGATCACTAATCACCCGCTGATAGTTATTTTGGAAATATATTTCATGTACAGAATTGACCTCTCTACAGATTTATTATAAGTATAGATTAAAGTAACGGGAGGGCGCACACTCAAAAGATTTAAAATCAGCTGATAGTAAATATCCAAGGATAGTACGATTCCTTTCCAAGTTAATTTACTAGGTACCGGCCGGATGTTTGCCTACCTACGTCTTCGCTTTGAGGCAGAGCGCTGATCGAGTGGGGCCAACTGGTAAATGAAAAATATTCAGAAACGACCAGCATTTCACTAAAATCATAAGCTTTTACACGCATTTGTGAGACGTTACGTGCGCCAACTAGACGCACGGTTCCGAAAACTTAATCTTATGGAGAAGAATATTGTAAGAAACTCGTAGACCATTTTGTATATGTAAAAAGGTACGCTAAGGTCTAGTTCAGCTAAATAACGGAAACCGTTAAACTTTCTCTCTGTCGCTTAGTTAAACCGAAGTCGATTATTAAATAAAAGTAGATTTCCAGCATCCGAAAACTAAACGAAAGTCATCTTGAAGAAAAAAACAACTATAAAATGTATGATTGTTTCGTCTTTAGTTTGCGGGGGCTTAAACGTTTGTAGTGACGATCTAACGCGATTCATTTTGAACGCGAATTAGGGGTCTTTTTCTTTCAATCGAAATGATTAACATTTCGTACTCGCGCAAACATTGTTTGCATGATTCCATATTAACTACCAGGTTTATTTTGCAAATACGCATTATAAATAGAATAATAATAATTTATCACTACTGACACCCTTTTCTAAAATGAAATCGTTTTAAAAATAGCCAATAATATAAATACTGTAGCAGCCTAGCAAATTCTACCGCGCATCTCAACCCTAATTCCAACGACCACAGATCTATGCGATAATGTAACCAGCACCAGCTGCATTCCGTTTTATTAATTTAAAATATAATATGTATAATTTATCTATAGTTTCATTAATCAAACTTGTCTTTAAGGTTATTGGAAGTTGACCTAAGTTGTAAGGGCTAAACATATTTATTTTTCTGTAATAGTGAATTATTACTTGGAGTACTTCCTATCACGTCCACACAAGACTGCAGACAAGCCATTCACTCAGATATAGCTTTATTCAGTCATCGGTTCATTTTTTTAAATTAATGTTTGGGTCCTTTACGAAAAGCATTATAATTATGAGGTTTACGACAGCGCGAGGGCACTTCGATGACACTAACCCGTTCACTCGTCTCCGAATCTAACGCAGATACAAACTAGTCCTTCATTGAGCGCCGCCAACAACACTTACGACTTGTATATATCTAGTGTTATGTCATTACGGTGACATAGTAACGCCTAAATATTTGCTTATTCAAACGAAATCGTTGTCTTGCGACGATAATTGCTCACTTTAGTTACCTAATCTATATTAAAACTGTGTAAGATTTATTGAAAGTGTATTGTGTACGGCTCGTCTGCGTATGCTGTGCAATGCGGCGGCGGCTGCGGCTGCGGCTGGTCGGCGCGGGAGGCTGGCGGCTGGCGGTTGCCTACGCGAACAGGTACCGGTACAGCACGGTGGCAGCCACGCCCAGCAGCAGCGGCATCAGCCACGACGTCCACGTGCTGCACATCAACACATCATGCTAATACGTGCTTTTACTACATAAATATACATAAGTAGGTAGGTACCTACACGGTGACATTGTTTAAAGTAATTACATATCATTAACGCTCCTTATGATCAAAGATGAGCGGCGGCGCATACGAGTTCGAAGAGTTTGCCCAGATAGTGTTAAAATTTCATAATAATGAAACTTGTTATTTTGAATAATAATTGATAAATATACTAGAAGTAAGTATAAGCAGCATTCTAAATAAAGTTAATTTCTTTAAAAAAATTCTTTCATGGTACATACCTGTACCCCGGGAACGGTTAGTTATCATCCCAGATCGGTACGGTTCTAGAGTTAAATGGTACTAATTTCTATAGTACAGAGGATAACCCAATGATTCCCATGTCCCATGGACACCCGCAACACCAAAAGAGGAGTCACAAGTGCGTTGTCGACCTTTAAAAGAGGATTGGGCCTCCGGTAACCTCACTCACTCGGTGAAACACAACGTAAGCGTTGTTTAACGCCGGTTTTCTGTGAGGCCGCGGTATCACTCCGGTCGAGCCGGCCCATTCGTGCCGCAGCATGGCTCTCCCACGTGAAAAAATATTAGTGAATAGATAGTATGACCCTCCCATTGGATTTCTTTTTGGACCACTCGGTCTGGGACACCATGTATGTCTATATAGTATAGTATATAGTACCCATGATGACAAACAACTTTAATAAAAACTGTGTGTCTTTGGAAAAGCTGTTATTTATTACGAATTAATAATTACACTAATTACCAATGACCCTATACTGGTGAAATTGATTAGACGCGATAAATTAAAATATTATAAGTATGATTCTATGTGTAACAAAGAAAAAGAACACGTGTTATGGAATGATACGTTTTTAGTAATATAAAGAGAGTTTGGCAATCTGTCGTGCGCCTCAACTGAATGGATAAAAATAGGTACTTAAATGATAGTGCAAAGCGTTAATACTTCACGTAGGTAGTAACTATCTGCTTAATAAATTGATAGGGCGCGTCGAATATTTTGATAATTGCTTGAAATTTTTTGCTAAATACTGATCATTCATCCCTACCTGAAGACAATAGCTATAATATTTAAATGAATATTAGCTATGATATAGATAGTGTCATATAATATAAATAAATAATAAAGATAAAAATAAGATCATTTAAATTACTTTTTAAAATGAATAAGTAATGGTAGTAAGGTGGTAATGGTAGTATAAAGAGGTTATAGGTAAAATACTTTACATACTTATATAAGTAACTCACATTTTTTTTGTAAGTACCTACTTAGTTGCCTACTACGAGAGTTAGCTATGTAAAAGCATACAAACACCCTGACACTGGCATACAAAACATTAATGACGTGTACCAAACAAAACTACATACCTAGTACCTACTACTTATTGTGTAATCCAAATAGGTACTTAAACACAAATGGGTCTGTGTAGCAAAAAACAAATAAAGAGGATAATATTTAGAAATAATGAGGCGGATGTAATATTATGCAGTTTAATTAGTACAATTACAAAGTTAATAAATAATTATTACAATACAGATAATAAAGCCTTAGTAAGATAATAAAATAAAGAGCACCAAGTGACGAGGCCAACCGCTTACATTAGTAATTAATAATACACAAATGTACCTATATGTTATATAAGCCTAAAATAAACAATATTGTGCAATAACAAGCACAGTTCTAAAAATAGTGGAATTTGTATAGATAGAGATCAATGCATATGAGCGAATTAATTCTAAGCCTTGCACATAATAACATCTACCTCTGCATTAGAGTATAGTAAAATACCAAAATACCTGATTTTTAGAAAAAAAATATATTTTATAATTTGTTTATAATCGCAATCTTTTACTTGTGATGTATGTAAGAGCTTATTTGAGCGGTGTACAGTAGTAGCTACACAGAGCCATACGTGTGTGCTTGTGGCCAAAGTAGTACCTACAAACTAAAATGACGCAACGGGTGCAGAGCTTATAACTCTCCGCGCTCTGCCACGCGATAACTGATTACTTGATTAGTACTTTTGATAATGGTTGATACACGTGTCCTATCAATGGTGGACTAGCGATAACAGAGTTGATCTATTATTAGAAAATAACATTTAAGTCATTTAACATAGTGATATGGGAATGAATTATTTGATTATGATTGGATTAAATGATGAATCAGTACTAATATCAGGTATAATGTTATAACGATAGCTATAAAAGTACAATAAAAAGTATATCTTTGAAATAGCAGATCCAATAAAACCTCACTAGTCATAACTGATTCAGTGCGGATGTCAAACACGCGTGTCAAAAATTCTTTCAAGTATGGCGGTTGTTATTTTTAACAGAAGTCATGTACTCGTTTTATGTAGAGTTCGTTTTCTGACGACACTGCTTGCGTGTCATTAAACTAGTGTTGTGTCACGACCGTCACCAACGAGTGTTAATGGCTACCGCACTGAATCGATTAACCATGCACGTTTAGCTACTCAACAAACAATAATTATATGGGTAGGTACTGGAAAATTGTAAACATCCTTAGTATACATATGTATACTAAGGATGGTATCTAGCGAGATTAGAGTTAACTGAAGAAATGTTGTGAACAGAGAATGTGTCATGTAACGCAGACCGGTCGTCTAATTGTAAGTAGAGAACGAAGCTTTTTTGGAACCATGCAATTAGTTCGGACTTTTTATAAGTACATATTTTAGTGTTTTAATTGAAATAAAACATTTTGACTTTCACTTTGAAGCGCGCTAATTGCTTGAATTGTGTCACGTGATTGCATTACCACCCCGCGCCGCAACCACTTCACACCGAACCTATGCTAGTGCATGTGTGTGTGTTTTGATTTTAATTTAAGTGTGTGTGTAAGCCAAAAACTGTGTCAATAACTTCTTTTAGCTACAATAATGATTTTTAAGCAATGGTTTTAGTTAAACGTTGTGAATTTTGATTAGTTAATGTCGCAATTACTATTGCTATTGTAATGATTTTATAAAATAATGACAAGACATTTATATAGGTTTCCTTATCACGAGCGACAGATGGCGCTTGTAGTTGAACTATTCGTTATTAAACGCCCTTTTTATTACAAATTAGTCAAATATAAGTAGGTGTTATATTATCAATTTGTCTGTGTAATCAATTTATAACTATTGCTAAATTTAAAGATAATCTAATGTATTTAAATTAATCAGTTGATCATGCGTACTGTGTACTTCGCTCTGATTGGTCTAACCCAGCTGAGTGTTTGCCTACGTTTAAGAGTGGGGAACATTCGGCTGGTAACAGATCAACCTGGACTGAGACATTCGATTCCGAGGCGTTGAGCAGTAGACATAATATCTTATAAGCCAGTGCTGTTGTTGTATAATTGTTAATAATTATTGAGCGATTAAGTGATAAGTGATTGTTGATAATTACATACTGTTGGATGAATAAATACTTGTAATACTCAGTCTGAAGTGTATGATTCGTCACATTTCAGAAGTGGGATATGCCTACAAGAAAATCCACAGATACAGTAATGTTGAGTGACGTATGTCTAGAGGTTATGTGTGCCTACAATAGAAAGCCAAGTGTGCTTGAGTTACTAGAGGCTATGTATGCCTATTTAGCCATGTGTGCTTAGATTGTTAGAGGTTATGTGTGCCTACAATAGGAAGCCAAGTGTGCTTGAGTTACTAGAGGCTATGTATGCCTATTGAGCCATGTGTGCTTAGATTGTTAGAGGTTATGTGTGACTACAATAGGAAGCCAAGCGTGCTTGAGTTACTAGAGGCTATGCATGCCTATTGAGGCATGTGTGCTTAGATTGTTAGAGGCTACGTATGCCTATTGAGCCACGTGTGCTTAGATTGTTAGAGGTTAATTATTTTTATTTTATTTATTTAATTTTTATGAGGTACATATTAGGTCTTACGAAGTAATATAAAGCCCCACAAAACTGTACAAACAGTTTGACTGTGGGATCAATTTTAGTCTTAATAACATGTAGGTAGGTACATAATTAGTAATGGAGTGCACAATTAATGTTTTATGGTAGGGTATCTATAAGTTATTTTTTTTTTATCTACACGCAGTTTTATAAATCTTATTTGGATATTCTCCAGTTTATCTATATAGGTTTTTAAATGTGAGGCCGTAGCAACCAAGAGCATAATCCAAAATAGATTCCACTAAAGAAGTATAAAGTAGTTTTAGTATACCAGTAGGAATAGGAGTTATGTGTACCTACAATAGGAAGCCAAGTGTGCTCTAGCTACTAGAGGCTATGTACGCCTATTAAGCCAAGTGTGCTTAAAGTTATTTTGGCCAAGTGAGTCAAAAGTTTTGGGCCAAGTGTGCCCAATAGGAACGGAACTATCCTCAGACGCGTAAGTAAAGCATGATTTATACTAAGAGAACAATTAAAAGAATTATTATGCGACTAAGTGCGTTGCAAATAGTTGTGTATATACCCTCTATTAATTTTATAAATTGGAAATGGGAAACATTTATTGGAAGACGTATATTTTTGATTGAACTTTTCATGCAAAACTTCGAATTTATGGAGCTATTAATTTTAACCAGTTCGAGTAGATATTTTAGTAATATAAAATGAATTTAATAATAATAGTAAAAAAAGGAGCTTTTAACTTGTTAGTGTCAAATTGAAACAATACTTATACATTTTTATGTTTTGAGGCCATGGAATCTGATGATACCAATGAATGATGATGAAACCAATGAATGCATACTCCAGACGAAGAGCCGCCAGTTTAGTCGTACAACCATTTACCAAATGTTATACCGAAGTTCAATCCCTCCAGTAAATCTCAGAGTATTGAAGGTTGTTTATGAAAGGTAAGTGTGTAATATATGAATGGGACGAGAAGCGGACCATCAATTTTGCCCGACAAAAACTTGTCGGGCTAGCAAAAAAAAAAAAAAAAGGGAAAGGTAAAGAAATATTGGTACGTACAAATTCAAATCTTTATTGTTTTCATATATAACTAGGATGTTACGAGTTACAATAATGTGTGTCAAAATGAAAAGGTACAACATGAAGTAATGAAAGTTTACGTGAATATTTTTATGATAAATTGATGCTGATATACAAGCTGATATGATATTAGTGATAAAAAGGCTGTAGGTTGTGCAACTCACGGCATTTATGATAAATCCATTAGAAATGGAGCTCAAGCTTTAAATTGTAATGAACCGGAAAGACTCGCTACATATTCTCAGTTCTCAGCATACCTAGTTAGAACCTATTTCTACAAATAGAAAGCGTCATGAACTCATGATCATACCTCGCCTTCGACTTCAAATGATACCTCCAATTATTTGTTTTAATTGTCGTCGTAAAGAACACTCTTACACCAGATGTCCCAAGTCCCTTGACAAGCGTCTAAAGTGTGACAGGGCGCTAGAACGAAAATTGCAAACCGATACCGTTAATTCCATGAATAGACCCAAAGTCAAGCGATGAAATAGAACGTAAAGTCCTTACAACTTCTACACACAGTAACAGTAATAACAAGTTTTACAAACGGGTAAATAATCGAGTTTTCTTTGGGATTGATAGATTATTAAGATTGGGTATAGTAGGACCCACTATTTGGAACCGTGCACCTAGTTTTGGCAATTCAAAAGTACCTGTATTATTAGTTTATTTGAAATGGATGATTTGACTTTTGACTTATGTAATGCGTGAATATGATGCAAACAGCCTTGACCCCGTGAAAACTGTGTCGAGATTACCTATAGTCAAGGGTTTTGGTGGTGACACCCGTATATAGTACGTTCTTAGGATTGATGAAATCGAATCGAATGTAGAAGTACCTGCTTATGGTTAATTATGGGTTTATGCAGACTGCGTTACTCATTGGATAAAATTTTAAAGTCCTGAGCTTCGCAGCAAACCAATGATTTGAGCCCCTTAAAGCTTACCTTATCGGATTTCATTCAATTAGCCAGAAACAAATCGGAATTAGTTGAAGTTTCGGATTTAAGTTCTTCTTATCCTGGGAATGTTTATATAGAAGGTTATAATAGTAATAAACTTGGCAAAGAATATAACCTCAAGGCACATATCGTCTAAGCATGGGTAAATGTCACCTTATTATCAAATTTAGCTAATCAAACCCTGAATTTTCCCAAAGAATTTTGCCCAAGATTCGTTGCATTGCGATGCCCTAATTGCAAAAGCAATGCCTTTTGTAAAAAAAAAAGAATTATATGCCCTAACAAAATCACGAGAGATATTACTGACTTGACTCCTTTGATAAAGTCTGAAATCAAAGTAGGTCCCTCAAGTTGGCAAATGGATAAGCCTTACCTACGCTTTATCGCAGTCGTATCGTGAATTTTTTTGCATTCAACTTGAGCGAGATAGGTTGTAATAACTCTATTAAAATGAACATAGACTTGCTTAATGATAGACCTAGATAGACACATAGACCCTATCGCTTATCGCACTTCGAGAGAGGACAGGTACGAGAATTTATTGATGACTTGTTGCGAAATGATATAATACAAGAATCCGATTCCGATTGTGCTAGTTCTATAGTATCATTTGGGTAGAAGATCAATTTCAAGCATTAAAATAAAAGTTTGAGTAATAGACCAACACTAGCCTTATACAATCCTAAACTTGATACGGAGTTGCACACAGATGTTAGTTCCTTAGGTGTGGGAGAAATATTAGTACAGTGGCAGTCTAGCCTTCGGGTACTTAAGCCGGTTGCTTATTTTAGTAGGCAGACGACACCTGAAAGGCGTCATTTACAATCTTATGAAATTTGAAGTTTTGTGTTTATCAGTTGGGATTAGAATTTCAAATTGTAATAGACCATAATACGCTCCGAACCAACCATACTAACCAAGCGAGTATAGACCCGGTATTCGTATGACACGTGTCGATGCATTAAGCCGAAATAACATTCTTTGCCTTCTGACATTAAAGACGAGTCTTCTGTTAAAGTATCGAGACTGACAATTGGATATTAACACTACAAATGTAGATCCAGACATTTCGCGTATACTTAAAAATTCTTAAGCCTGAATCTGACGAAGAATCTAAAGATATTAGGAAAAATTATGTTATTAAAAATCATAGAGTATAAAGAATTGACGATGAAATACGCCTAGTTGTCCCTCGTAGTGCCCGCTGGAAAATATGCCGTTATAACCATGATGATATAGGACATTTAGGCATTACTAAAACGACTGAGAGAATTCAATCTGTCTTTTGGTTTCCAAGGCTGCGGCGATAAAATTCGGTACATTCGGTACGCTTATAATAAAGATGATGCATCCAGACAAAAGACTGAATAATTGTATCCTATAGAAAAAGTTAGCGTCCCATTCCATACAATTCACCTAAACCATCTTGGTTCGTTTGTAAAGAGTAAAAACGGCAATGCCTAAATTATTACAATAGTTGATTGCTTTACAAAATATATATATGTGAAAGCGGTAAAAGACACGAAAACAAAAAAAAAATGACTTTGGCTTACCATCTCCAATAATACCTGATCACGAGCTTTTGCGACAGTCATAGCACTAAACATGTCCCTATCGCTGTAGTTTGTCGCAGGGCAAAAAGTCAAACTGAAAGATATAACCAAACCATCTTAAACGCATTAGCAAAACATAATGACGAAAATGACGAACGCAATTGGGAAATGTGTCTTGGCAAAATCCAATGGGGTGTAAATAATTCAGTTGATTCTTCTACTAAAAAGACTGCCATAGGGGCTTTATTTGGCACCACAATAAAAATACCTCGAGAACTAAAAGATATCCTAAATGACGATGTATTTAAAAAACAGACTAAATAAACACCTATTACAATAATGTTATTACATGTACACGCTAAAAGAATTCTTTGAAGATAAAAATAAAAGATAATTAAATTATAATTAATAACAATAAAATCTTTGTGCAAAAAAAAAAACATTTACCAAAATAATAACAATACCTTAAATTTCTGTAAATTGACTACCTAAATGGTTATTTAATTTTAAGTAAAAGTTTATAATTTTATTTTCTAATATTGTAATTTGTTAAATTATAATTATGTAATTAACTTGTTAGTACCCATGTATTCTATGCTGTGCCCCAACGGGGTTTCATGTTGATACTTACCAAACTAGAGATCTATGTATATAAATTACACATGAAGCATTAAAGAACTTTGACTTTGACATTCAGAGATAGTTAGAGTAATAAGTTCGATGTTGGAGCTGACATTATACAAAACATGTTACAAAGCGTAAGAGATGAGGTCGTACTAATACTAAAGTCGCGAAAAACACTATTATGATGCCGGTAGCACCCCTAGAACCTATAAACAAGGTGATTTGACTAAGGTTACCAGAACTGACTATAATAATAAAGGCAATAAAACTTTTTAAATTCATAGATCTGATAAAATCACTGAAGTTTTGGGCAATGACAGATATAAAATCACTGAAATTCCGGTTTTAGCAAACGTAGAGATTCATTTAAGAGCGTCGTTTCCGCTGATCGTGTTAGACCTTATAAAATATAAATAAATATAATGAAAATGTAAATATAAATATAAATTCGCCTGACCATAAAGATTCATCAGATCGTAATAGTAGCCCATCTTCTGAAAGCAATAATGATAACGACAAACTATTTCATAGAAAGGAGTCGGACATCAATGAATAGCCGAATGTAATGATTTTGCATTTTGATTCGTGTTTGTTCAAACAGTTTAAGCATGTAATATTTCTGTATGTATGACTTATGTTATTGAATTACGATAACGTGCGTCAGGAGATCGCACGTTGTCGGATGGCCGAATGTAATGATTTTATAAAATAATGACAAGACATTTATATAGGTTTCCTTATCACGAGCGACAGATGGCGCTTGTAGTTGAACTATTCGTTATTAAACGCCCTTTTTATTACAAATTAGTCAAATATAAGTAGGTGTTATATTATCAATTTGTCTGTGTAATCAATTTATAACTATTGCTAAATTTAAAGATAATCTAATGTATTTAAATTAATCAGTTGATCATGCGTACTGTGTACTTCGCTCTGATTGGTCTAACCCAGCTGAGTGTTTGCCTACGTTTAAGAGTGGGGAACATTCGGCTGGTAACAGATCAACCTGGACTGAGACATTCGATTCCGAGGCGTTGAGCAGTAGACATAATATCTTATAAGCCAGTGCTGTTGTTGTATAATTGTTAATAATTATTGAGCGATTAAGTGATAAGTGATTGTTGATAATTACATACTGTTGGATGAATAAATACTTGTAATACTCAGTCTGAAGTGTATGATTCGTCACACTATAAATGTAGTACACAATACTCGTATAGACCCATAAACTGCGAAAAATCCCCTTGAAATTTAAATTTCACGGGCTCAGGTGAACGATCCGCCTGAACTATCTAATATCTTAAAATCTGCTGCATGTTTCATCTTGATACGCCACGAATCGATGGAATATCAGCAAAATAATTAGTTCATAGGCATACTTAATTATTGGTTCACAATCCGACGGCCAGCCACCGTTACAATATGAACTATCGAGAATGTAGATACTTATGCATCATATTGTAGGTAGGTAGGTACCTAATTTTGATTGCTTGCTCACAACTTTCCGTCAGTTTACATAATACTACTATAATACTACATTGCACATGCTACATTATTATTCAAACTAAAATAAAAAGCGAATTAAAATTGTTCGTTCATTGAATTATATTATTATCTAAATACCTACCTACTGATTATTCAAGTTGATAGCGGTACAATAACGTGGTGGCAGCGACTATTATTCTACTTTCGATTATAGTTTAACATTAAATTACATGACAGCTTCTGTAGGCATTAGGACCTAAATACATCTGGTATACATAGTATTTATTTATATTTAGGATCTACATATGTTCTACCACTTCTACCTAAATAATGGTGTTATACTCGTATTATTGCAAAAATGTAAAAATGATATTATGATACCTACGTCAAGATCTTCATAAGCATAAATAGTTTTTTTTTTGGTTTTGTCTAAATACCTACACATTTCAAACGCTTACCTACACGCATAGGTATATTCGTATAACATAATTTTTATTAAGTAAATTTATTTATCTAGTTATTGTTTCGTTTGCGTTTGATTATATCTAGTAGGTAGGTATGTCTGGTGTGCATGTGACTAAAGTACGCGTGTAGGTGATGTGTGGTTCGTGGTGGTGGTGGTGGTGGTGGTGGGTGGTACTAGGCGACTACGCACTTGCCCTGCTCCTGCGCCTGGTCGTTGCTCCACTGCGGCGCGAATGCGTTCTTGGTTTGAACGCGGTCTGCCTCCACCAACTCGCCAATCTTGTACTTCTTCATCAGGGACCTGTGAACACACCAAGACCCAGTTAAATAACAATCTTAGATTATAATTTAGACAATTTATTGAATTTTATCCCTTCAGAAACGTATCAATCATCTTAACACCATCCGTTTAGCTAGCTTACACTGGTGCTGAACGAAATGCAAATAATATGTAAGTGTTTATGTAATACAGTACCTGCAGCAGCAGAATAAGATTGATCTTTAGGTACGTAAACCTAACATCTCAAAGTTACTGCTAACTTATTTATGTACGACAGGATGGCCCGGCCCCGTGGAATTTCATAATGAGATGTTGCAATGAAATGTACTCCTTAAGCATATGTACTGTCTTAATTCAAAGTCGGTAAGTACCTCTTTTTTTTAAATGTTAGAAGCACTTATTGTTGTCCGGGCCAGCCGGACACTTACAGCCCGGCACCGTCCACGCCACGAATTCTACGAGAAGTACCTACCGAGAATATTTTGCTACTGATGGAACTGATAAAAGGTACAGTCAACAGCAAATTAAGTTACCACAAACTGACAAATTTTCCCAATGGATAATAAACTATATTATTTGGAGATTAACTTGAAAATCGATTGAAGAAATTTTACCGTTTTGGATACCATGTTACCGTAACAAATTCCGTATAACTTAATTTTATTATTAAACGCAATATTATAAGAGATATTAACGATTGTAGGGGGCCGGGCTGAAATTATTTCGATAACTCAAAAAAACTGAATTGACCATCACACTTACAGGCTTTGGACTGTCGTAAAGGTATGAAGATATGATTATGTACATAAGTATCTGCCTACTATATTCGTACATGCAGCCGTAAGTAATAAAATGTAGTCAATGCGATTTGTTGCACCATATGCCAACCACTTAAAGTTCAAAGTGGATGAAAAGTGTTAAACATTATTTAACACAGCAGGCTGTAGGTACAAATAACAACTTTCTATAATGAACCATTTTGAATTTAAAAATGTTAATCATCATTCATCAATCTTTACACTATTTGACTTAAGGCACCGTAGTCCCTAGTTCGTAGTCCGTCGGTAAGTAAATCGACTGACAGATTTGATATAGAAACTAGCCGTTAGTGTATGGAACCTTGTTACCTATCAATTTTGTGTAGAAACGTAACATGTAATTTAGGTACCTGGCGTCGGAACTATGGCTGACATCCTCGAATGGCTCGGTGGCATCCTGTCCGCCCTTCTCCAGTAGCACCTCTTCACCCCCGGGGTGCTGGGGATTAAAAAGCGGCAATAATATTTTGTATAGGTAGTTAAGTACTTGGTAGACGTAATAACAGAAATTCCGTGCTTAAAAAGAAACTAAAATCCCTTAGGAATCTTCCAATATTGCGTTCGTGATGAATATTCGTAAATAAATACCTAAATTATAATAGGTACTACCTACCAGTGACTGAACCCTCGGGGGCCCAGGGCGGAAACACTAAATGGGGGCACCTCAATCCCTGCTCAGTACATTATTAGTATATAGTAGTACTGGTGGTGGTATGTTTTATAGTTAAGTGACCTACTTTGACCAGTGTCAAAGTAGGTCACTTAACTATAAAACATTCGGACGAACCATCACACGTTGAGTCACATTCCACACAACCTCAGTACACAATATTCACTTACCTACAAGAAAATCCGTCAGGGCTGCCATTCACATCTCTATTCTGAATTTCGAATAAAATGTAGAATAGAAATAGGTTCTATGATGTGTCTTGTAGAACTGCAGCCCCCATAGGATTTTCTTGTAAGTAAGTGAATATGTGTGTAATCATTTAGTGGGGGGTTTCAAAATGTTAATTTAATCCTTTTAACATTAAATTCGTCGTAGGCTTTTATAAAAACAAGATTCAGATTTATTTTAAACTATTTAGTGAATTTGTAATAACTTTACCTAGGTCTATGATTTTACCAGATTTTTAGAAATTATTTACTTAGTTCCTAAATTATAGTATACTGTACGCACTGTATCTACACCATGGAGGTTTTACATCATAAAATGAGTCCAGTACCTACCTACTGTACTTCAGGAAAAAAACAATTGTCAAGATTGGCTAAATTTTTTTGTAATCCCGTCATTGGATATGGCACCATACTTTTTGTGTATTTGCCAGTGTCAAGTATAAGGAGATAACAAGTAATATTTAATATATGGCGCCACACTTTTGGTGGTTGCCAGTGTCAAGTAAATAGTGGAAACTTCACTAAAAGGCTTCGATGGAGTTTAGGAGTGAACACAAAAGTCACGATTTTCAATTTTATATCATTTGCCTACACTCGCACACGTTCACGACCACTTAATGGTTAACTATCCATTAAAATTACACAATAATATTCGGAGAAACACATTGTCAATAGGTACCTACTTTTGTAGAACTCGCGGTATGGATGGGGCCGAGCTGAAAGTGTTAGGTTGGCCCGGCCCCTTTATGTGATTCTAACTTCTTTATAAAAGAGGTACATACATTGAAAATGAAGGCGGTACATATGCTTGTAATAAGGAGTACATTCGACTTAGAAATCATTAAATCTCTCATTTAATCAGACTTATTTAGTTGATTTGTGCATATTCTATACTTTTTTTATTTTTACAATAGATAAAAACTGATTTTCGGTAAGTATTTTATTATTTTTCTTTACAGAAATGGTGTTATACAGGCGGTTTACATATAAAAAAAATAACATATCGATGTAATTTTAACATCCCTATTTTTTTCTTTTTTTATTTGCATTGCAAATGAATGACAGATGAAGATAGTGAATTTTATGCCTGGTGTTTAAAAGGTTATAAACCCATCCAAATAAAGAAATTAATCCTACAATCATTGTTTCATTTTTGGTGACCCTATACATATTTAGTTCTATATTCCATTTGGTTAGGTACTTAAATAAAGGTAAACCACAATACAGTAGAATTGAAGTTGTGTCACCTAACTAGAATTAGGTTATGTGTACGTATGTACTTTCAAAGTCTACAAAGCAGCCTATAAATTGTCTACCATTTCACTACTAAAATAAATATTCTAATGGTAAAGCACTACGTAACTAAGTAGGTACCTGATTTAAAGATGACAATTTACATTATTGTGTACCGGTAACTGTCACTAGTTCACAATCGGTTTTTACACTTATTTACGACTGATAGCATTATGATTATACACAAAAAACATTTATTACCCCTAGTACAATTAATCACAATTAGGCCTATTTTTTTGCTATATTTGATAATTTATTACAATAATAAAAAGACAAATCAAATCAGCTGTTAGCTGTAGTGTTGCCACAGGAGGTAGTGTCAAAATCAAAATGTTTTATTTTCAATTAGACCAGTAAAATTGGTACTTTTGAAAGTCAAAATTACATGCACGGTTCTAAAAAGTGGGTCATATGGAGAAGAGCCGGCAGGAAACTCCATAGATACTCTTTTAAAAAAAATATTATTACAATATTATACATTACAACTTTGTTCCAAATAGTTGCTGAGAATTCTGCAGTTCGATGTATAAGATTTATTCAGCATACAAAAAAAAAAAATAGCGATTGCCACAGCAATTAAGAACTGACCAGCCCCGACAGACAGCACCCGTTCACGAGCATGACGTGCGTATCGGCGTGGTCCGACTCAACCATATTGCAGGGAATAAAACAACCCGACACACATCGCCACCATCAGCAGGACATTTAAGTGAGCATGACAAGCTCAGACCGCGGGCACAACAATTTTACAGATAAATATATGTATGTTCTTATTAAGATTGCTACATCAATATCTGCACTATACTCACACTTTACAATTTTTCTATTTACGAAATTATACAATATTAAAAGTCCAATCAATACCTATATCAATTCAGTACCATAATTAATTGAATATTAGTCACCGTAAACATTGTATGTCAGTGTAGAAATAATAATTATTATGTCGCTACTATTATCATCAATTGCAATAAAATTATCATTACAATGTCAGAGTCTAAAAAACCATAATAATTACAGAAATGTCACAAATTCAATAGCCCGGTTCATTAGAACAGTTTAATCCCAAACATTTTTGTCATCTTTAAAATCCTTCACAGTATAGAAACCCTTGCGACACAGTTTCTGCTTAACAACTGACTTAAATTTTTTGAGACTTAGTTTCTGAATATCGCTTGGGATTTTATTGTAAAGGCGTATACATTGGCATTTGAATGAATTACTTATCTTCTGGAGCCTGGTTGCAGGAACAATAAATTTATTTTTACATGGTCACGGGTAGATTCAGGTGTTGGATTACTAACAGATATCTTCCACTTTTTAATTATTTGTGATCAGATTCACGCAGAATGAGCTCATCCTGTCTTGCGGTTTTGGGCTTGGATTTGATGGAATCTTTAATGGGGTGGTAAGACCCAGCCATCTTCTCCAATGAAATTTGGGTGTTTTAAATTTCAATAGCCTCGCGAATCATCCTGGGCAGAAAACGGCTTTCTTTTGCAAAGACTTGTTTACCAAATCTAATGTAGTGTGGGGCCTTTTCGGGAGTATGATGTTCACAAAGTGACTTCCTGGATCGGTGGTGTTTGACATCGGCGATGTGTTCTTTTTCGTATCTTAGGTAGGGTACTTACGTACGTATCTTGTACGATACTTGACGGGTTATAAGAACTAATTGACAGTCTTCAGAAGCTTGAAGTAAGTTTCGATTGAAGCACGCTTGAAGATAAAGCCAATATTATATTTGTCTAATATAAAACGGTAACGGTAACGGTAAATTTATCTATCTTTTTGTGATTTTTTTGCATTATCCATGCCAAGATTATAAAGTTATTTTAGTAAAGGAAGAATTCAATCGCGGGCAGGATTCCAACCTGCGTCTCCTGGTTGGATACACCAGACGCTCTGACCTCTATCCCACCCGCCTGATTGAAATTTGCCTTCACATTCTGAGTTTACGTCATAAGGTGACGTTGGCGACATCTATGAAAAGCAAGCAAGTTACCTTGCTTCTCAACCGAAACGACTTACTTTACAGTTAGTTCAATGTCGTACGATGCCACCTTACCTTTTAACTATGTTTTTATGTTTTTTTTTATTTTACATAAGCTTAAAAAAAATTACACCCATTTAAAGTATTGCAGTTACTACAACATTAATTGGACCTTAAATGAAAAAAAAAGTGGTAAATCGCAGCAAATCAGCCCACATAAGTGCAAAACTATCTATTAATTATTTAGGAAATAACTTCGAAGAAGCATAGAGTATCTCGGTTGTTGGCATCGGCCAAGTGGCACTCAATAACCTAGCCTGCGACTAAAAAGCGTACTCGGCCTCCACGCTATTTAGGACACCGGTGGAAAAGGCACGCTCGGCCTTCCCAATAGATTGAATTTCAAATAATGGCTCGATGTCTCTAATTTCGAGAGACCCCGAGCATTTTTTAGATTTCCATTGACATTTTGAAGATGTTTCCCCCGCTTTGATTTTTCCAATACCCATATTCATATTAGTTATTTCTTGTTATTATTTGGCATTGGCACATTTTTAATTAATGCCGAATTTTTAATTCACTAAAATGTAAGTTCATATTAACTAAATTACGTATTTTTGTAATATTTTTCATGTTCTTCAGATTTATCGAGTTCTCGACCCATTTTTTCTCGTCTCGACTAAGGCCAAATTTCCCGGGGATTGCCGCTTCGGGAATTCTTGACCAGAAACCCTACTAGGTACTCAAAACACAGTTAACCGCGTCGTATTTGACTTTGACTTTGTATTATTAAAAAAGTGCAAAGGGCATAAGTTATTATAGTTCTATTAAAACATGCAGTTTTACAGTTTAATTTATGTAAACATATCTGATAAGCAAAAAAAAACGACCACGATCCTGTTTTCTGACACGCATCCAGAAATAAAACGTAAGTAATGTTGCCGGGGGCATAAGTTAACAAGGTACGATCATTCGACGGATAACAACACATGAACAAGACAATCTATATTGTTCACACATTATAACTTGTAAAATGTAAATACAGTATACTTACTAGGTACTACAATGATAGTTCAAAGTTCTACTAAGAAAATAACGAATCTCGGGAATTTATCTATGTGTTTGAACGCGTATCGAATCATAACTACTGATTGATTTAACGGTACTGAAAGCACTTCATAGCCAATATCTTGAGGCAACATTTAGGCTATCAAAAGTTGAACTTGACAAGTAACCATTGAAGTAAGGGAAGCCCATAAAAGGGTATGGGTCACTCCTTATGGCACCGTCTATCACTCACTCTCCTACAATTAGCCGGCCGAGTTTGTTGACATATAATTGAAAGGTTTCTATTAACAGTTATCAAAATTTGTAAAAAACGCATACTTTACAATATATAAACCTGTGTGAACCTGTGAGTGTCTCGTACCTACTTCCTGATTTCTGTCGAAGTTCTAAACTCTCTGGATTCTGCCATCTTTTCTTGTTTTTCTATTCAAATCGGAAGAAAGGATATTAAATTAAAGTAAAATTTTTACGTGGGAGAGCCATGCTTCGGCACTAATGGGCCGGCTCGACCGGAGTGATACCACGGCCTCACAGAAAACCGGCGTTAAACAACGCTTACGTTGAGTTTCGCCGAGTGGGTGCGGTTACCGGAGGCCCAATCCCCTTTTAAAAGGTCGGCAACGCACTTGTGACTCCTATGGTTTTGCGGGTATCCGTGGGCGGCGGTAATCGCTTACCATCAGGCCATCCGTTAGCTCGTTTGCCCTCCTATCCCATAAAAAAAAACACTTTTCTTCCACACAGATTTTTTAGTAAGTGTGAGAATGACTTAAAAATCATATTTGATTCAAACTTGTGTTTAATACTGACGGCCAACAGTTTATGTGGGTGCTACCCGTGAAGATTTAAGTTGTTGCTCATATAATATCTTTGTGTTCCTCGGTAATCCTCAGTATAACTTTAAGTGTTACGTGGGAGAGCCATGCTTTACGTGGGAGAGCCATGCTTCGGCACGAATGGGCCGGCTTGACCGGAGTGATACCACGGCCTCACAGAAAACCGGCGTTAAACAACGCCTACGTTGTGTAAAATCCTATCCCATAAAAAAAATTGTAACTCCATAAATTTCGTTATATTAGTGTGGATTATTTGTATAAAGAATGAGACCCTGTTGGACCGTTCACTTATAAAATTATTCCCACTTAACTTATTAGGTACAGGAACTTAATAAAAATCTAAATCGATTTATAATTGACGGAATAATCGCGTAACAAACAAAAAAAAATTACGCAGTCGAATTGAGAACCTCCTCCTTTTTGAAGTCGGTTAAAAAGAAACGACATAATGACGATACGTTTGGCATAGCGGATGAGCGATCGGCTTCTACGGAACGTGTTGTGGGTTCGATCCCCACACGGAGCAAATATTTGTATGATCTACAGGTAGTTATTCCGGGTCTGGGCGTTTGTGTTTGTGAGAATTTGTATTTGTAAACGCACCCACGATACAGGAGAAAATCCCAATGGGACGTTTTAATAAAAAATAATTATTAATGGTTACGAAATGTAAATCGAGATTTCATGAGGGCGGTCGGTACTCAGCCCTGCTGGAACCCGGCATTCCATTCTTCATACCTACCTACTATACCGCAAAATGAGAAATTCCATCCAATGTTCAGTGTTCCGATTATTAACATACCATAGACAAAAGGAATGTTATGAGGACGCACAGAGAATTTAAAGAGTGCTGATTAAATATTTTATATGTGATCCAGAAAGGCTTTATTTAAAAAAAAAAGAAAAGTTTTTCATAAGTTTGTCATGCCTTCCGTTAAAGAATTATCCACCTCATTCTCGTATACATTATACTTTTAGACCGTAGGTATGTTTAATTGTGTCACACTCACATGTTCAGAAACTATCGTTTACGAGTACGACTGACATAAATATTCGGAACAATACCAAAAGTAAAAAAAAAAAAAACAATTTTCTTAGTTTCCGCCTTCATTAACTCAATGATAGTATGTCGTTTTCTATGACATAATCAACAATGTGACCCTCATCAACCCAAGTCTCATCTAAATAATATTTTTTTCGGTTTCTCTACGATAATTTGGAGAAGAAATTATTTTCAGCAAATAATTTTAAACGGTGAAGGAAAACATTGTGAGGAAACCTGCATGTCTGAGAGATTTTCTCAACGGCGTGTGAAGTCTGCCAACCCGCATTAGGCTAGCGTGGTGGACTATAGCCTAATACCTCTCATTCTGAGAGGAGACCCGTGCCCAGCCGTGGAACAGTATAATGGGTTGATTATGTTATGTTATGTAAATAATTTCTTCTCCAAATCATTAAATCAGGCTGGTCAAGTAAAATGCTTTTTCTTGACCGTTTCTGGCGAACAAAGCATTTTTTTTAATTCTATATTATACGACGATATTATAGTCGTACGACTGAATGTCGGTAAATCTGGGTCGTCGTTGACTGCGTGTAAAATTCTGTCGAGCGTTGCATAATTGCATTATGAAAATAAAATTGATGCTTGATGAAAAAATAAAATAAAATTGTAAAGTCATTCAATTTGTTAATAAAATTTCGATTTTATAATTTGGTTTTACGGCTCTGGTTATTAGCCCTTTAAAGCATCGGGAGATTAACCCCCGACGAAAAAGAGGGATGTTATAAGTTGTGTAGTGTATATCTGTGTGTCTGTACAGAAAAAGTAGTAGTAAATCGGTCTCAAAGCGAGACTTTCTTTACGCTAAGGAAAAGGATAGCTGCTGTTTTACTATTTTATATAGTGGTCCCCCGACGCATCGGATTAAAATATTCTACTTATATAAATTAAACGTAAATGGACGTTATTTAGATTTTTTTCGTTTAATGAGATTTTTATGTTGGGGGTTTCTTTTAATTTTTATTAATTATGCAATGTACACATTCTCAATGATGCAGTAGACTTAATTATTGAAAGCATAACAGTAGTAAAAATATAAGAAAAGCAGTATACTAATATAATATTTATAATCAAGGTTATTCCATCAAAGAAAAAAAAACGATTCACTCATTCATTCATATACATTATTTTTGCAATAGGCACATCACTAAAACTATTTAAGGTCATTGAATTTTCTTTCTTTCCGAGCAATTAGTTTGACTTTTCAAAAGTACCGTTATAATGGTATAATTGAAATAAATAATTTTGACTTTGACTTTGTTTACAAAGTTTTCAGTTTTGATTGGAATATTTACGTATAGTGTACATGGAGCTGGCCCAGGCTCCATACATTTCAAAACATCTCCGTTGTTATAATATTTAGTCTGAAAATAACTATAAAGACGTTTTTTTTTATGGAATAGAGGGACAAACGAGCAGACAGGTCGCCTGTTGGTAAGCGATTACCGCCGCCCATGGACACTCGCAACACCATAGGAATCACAAGTGCGTTGCCCGCTTTTTAAAAGGGGATTGGGCCTCCGGTAACCTCACTCACTCGACGAAACACAACGTAAGCATTGTTTGACGCCGGTTTTCTGTGAGGCCGTGGTATCACTCCGTTTTGTTGGCATAAAAATATCTATTTATATATTTTTATGCCAACAAAACTTCATAAAATACAATTTGGTGAGCATTTATCTATTCTGGAATTTAATGGAGTATTGTTCAGTTGTATGGAGTCCGCACTACGAAGTATACGTCAAGCGTCTTGAAAGTGTCCAGAAACGGTTTCTCTACCATCTTTGTTACAGGGATCTCAAAGCACGACAGCTTACAAGCTACACCGATAGGCTTAAACATTGCCGCCTGAAAATGGTTTCCAACTTAATTAGTATTACATATTTAGCTTAGTTGTATTTCTTAATGTTTATTGTGCATGGTGTTGTCTCCACTAATTGAGGGAGTACACGTGATAGATTTAATCTGTTCCATAATTTGTAAATGTTTGTGTAGGTATATCCTTTGTTGGAGATCCTTAATAAATAAATAAATAATAAATAAATGGTAGTAAAATAGGTGCATTTCTGGTAGGCGTTTTAAACACAAGCCCTTTAATTTACCTTGCTACTCTATCCAGCAATGCATCCAAATGTTAAGGCGCACGGAGGATCCGCAATCCTAATACGAAGCAACATCACACAATAAAATATTGCCAAACTACACACATTCAGGCTAGAAGTATAGTCGTTGAAAACTCCGAGAGCAAATACGAATAAAATAACTGCATTGTATTCACCACCTAAACACATAATTAAAAAAGAAGTTTACTGAAATTACTTAAAACGCTCGGTCACGCACGGTAAACACTTGATGTATCTCATTCTCGAAAGTAATTTTAATCTTTGATAAAGTTAATTGATCTTATATTTAATTTCTTTCTTTCCAACATTGATTCTTTGACTATTAGATGACATTCAGTGGAACCTACGGACTCCGTAATCAAATAACTCACGATAAAGCTGTGTTTCTTAGTTCTGATTATTATATTTTCATCGTAAAATAGAAACTCCCGGTTTGGAAAGATGTGTAATGATGCAATTATTATTAGCCTGAAATGGAAAAACAGTCACTGTGATTGTCAATGATTTAATGTTTGTTTACGTTTCCTGTGGATTCTACTGGGATGCGGTATAAGTAATTTTAAATATAACTTTTTCTGTCCGTAAAGATAATTATATTACTTACAGTATAGTATAATGTGACTCGGCCTGTCCTTGAAATAATTACCTACAGCCGCGCGGTACGTAAACACGCGATAGGGCTGTTCTGCCTACAGCACAGTATTTATACTGTGCCTACAGTATTTTAATTTCATCTACCTACTTGCATCGATGCTACCTCTATCTACTACAAAATCTTACTTAAAAAGTAAATCGCACACCCAGGGAGATAAAGGCGTAAGTGGGATATGCTAACTTTACAGGAACACAAAAATCTTTTTAACCTAATATATCTAATCGGTTTCTAATCCTATGATCTTGTGTTACACATAATTAAATAGTAAAAAAAAAACCTTTTTTAAACTATATTCAAAATAAGTATCTCAAATTATGAACAAGATAATTTGAGATATTTTGAAATAGAGCAGAAGCCAAAATAACAATTATTGGAATTTTTGTCTGTCTATCTGTCTGTCTGTATGTTTTTACGCGCATTAAGCAAAACTACTGCATGGAATTGAATGCTGTTTTAACCGACTTATTGCTAGAGGTCTAACTTAAAATCTAGTGCATGTTTTATCTTGATACACCGCCTAGAATCGGACTTATAGTATGTTAATCTTTTTGGGACGTGAGTGAAACTGCGGGCAACAGCTAGAAGTGAATAAAGTTAGCATGAGCCACCAAAGTGTCAACTAAAAACTAAGGTTTAAAAAACTAAAACCCAACTACGAAAAAATCTACTGAAAAGTATAAAACATGGAAGAAATTCTATGTCCACGAACAGTGGTATCTAGTTTATAGCCGTAATTAAACTTAAGTTTGCACTTAAAGATCATAATAACGGCATGCGATTACGGGTCATGCGGCATGTGACACACCCGTGTTATTAAAGAATTCAAGCAACCAAAAACAGCACAATATAGTCTATAATAAAATTTATATTTGCCATATTAACTACATAAGGACTTTTAATTAATTCTTTCATTTCATTTCAATCTAATATTCAAAATGGTTTTCACCGTTCATTGCTGCGGCGCATTCGCGACTGTCAGGCTACCGAGTGCAAAACCGAACTCGAATAATGACTCGCGTTCCGACCGTTTGTATGAAGACAGAATACTGTATATATCTTTACCATGGCTTAGTCCAAGATCTATAGCAGGAGGGGACTACAATACAGTGGGTTTGGGTTGCCGGTTCGAAACCCACCCATTGCACTACCGACGTGAACCCACTCGTAACACAAGCATTTAGCTTAGCACAAGGAGTTAGCAAGAATACTAGTAATGTGAGACTCACATTGCTAGTAAGCTTATTAAAAAAAAACAAACCCAAAGGCAAAAAAACAGCTACAAGCTTCCATTGAGAAGCAACACCTAAATACATAGTGTCAACTGGAAAACCAACATACTGGCCTACAAATCCAAAGAAAATTCCAGACCTAGAAGACATCTGTGTTACCAAGGGTATCCTATCAGCGAATATACAACATACTATGTGAATCCTGCCTCAATTTATCATCGGACCATAGCGTCATCCTAGTAGATTTACCTAGATCCAAATGCTATAACTTGCCCAATTCAAACAAAACGATGAAATGCAATGTTTCGGGACTCCACTAGTGGAATCCTCAATAAAAACAAACTACGCCAGAGACGATCTTCCTCAGTAGAACATTTTACTGATTGTGTTCAAAATGAAGCCTGGGAAGAGACTTCAATAATTATAGATAACCGCTGAACATCTGGTTGCTCAACATCCATCAGGGAATTAGTGGCGGAAAAACGACGCAACTGCAAATTATGGCAGACAAAAAGATTTCGAAGTCATAAAACTAAATTCATACCTCACAGCAAAACGCTAGCAAGTATTGTGTTCTGAAAGAAATGACACCTTTACACATTACATGCAAAACTTAGATGCTACAGCAGATTACTCCGTGTGAGATTACTCCCTGAGAAATATGAGCAAAAAGCAACTTGGAAATATGTAAAAGTTTTGCATGTCACTCAGACAAAGTCTATGTACCGCACGAAATACACCATACTCTTGAATATAGCTATATAATTACCCTGAATCCAGCCAAAGATTCATATCAACTCGACCTGATGATCCCAAATACTATAAAAGATCCACTCAAGTAAGATATTCTCCTCTAAAAAGTAACATAATAAAAATTTTTTGTCTCCCTCAGATATCGACAGAAACAGATATTTGAAACATACTAGTAAAAATAATAATAATTTTTTCTATACATAATTTTTTTTTTCCAATTTAACTTTGCTTATTAAGTAAATTAAATGAAAATATTTACATATTCTGTGGGCTTGATAAATATTTGATGATAAATATTGGAGCTAAAAAGCATGTTGCTTCACTATAGTACAACAAAAAAAATGTCCGTGAACTGTTTCCTTCATGTGTTTGCATTTGCATTTGTGTGTTGAATTTTTTGTCTATAGTTGCCTGTTACTAAAGAACTTCATAAGCATGCTTAAATCAAAAACAAAATGATTGGAAGGATAATTCAATTAAATCAAAAAACATAATCTTTAAGTTCATTGTTGTGGGCTGTGGCTATATCAAATTGTTTCTATATAATAGAAATTATTAGAAATACATAGCCGAATTGTTATAATCTTATTTAACGCCTGTACATTTTGTTACGAGTAAAAGGCAAATTAACTGACCTCTGCGAGGAAGCTGGTGACGTCGTATACTTCGTTGTGAATGATAAGTACCGCGTCACTACGCGTACAGCGCGACTTCAGCTCCTCGCGTGTGAACAACTTTGGTTGCTCTTCCATCGCGTCCCTGTCCGTCAGCACTTTATTCTTTTCCAGGAGCTCAAAAACGCCTGCCGGTGTCGACGTACACTACTCTAGACAATAAAGAACAAAGTTAGCACAAGGTGCGATGGTACAGCAGTGGCAACGTGTGAACATAAGACACTACAGTAATGAAATGAATGAGAGTATACAAATGTTAAACGGAGCTATACAAAACGCCTTCCTCACCGTCATTACTTACAACCAAGCTGACAGTGAGTGACAGACTGACAGCGTGACACTGACAAATCACAAATGACACTTACCACCAAGATTATTTTTTATTTTTTTTAATCGTGATAGGCTTGACTGCCACTCCGATTCAGTCGTAATATAAAGACACCCAGATTATATATATCGTGGAAGACCCACTCGGGAAGCGCATTCCACATTTCAGGAGTAGGCATGATAAAAGTGGACTTAAGGCGGACCATTCACCCGAGCCTGCAAAATTCAAATTTCAAGTGGTTTTTCGCGGTTTGTAAGTCCATATTAAGTTCTACATTCATGGAGATAGTAATTGCGACATTAACAGGGTTATTTTATTAAAGTATTGTGTATTGTGCAGCCACTGATGTTGCATTTAGCATCTACTTATAACAACCCTAAAATTAATCTTGCTATCTGGCGGTTAAAGCTTGTCAAGCTCACTCAAATGTCCTGCTGATGGTGTCGTTGTGTGACGGGCCGTTTTATTCCCTTCAACATGGTTGAGTCGAACGGCGCTGATACACACGTCATGCCCGTGAACGGGTGCTGTCTGTCGGGGCTGGTCGGTTTTTACTTGCTATGGCAATGTTTTGTTATTTATTGAGTCCTTAGACTAAACCTAAGATTGGGTCACATCAAACTGCATAATGCAAACCACACAGAACAGAATTGTTAATGTTATTGAAGAATAATGATGTAAATATGTTTTTTTTTAGGAGTCTGGAATTTCTTGATGGTTCCTCTATAAATGACCCACTTTTGGGACTTGACATTCTGTATCCGAAATGTAATGTGACAATGTTATTTTGAGTGTTGACATCTTAATTGTTATGACATTTTGATTGTTATGACATTTTAATTGTTGACATTTTAATTACTCTTTTATTAATGAATTGAATTTTGACATCTATGAATTTGTTACTATTTTGCCGCGACATTATTGAACCGTGACATTTATATTCAAGTCATAAGAAAAATATATATATAATTTGTAAATGTGAGTACCATGTAGACTTTTGATACATGATAATTAAACAAGCTTATTATCGTCTGGAGGCTTTGGGAACTTCATTAGACCTACACGAATGTCCTGCTGATCTGGTATGGTCGTGCGACAGGTCGTTGAGGTCCCTAAATTATGGTTGAGCTACACGATGACTGATGCATGCGTGCCGTCAGTTGGGACTGGTCTACTCAAAGCTGCTATGGTTCTTTCCTCAAAAGGCCATTTCAGACATTACCCTACATCGTACCACTCACATTTAAGTGTTCTTCCATGTCTGGACTTTAAAAGAGACCATGATTCTCTGAGTTTGTTTCGGTGTTTCTTCTCAGAGGTCGTCAGTTAGGAAATGCCGAAACCAACCAGCTAAAAAAAAAAGAAATAAAAGTATCTCTAAAGATCTACTTGCAGAATAAATCATTTCATTTCATTTCATTTCATTTCACTACATGATACATTCTGAGGGTCTGATGATGATCCAATAGGTTCTCAGAAACGGAAACAGCTAGAATGAACTGGCTTTCAAAATTAATCTAATTGAGTATCGGTGCTACAAGATGATACATTCTGAGGGTCTGATGATGATCAGGTAAGGGCTTATAGGTTCTCAGAAACGGAAATAGCTAGGATGAACTGGCTTTCAAAATTAATCTAATTGAGTATGGGTGCTACTTATAGATGGGTTTCTGCCCAGGCATTTTGGGCGAAAAAAATAAATGCCCTGGCATAAACCCATCTCTAGTGTTACTACATGATACATTCTGAGGGTCTGATGATGATCAGATAAGTGCATACAGGTTCTCAGAAATAGAAATACCTAGGATGAACTGGCTTTCAAAATTCATCTAATTGAGTATGGGTGCTACTACATGATATATTCTGAGGGTCCGATGATGATCAAGTAAGTGCTTATAGGTTCTCAGAAACGGAAATAGCTACGATGAACTGGTGTTCAACATTCATCTAATTCAGTATCGGTGCTACAACATGATACATTCTGAGGGTCTGATGATGATCAGGTAAGGGCTTATAGGTTCTCAGAAACGGAAATAGCTAGGATGAACTGGCTTTCAAAATTAATCTAATTGAGTATCGGTGCTACAATATGATACATTCTGAGGGTCTGATGATGATCAGGTAAGGGCTTATAGGTTCTCAGAAACGGAAATAGCTAGGATGAACTGGCTTTCAAAATTAATCTAATTGAGTATGGGTGCTACTTATAGATGGGTTTCTGCCCAGGCATTTTGGGCGAAAAAAATAAATGCCCTGGCATAAACCCATCTCTAGTGTTACTACATGATACATTCTGAGGGTCTGATGATGATCAGATAAGTGCTTATAGGTTCTCAGAAATAGAAATACCTAGGATGAACTGGCTTTCAAAATTCATCTAATTGAGTATGGGTGCTACTACATGATATATTCTGAGGGTCCGATGATGATCAAGTAAGTGCTTATAGGTTCTCAGAAACGGAAATAGCTACGATGAACTGGCGTTCAACATTCATCTAATTCAGTATCGGTGCTACAACATGATACATTCTGAGGGTCTGATGATGATCAGGTAAGGGCTTATAGGTTCTCAGAAACGGAAATAGCTAGGATGAACTGGCTTTCAAAATTCATCTAATTGAGTATGGATGCTACTACATGATACATTCTGAGGGTATGATGATGATCAGGTAAGTGTTTATAGGTTCTCAGAAACGGAAATAGCTACGATGAACTGGCTTTCAACATTCGTCTTATTGAGTATGGGTGCTACAACATCATACATTCTGAGGGTCTGATGATGATAAGGTAAGTGCTTATAGTGTTTATAGGTTCTCAAAAACGGAAACAGCTACGATGAATTAGTCACCTTCGTCTCTATGAGTCCTTTGATATGAGTCCAAACACGATGATTTTACGAAGTACCATCAGTCCGTCACTGATATCCTATACCCACCTTCGGAGTCCACCATCAAGACGCTGAAACCATCACGGTCACCTTAGTCTCCGTAAGCCAAAATAAAATACAAAAAGGCCTATTTACTTCAATTAATATCCATAATTGGGGCAAATTTATAAAAATTTTAAACAATACTATTTGGTTATGATGACCTTAAGTATAAAATATATTTTTTATATGGCAAACGCACTTATGGATTCCGCTAGAAACTTCTATAAAGCTAGGGTGTTTTTTGGATTTGAGCGATGTAATGCCCTTAAGTAGGAACGAAATTATTATGAGAGTAATAAATGGTAGGTACCTACCCAGTAAGATTTACATTTTAAGTAATTTACTTTCTATGTAAGATTTTGTAGTAGATAGACGTTTTGATTGCTGTAAGTAACGCACACGCGATGAGGTGGTTTTATGTTCACCACGTAGTGGGGACAGGCGATAATCTTGGAACCTTATTGCCTTGACTTTCGTTTTACTTCATATTTCTTTAATAATGTCAGTCAGTCAGTCGGATCAATAGTACCTAGTAATTTGTTTTAGAGACGATGATGGCGGTCTTTTCTAAACCATACGCTGGGAGGAGATAGGTAGGTAGATGAAAAATACTGTAGGCGGGCAGCCCTAACGCGTGTTTACGTACCGCACGGCTGTAAGTAATTCAAGGACAGGCCTGAGTCAATACTGTACCTATATTATATTCATACTGTGTTATAGAGGTCCCTAGTACGACTCCCACTAGAATTTTCTCCTATATCGTGGGTTCTTTTACAAACACAAATTATTGTGATTCATATGATCATTTTTGAAATAGTAGAACCAGAGTATAAATATACTACAAAGTACAAACAGTACGGGAACTACCTACAAACACTCGATATGGCACACTCACACAAACATGCGCATCGACGCGACTCATAAGCAGTTGTCGCTGTGCTGTCAGTATGGTTATAGAGTGCCGCGTCAAGACGAGTACGAGTGGTCACGTAGGTAAAAGTTCTCGTCTCCGCGATCTTTTTCGTTGTTGCTATATAAGAGAACATAAACTGCAAAACAGCTGAACTAATTTACAAAGAAATAAAATCGGTTTCATGGTACCTACCTACCTTGTCTCTGTTTCCCAACAGTTTATTTAAAAAAAAACTGTTCAATATAGTGAGAGTTTTTACACAGTAAAATTGTGAAATGAAAAATATAGGTATTTTTATGTAACTACCTGGTTTTTTAATTACTAGGTATCAAACGCATTTTTGGATTTAAACGCGGTACGGTTCGCCGCCGCTCAGTTCGCGCGCTACTTGCACTTCGGCCAGCTGCGGCTGCGGCATCATACTAGTATCTCTTAGTAGTCTGTGGCGGCATCTAACGTCCGACGCCCGCTCCGAAGAGTGCACGAAACGTTTGCGCAGCGTTGCCAGAATGTTACTTTTGTAACATTTTACGTTATTTATGACCCTCTCATGTGACCTCCATGTTACACAACTAAAAATGTTACTTTTACGTTACTTTTAAGATTGAATAAAAAATATTAAAATATTTTCCAGCAACCAAAAAATTGTCGTAATACGCAACGCATGTAAGAAAGTTTCGTTCGTCGTGTTCTAGACTATTTTTAATTCTCCCATCCCGCTTACTTATGGCCAGTCCCAATAACAAATCCGTCGATAGATTTACTTACTAGAGATAGGATTTTGACATAAGGTTCATACAACTAAGGTCAAAATCCTATCTCTAGTAAGCAAATCTATCAACGGATTTGATATAGGGACTGGCCATTAGCCGAGCGAGCGAGTGTTAGGGGCGTCAGATTTTTCGTTTTTTCAGGATCATCAGTCAGTTATTCGTTCAACTATTATTTTAATTCTTTCGAAGCTTAACTAATAGGACTGAAATCCTTTCTATTTTTTGTGTAATAAAGTGCCTTTAAAGTATTATAGTCATGTCCACATAAAATTAGGTAATGTTACTTTTTTGGTAAAAATGTTACTTTTTGAGCTGACCCATGTTATATATTTATATCTGTCTGTCACTGGCAACACTGACAGCGTTACCAGAATGTTACTTTTGTAACATTTTACGTTATTTATACCCTCTCATGTTACACGACTACAAATGTTACTTTTGCGTTACTTTTAAGATTTAATAAAAAATATTAAAATATTTTCCAGCAACCAAAAAATAGTCTTAATACGCAACGCATCTAAGAAAGTTTCGTTCGTCGTGTTGGCGCACTTGATTTTCTGAACTTCATCACTTCGTTTTAGAGCATATTCATTCACTCGATATACCTATCTGATTTTGTTGTCAACTTTCCTTAAACATTCTCCATTCCGCATGAGCGTCTATTTTTAATTCTCCCATCCCGCTTACTTATGGCCAGTTCCTATAACATATCCGTAGATAGATTTGCTTACTAGAGATAGGATTTTGACATAAGGTTCATTCAAGTAAGGTCAAAATCCTATCTGTAATAAACAAATCTATCAACGGATTTGATATAGGGACTGGCCATTAGCCGAGCGAGCGAGCGTTAGTGGCGACAGATTTTTCGTTTTTTCAGGATCATCAGTCAATTATTCGTTCAACTATTATTTTAATTCTTTCGAAGCTTAACTAATAGGACTGAAATCCTTTCTATTTTTTGTGTAATAAAGTGCCTTTATAGTATTATAGTCATGTTCACATAAAATTAGGTAATGTTACTTTTTTGGTAAAAATGTTACTTTTTGGGCTGACCCATGTTATATATATCTATATGTCACTGGCAACACTGTTGAATAATCACTAGTTACACAACAAAAATGTTTTATTAAAAAAAACTATAACAAAAACGTAAGTTATTGTTTCAGTGGAGCGTGTAGGTAATTATTTCTTCAACTAGGCTTAGTTTCCGTATTGTTTGTAGTATATTTATAATGTGGAAGAACATAGCTGGCCAAAGCAAAGAGCCTCATTAGTCTAGTGGTCCCAAACGCGACTGCTGCGCTAGAGGTCTTGGGTTCGATCCCCAGAGTAGTGTTATTGGTTTTTTCTATGAAATTCTCAGTAAACGTTTGGATTTGTGCCCGGTTAATGTCTATAGGCTCGCCACCTATAACATGGGACCTAAATATACCGGAGAACTGTGGGTGTACGTTAAGTACACCTCTAACTATCCATTTGGGGAATACAGGCCGATGCATGGCATGAGGATATGTTATAGTAAATAAAAATATTTAAATAAATAAAATAGATTGTACTATTTTTTTCCTACATTTTAATTAATTTACCATGTTCTTGTAATATCATTTTTCCAAGTTTCAAATCGATCTGACCTGTGGAAGTGGCTCAGATTCCTTCATCAACTAGAAGAGAGCTGATAATCTTGAAACAGCTAGCCAGATATTTTTAAATCAAAGCTAAGAACTACTTACTTAAGACTTGAGGGAGTATCAAGTCACCTTTCGAACTAAAAAAATGGAATCAAAATCGATCCATTTGTTTGGGAGCTATGATGCAACAGCATCGATTTTGATTATGTTTTTTTAGTGTACAGATACACACATCTAACTTATACCACTTTTTTTGCATCAGGGGTTAAAATAGACATTTGCTGATACACACCATGGTCCAAAATGATGACTTCAATAAGGGTCACTGGGTGATTACAGTTAGCTACAGCCACAAAAATACTCTACATTATTATATAACAAATGTCAATGATTTATTTGTACACTTACAACAATAACTATAAAGTGAACTATCCAATGTTCAAGATAATCTGATTAACCATAGCGCTAATCATGTTTACAACCATTTGTCTACAGTCTGACGGTGCTAGCCTCTTGGACATCCTTCTGTTTGTGTGCTCCATCACAGAATGGCCTATTTTTTGTTTGCTTACAGTTACACAACCAGTATTCTTTAGTCTTTTCCACAGTAAATCTTACAGGCCTGAAAAAATTACATAATTAGTTTCTAAAACAAGTTTTTGAATCTGGTACAGATAAGTAACAATCTGTAATTTTTGTACTATTTAAATATGTTAAGATATTACATAATTTTTTTTAATTTTCAAGATTGATTTTAAAAAAATATCTAAAACCTGACAATGAAAAAATCAACTACCTATAACAGTTTAAACATACATACAGATACATTTATAGGGTGTCGGACTTTCGATCATGTGGTTGTCAGGTTGAAACCCACCCATTGCACTACCGATGTGAACCCACTCGTAACACAAGCATTTAGCTAAGCACGAGGGGTTAACAAGAATATTAGTAATGTGTGACCTAAATCTAGCTCTAGCTAGTAAGCTTTTTTTTTTAAAAAGAAATATGTATGTTTTAGGTGTTGACGCTTTTTCAACATTCTTCTCATGGTTACTTCAAGTACCCAGCAGCGAGATTTGCAGTTTATTTCAGGCATATTGATTAATTTTTTCAACAATTTATTGCCTATCAATCAAACCCATTTGTTAAAATCTGATGAGTAGTTTTTGAGCAAAAATCAAATATTCATATGATAGGTACTACATAGACTGTTAAACTCATTACCCTTCCTTTTTTTCTAGTCAGATAAAAACTACTATAGACAATACAATGGATTGATACTTTGACATTCATACACTTATACCTTTCTCTCAGAGGGGCAAGCAAACTACAGACTGATACTATGAATAAAAAAATGGTCTAGGTTTACCTCTGTGTTACTTTAAGGTAGATATCCTTGTGTGTACCATCACACAAGGGCTGGGACTTGGAACGCCCGCAGAGGCACCAGTGATAAGTCTTCCCTGCTTCCAGGGTAAGTTTGAAGGGTTTTTTATCATAAACAACACCATTATCTTTCTGGCTTGTTGCCGAATATACTGATGCTAAAGGATTCTTTGGAATCTCCGGCTTTGGGCCCCTGGTAGCGTACTTTGCCTGCAATTATACGTTAATCGTCAATACGGGTACATGTATAGGTAATACATATGAAGTACTACACATGTTATTCTCATATCTTATGTATAAACAACACTAAACTATTCGGGATTGTGTTATCGCTCAATTGTTAGATAATAACAATAACCTTACCAATCTTAACGAATGTGTAAAGTTCTTTACAGGTCTTCTTGAAAACATGTTTCACAACTCTTTGTCCCGCTTCCTGTGTTAAGAAAATATCATGTTCATATCAATTTTGATTAAATTACTAATTCAAATAAATAACTATCCCATACAAACCTTTATATATTTTACGCTGTATCTTTATTCTCAGTTTATTTATTAAAATATAGACAGAACTGACTGACGTCTGACAGGTAATTATGAGTGACAATTACACGATGACACATCACACAAGCTGACAAACAGTAACAAGTGACAATCAAATGAAACAAATTCTTCTATTTTCCTTGTGGCAATGTGGACCACAAACGGACGGACGGCAATAGGTTGATTTGATTGATTAAATGTGGACCACAAGATGCATGTGAAATGTTACATACTTCTTCTTCTTCTATTTTCTTTGTGGCAATTGAGTCGGTGGCGACTATTTTGCCAAATGTTACATACTTATGCATCCCTAAGTATTCTGTAGTCATGTCATTACCAGCATGTCAGTGTGTCTTGTTTATAGTATCTCTATCTCTAAGTAGTCTGTGAGACGGACGATGTAAAAATATTTAGAGGTGTAAAAGAAAGTAACGAAAAATAGCGTACCTGTATGAATTCGTTATTTTAACAATCAGCACCAGTTAATTTCGTATCGTTACGTTACTTTAGACCTACTATTATCATAGAGAATCGCATCGAGTCGTTTTACATATTGCGTACGGTATGACGTTGACGTCGCATCGTTCTTACGTAGAAAATATATACGCTCATCATATACTTCACATATTTAGCATAGGCTAATGGTGCATTTTTAACTTAACCCTACAATGACATTATATAGTTAAATAGAGGTAGACACGTTATCATCCTTCAAACGTGAATATTGTTTTGTGGCCAAGTGTCGTAGGTAGTGTGACATACGTGGTTGACCGACCTAAGGTACAGAAGTGTGTTTGACAGCGCTATTGACAGCAGTAAATTGTAGTTTTATTTATATATGCCGTCCTGTGCTGTGCGATACTGCACAAATTATCATAGGAAAGTAAGGAAAGAGCATGGACTATCTTATAACAAGTAAGTAAATACATTCTTAGCTTCTGTACAATTTATTTTATTTTCTTCGTTGCAAATAATATGTAAAATGAAGAAAGAGTCAGCACATGCCTTATTATAGTATGAGAGAAAGGGACTCAATACTTTTCATGTCACACGTTGCTACATACAGGCATACTAAGTATGGAATGCATTGAGAGGACTCATAGATCAAAATCAGAAGCGACGATTTTATAGATACATAAATGTACCTATTATCTGGAAAGTTGCGGGACTTTATTTTTCATTGTGATGCGTTATATTTATACACCCACAGTTCGCCGGTGTGTTTAGGACCTATCCATGTCATGTCATAGAATAGGGTGCGAGCCTATTTCCATTCACCACAGGCACAAATTCAAACTCCAAGCTGCACTGCAAATTGACAAGTGACAATCAAATGAAACAAATTCTTCTATTTTCCTTGTGGCAATGTGGACCACAAACGGACGGACGGCAATAGGTTGATTTGATTGATTAAATGTGGACCACAAGATGCATGTGAAATGTTACATACTTCTTCTTCTTCTATTTTCTTTGTGGCAATTGAGTCGGTGGCGACTATTTTGCCAAATGTTACATACTTATGCATCCCTAAGTATTCTGTAGTCATGTCATTACCAGCATGTCAGTGTGTCTTGTTTATAGTATCTCTATCTCTAAGTAGTCTGTGAGACGGACGATGTAAAAATATTTAGAGGTGTAAAAGAAAGTAACGAAAAATAGCGTACCTGTATGAATTCGTTATTTTAACAATCAGCACCAGTTAATTTCGTATCGTTACGTTACTTTAGACCTACTATTATCATAGAGAATCGCATCGAGTCGTTTTACATATTGCGTACGGTATGACGTTGACGTCGCATCGTTCTTACGTAGAAAATATATACGCTCATCATATACTTCACATATTTAGCATAGGCTAATGGTGCATTTTTAACTTAACCCTACAATGACATTATATAGTTAAATAGAGGTAGACACGTTATCATCCTTCAAACGTGAATATTGTTTTGTGGCCAAGTGTCGTAGGTAGTGTGACATACGTGGTTGACCGACCTAAGGTACAGAAGTGTGTTTGACAGCGCTATTGACAGCAGTAAATTGTAGTTTTATTTATATATGCCGTCCTGTGCTGTGCGATACTGCACAAATTATCATAGGAAAGTAAGGAAAGAGCATGGACTATCTTATAACAAGTAAGTAAATACATTCTTAGCTTCTGTACAATTTATTTTATTTTCTTCGTTGCAAATAATATGTAAAATGAAGAAAGAGTCAGCACATGCCTTATTATAGTATGAGAGAAAGGGACTCAATACTTTTCATGTCACACGTTGCTACATACAGGCATACTAAGTATGGAATGCATTGAGAGGACTCATAGATCAAAATCAGAAGCGACGATTTTATAGATACATAAATGTACCTATTATCTGGAAAGTTGCGGGACTTTATTTTTCATTGTGATGCGTTATATTTATACACCCACAGTTCGCCGGTGTGTTTAGGACCTATCCATGTCATGTCATAGAATAGGGTGCGAGCCTATTTCCATTCACCACAGGCACAAATTCAAACTCCAAGCTGCACTGCAAATTGCATAGAAAAACCAATATCACTTTTTCGACCTGGACCCACCCAAGACCTGTAGCGTAGCAGTCGTATTTTATTTATTTTGTTAAATGTCAATGAAAATATTATTAGGGAAAAAGTTGAGGCCTTTACTCAGGAGTGGGACAATACAGGCTAATTAGTTTACTTAAAATGTTAGTTCGCAAATAAAGTAATGATCACGTGTAGTTTGATACAGTCGGCAGGTAATAATCAATATGTACTATGATATTTTTTTTTAGATTTCCATCTAATGATATCTTACGAGAACAATGGGTTTCCTCTCTTCGTATTCAAAGATTTGAACCCAGCTGAATGCCCACAAAATATAACTCAGTATGTTCTAACCACTTTAAACCGGACAGCTTATATACCTCTGCTAAAGGGATCAGGTTACTGAAAAAAACAGCTGTTCCAGTTTTTCAGGTAAAAATATGTGTTCATTTTACAATGACAGAGATTTATACCAGCTAAAGAAGTCAACAACGTTAGCGTAAATACTAAATTATAAATTGATTTTTTATCTTATATTAATTTACGACAGACTATGTTTAGGTCATTTAATTTGTCTTGTTTTCTACTGATTTTTTCTAAATTAGTTCAATAAAGTTAAAGGCTAAAAAATAATAATGAAGGCATGAGGGATATATTAAAGAGATTGAAGAAAAGAGAGCACATATCTGAAGCTCAATTTTTAGAAGTCAGTTTATAAAGCGAAGTAGTTTATTTATTTAACAGACTTAATTACGAAAAGACAGTAAAAAGAACAATTCGTAAAAAATATCCCCATCTTTATGAAAATTCGCACTCACACTAAAGTTTTACTCACCCGTGGCTTATAAATACGTGAGATATGTTATGTACCTAATTTCCATTCTGTTCAACAATTAAAAAATCTTAATATTTGTTTTAAACGACACCTTTCAAATGTGTCATATAAGACAACTGCTTAGTGCTATTTCTTTTCATCATGCTACCTGTATCTATGCTCGCGCTCATTATTAAAGCTTAAAATATTCAGTTATAGGTATGGACATGTAGCGCGACTCAATTTTAAATGACATTTACTATGAACATGGCTTAAATAATAGTATTATATCATTGTAACCCTGTACTGTATTTGCAATTCACGCATCAATGGTACTTACGCGAACTGAAACAGTTGTATTTTTTTGTAAAAAAATCAATCAATCTAACATCAGTACGCAAATACGAAACATGCGAAGTAACGAAATGTATTCGTGAGTAATGTATTTCGGTACTCGTTACTAGTTGGCGTACCCGTTACTTAGTAACGAATACATACGGTTTGCTACAGCTCTAGAAATATTAGGTACAGCTTTATTAGCTCTTTGGTTAGTATGTAGCAGTGTTGTTGTTATTGATACGGCAATTGCCGTAATAAACGGCAACCCACGTCTTTTTAAAAAAAAATACGGCATACGGTAGCTGTAGGCCTGTCATTGCCGTAGCGAAGAAGAAATAAAGGAATTAAATGAGGAATAAACTTTTTTTTTAAATTATAAACGGCAATTCAGTGAGTTTTTCCATAAAATACGACAACCCAGACTATGACATACGGCAGCTCAGATTTTTACGATAACAACACTGGTATGTAGTGTTGTAGTAGTCTGAATAGCTGATTATACTAGTATCTCTTTCTTACTTAATAATACTAGTATCTCTTATTAGTCTGTGACTTAGTAGACTGTCGTGTGGAACTGTGGACAGTCATATTACAGTCGTATATTTTTATTTATTTTCTTCCAAATTGAAAATAAAGGAATAAAGTTGTTTTAAAATGTAAATATTTAACAGCGATGTCTAGAATTAGAGGCATAGAAGTTAAAGTTCAAAAGGATGTCTTACAAACACGTAAATATGGTCTCAACGAAATCAATAAAAAGAAAAATGAGGATCAATCTTTAAATTCGAAGGATGATGTTGAAAGTAAGTGCTTCAGTCGCTGTAACCTAAACATCAAAACCATGCGTTAAATAAATGATATAATTTTAAGACAAGTTAGTAGTAGGTACACGTTTTGATGTTTGGCTTACTCAGTAATCCATAGTACACCTATGCTCAACTTGTTGATGATTATAATTATTTTCTTTTTCGTAGTCGAGTAAAAATAGGTGATATTTACTCGACTACGAAAAAAGGAAGGGTAATGAGTTTAACATTATGTATGTACATGTCTTGTGGAAGTTCAATCCTAGTTCAAAAACTGATCTGATTTTGACAAATAAGGTGTTGAATGATTTGTCTTTGCAGTAAAATGGATTTAGGATATAAATTTTTGGAAATATAATAAGTACATGGGTAATTCCATTTAACAGATGTTATAGTTTGTACACCTCAACTTGCCAAAAAAGCACAAAATTATTAAGAAAACAAAGCAATCCATCTAATTTCAATTCACATAAAATGTACTGAAATTAAACATTTCTATAAGCAGAAACAAAATATAGAGCCATTCATGTAATTGTTGTTACATGATTTAGCCTCATATATTAGATCACCTGTAAAAAATATAAATTTGTGAATTTTGTTAGTTTAAATTAAAAAAAATAAATTAGATTGACTGAAATTATGTAATGACTTTATACTATAGCATAAGTGTAGTAAAAAATATCTACAGTATTTTTTTCTATTAGGAATTTGAGATTGTCATGGTTGTTACATCTTGAAGTAACGGGTGTTACACTAAGAATATGGGTGTAAGAGTCATATACTCTTACACCCCATATTCTTATAAAACCCAATTTAAATTTTTTTTGTTTACAAGCCAACCACTTAACAAATGCCTTTCCACAATTCACACTGTTGTGGAATTGTAGAAAGCTCACATTTTAAAATGTTTTTGGCTCATCTCGAATTCTTTGTCGGTTTGTTATTTTGTTATAGTAAATTTACAAAAATAGTAGCTAGTGACTTTACTATTACATTGACAGTATTGACACAAAATTACAAATTTTAGGTGAAAACCACAGATTCTCTATAAAAAGACGAAAGGTGGACTATATTTTTTCTCAAACGGTGACATAATTAGTGACATATTACCTCAACTCAACCTCACTCGAAGTATCTCTTGATTACCTTGAGGTAACAACTAAGAATACCAATTGCGAGGCTCCCTCAAGTAATTCCTTGGGGCTTCCTCCAAAGAGTTGGAGTCGAGGAGGTTTCGAGGTTACCACTAAGAATATGGGTGTTAAACAATATTTGCAGTAATAAGTTTATATTAAAGCATATTCACAATATTTAATACATTTTCAGGATTTTATTGCTTTAATTCTGTTATCTATATATTTTCATTCTCTCTCTTACTGAATTCCACTTTAGAATCTAAAACAACCACTAGTAATCCAATCAAAGCTTTTATCACACAGCAACAGCTTGATTTCATATTTAGCGATCGTCAATAAATAAATAATTTCTTTTTTAACAACAAAAAAGATAAAATAATATGAAGATAATATAATAATAACCACATTAGGTAAAAGAATAAAATGTGGTGTGTGTTGATATGTATGTGTGTCCATCTATACGTGTGCAAATTACGGATATTAATCACACAATAAAGCTTTCTTGTTGTACTGCTGCCCATCAAGAACATTTTAGCATAATTTCGGTAACTGTTATTTTGGAACAAAAAGAAGTAATTGGTGTTAAAACTAGGTAAAAGTGTTAAAAAAACTGTCCTGTAATTTATAGATGACCCCTTTTTGTTCTGAACGAAGATGTAACACTCTTACGATAAGGGTGTTACATGATATTCCCTAATATTTTATAAATATAATAATATCATGAGGCTAACGTCAAAATAGAGGGTAGATCAGAATCGCTTTTTACAAACCTTAGACAATAAAACAAAAAATGTGTCATAAGGTCTAATGAAAAGCGCACAAACCGCAGGGCAGCTTGTGGCGACCTGATGGTGAGTGGCGACACTGCGGTCCTTATTGCTCCAGAGAGTCGGTCAGGGCCTCGTCTCTAGTTCGCCCGTGTTGGGTAGCTAGAGTGGAAACCCCAGAGCGCCCGCAGGACTCTCAACTCTGTCATGCCTTAATTGGCCGACCAGAGGGGGGCTGCCAGTGCTATATGCTCGGGGGTGGAAGTATCTAATGGCATAATAGCGGGGAAACCCAATCTGGGTCTTTTCGAGACTCGCGACGGTGAAACCGGGGCCGCACCTCTCTACACCCTTAGCCGCTCATACCGCTGTTGCCGCCTTCTGCCTGTACTGGCAGCTGTTTGGGGGGCCCAGCTAGTGAGGTGGCAAGTCACCGTCTGCCATCCCCACGGAACATTAAATAGGTGGAATTAGCATAATGCCTATTTTGTATGAAAACCAGTGTTGCCAAACTCACACATTTACGTCTTACACACACTGTAACTGGATTATGACTGGTCAAAAATAATAATCACGATCAGATTTAACACACTAAACTATTTGCATTGAATTCAAGCTTATAACAATTGCACATAATTCACATTACCAAATAGGTCTGTAACCTTTTACGACTATTTTCTTTTGGAGCTAAAATCGATTTCAATACGATGAAGTACCGCTACTCCATGCTAGATGGCATTTATAACAATTTTTTTCGAATAAAACTCTATGGTGGTTGTTATAAGAGAAGATTTTGAATGACAAATAGTGTGTCACGCATACCGACAATAGTGATGTGTCCATATAATACATTCTTGTGAACTTATCGATAAAGATACTACGAAATAAGTGAATAAAGTGAAGATATAATGTTAAAGTAAATACCAAACATCGTTTCTGATATAATATAGTTTAGTAAGTATTGTTATTATATTATTTACTAGCTTTTGCCAGCGACTTCGTCCGCGTGGAATAGTTACTTTGTTCCCTAGTTCTTCGCCCGCGGTTTCACCTGCGTTGCCCCGTTCCTAAGGGTTGTAGCGTGATGTTTTATAGCTTGAAACCTTTCTCATGAATCACTCATTTTCCCAACATATCCCTTCACTGCTCTGCTCCTATTGATCGTAGCGTGATGAAAAGTATACTATAACCTGCGGTTTGGGCTGTGCGTTGATAGATCACTATGTCAGTCAGTCAGTCACCTAACGTAATAGTAGACAAATATAATCAGAAAGCTCCGAACTGCTAAGCTATCGGGAGTTACACGTGTTATTGTGAGTCAACCATAAAAGATAGACATTTGCTGTCGTGGAATATTTTTTATATAATTTTAAGGAGAACATTTCCGTCATACATGATTTCTGTGTAGCTTTAACCATTAAGGCTGCACACGCGACGGAAGCTTAAAAAATGGAGTAACTTCTCCTGTTTTCCCAACATTTCCCTTCACTGCTCTGCTCCTATTGATCGTAGCGTGATGAAAAGTATACTATAACCTGCCCAGGAGTATGAAGAACAATTGTACCAAGTTTCGTTGAAATCCGTCGAGTGGTTTTTGTTTCTATAACGAACATACAGACAGACAGACAGACAGGCAGACAGACAGACAGACAGACAGACAGACAGACAGACAGACAAAAATTTTACTGATTGCATTTTTGGCGTCAGTATCGATCACTAATCACCCGCTGATAGTTATTTTGGAAATATATTTCATGTACAGAATTGACCTCTCTACAGATTTATTATAAGTATAGAAGATTATGTATTACTAACGATGTTAAATAGTGCGTTGCAAAATTTTATGAGATATCAGCTACATAGCAAGCAAATTAAACTGCCTCATTAGTCTAGTGGTTCCAAGTGCGACTTCTAAGCTAGATGCTGGGTTTGATTCCCAGGCCGAGCAGTGTTATTGGGTGTTGGTGTGAAATTCTCAGTATCAGCTTGGATCGATTTGATCTGTGCCCAGTCAAAGGTGATAAGCTCGCCATCCTATTATTATTATAGGACCTAAACATACCGTTAAATAGCATTCGACTTGAACAATATCAACATAATTATTTATATTTCTATAAATTATTTAACTTAAAAAAATATATCAACTGAAATAACTGATTACCGGTTTTCAATACACATTCCATCACGCCTGCATTCCTCGAAGAGTTGAGTTAAAAATACCGCCGAACTAATGTTCACCCACAGTTCGCCCGTATGTTTAGGTCCCATGTAACAGGGGGGCGAGCCTATTGCCATTAACCGGTAACAAATCCAGACTCTGTGCTGTTACTGAGAATTTCATAGAGAAATCCAATAACCCTGTTCGACCTGGGGATCGAACCCAGGACCTCTAGCGTAGCAGTCGTCGCGCTTGTGTATGAGGCGGTCAATAACTTATGATATAATGTGAATAATTACACAAATAATTATATTTTTCATAATGATACCTAGGTATTTTAATTGGAAAGTACATGAAGTAGTAGAGTACCTACCTAACATTCATTTGTGATAGAATTGACTGATAGATGACTTACGGCCGATTTCTATATCCTATCTGTCAGTAGATTTGCTTACTAAAGATAGGATTTTGACAGTAGCTGTATGGAGCTTATGTCAAAATTCTATCTCTAGTAAGCACATCTAATTATATTAGTATTTTGGATTCTAAAATAGTTTTAGCTCCGTAATTCATACTGACTTCTAAGACGGTTACGTGAATATTAGACATATTATAATAACAAAATCCCTATATCATGTTTACGAGATTAAAAATTTGCATCACAAGCTAAATTTTTCTTAGTATACTGGAAAGTAATATAGGTAATTTTAAAAATGAAAAATTGTCGATAACATTTTATCGATATTGCATGCACTAATTGAATAGCGGCATCAATTTGGTTAGGTAAGCAAACATTCTAGAACAATTGATTGCCAATAAAAGAAAATCAACTCTATTTCTATAGGAAGAGGGATAACTTTAGATTGTCATTTTTGTGCTATGTTTGGCGGAAGAAAATTCAAACTTATTTTATCATTTTATTGTAATAAACTGAAAATAATACTTCCCGATGATACGAAATCCCTTCATGTGATAGATTTTTACCCCAGCTATGGTTTTTGTATTCTTAAATGGCACAAAAGAGCCTTTTATTTATTTTTTTAGATTTTTTAAAGTTTTCGACGCATGTTTGCGCGTTGGCTATCTGCGAACGCGACTGAGAGCACTTTATACAGCAAGTGAGTACATCGTACCAGACTAGTGGAAATAAGGTTACGCCCACTTACTGCTTCTAGGTACTTCTTTGTTCTGTGGCCATCCCTATGGATGTTTATTCAAGGCTCAAGGCAGACGCCGTTTTCTTCCGGCAATAGAAGTTATCGGTCCACCTAACACCCACATCCATAATCCCATTTTTAATTTCCATATTTTACAATAGTCCTGCAGCCGCCCGGAATACTTCATGGCTGTACTCCCATAGTGCAGTTGTGGAGTGTCCCGGGTGTATGGCCCATCCCATATTAGATCAAAGTTCTCCAAGGGGCCTCTGCGCGTTGGACCTGTGTCCCCCCGCAAGCATTCCAAAGGACGGGATGTCTTCCTCACGGGAGGCATGCCGTGTAATCCAGATCCAGATACAAATAATAATAATAAGCCTCTTATCCTGAGCTGTTTTCTTCTTTTTGTATTGTGTTTGTCTCTTTAGTTATAGTTATAGAATGTCTCTGAGCTCAGTGTGCCTTTTGGCAAAGGCCTCCTCTAACATTTTCTATTGTACTCTGTCTCTAGCAACCCTTCTCCATTTTGGACCTGCCGTCAGTTTCAGTTCATCTTCCCATCTCTTGCCTTGTCTACCTCTGTTCCTTTTCCCATCTCTAGGGTACCAGTCTGTTATGATATTGCTCCATTTCTCTTGTGTACCACGCAGCATATGTCCAGTCCATCTCCACTTCAAACTATCTATTCTAGTAAGTACGTCTGTGACTTTTGTGTTACTTCTTATGACGGTGTTTCGTATCTTATCTTGTTTCTTAATACCTATCATACTTCATTCTATAGCTCTTTGGCAGTGTTCCAGCATGGTTCTGTGATGTTTCGTTAGGGCCCAGGTTTCACACCCAAATGTAATACATGGAAGAATGCAGGTATTGAAGACCTTCCTTTTGATACCAATACTAAGATCTGTGGATTTCATGATCTCTTTCAGTGACCAATATCTTTTCCATCCGTTAGCTATTCGTCTTTTAATTTCTTTTGTAGTTATGTCTGTATGTGAGATGATTTGTCCTAAATAGATATATTCATCTACATACTCAACAGGTTGTTTGTTAATTTTTATTTCATATTTGTTTGAATTCGTTAATAGCTTTGTTTTGTTTACATTCATAAATAAGCCCACTTTCTCACTCTCTTCATTTAGATCTTGTATCATTTTTTCAAGGATCCCTGGTTGTTCTTCAAACAAAACAATATCGTCAGCGAATCTAAGATGGTTTAGTTTTTGACCATCTATGTTTAATCCGTATTGGTCCCAGATTAGCTTTCGAAATGTGTTTTCCAGCACCGCCGAGAAAAGCTTTGATGACATCGGGTCGCTCTGTTTGACGCCTCTTTTTACTTGGAATGTTTCACCCAAGGTTTCCAGTTGTACTCTTATCTTATCTTATCTTATCTTGTATAGGGCCGCGGCAGCAATGCCACAGTGCACTTCGACCCAATGGGATCTTTTGTGCTTCCCTTAGATGCCTATGACTCACCCCCGCCCAGTTCTTCAAACAGCTCTTCCATGAGCTTTATGATGAGGCCTGGGGGTAAGAGTCCGTAGTCCTCTGGTCTTGGATAACCTTGCCCCAAGAGGCGCATGCGCTTTCTAGCCATTGCATCGCATGTACACAAAAGGTTTTCATGCTCTCAATTTCCCTTTTACAGGCCCTGCAGTCTGATGTCTCTGTCAGGCCCATCTTTTGCAGGAGAGCGTTAGTTCCGAAAGGTCCGGTCAGAGCTCCCAACAAGTGACGGGCCTGCCGCAGTTGTACTCTTGCTTTACTGTTGGAGTAATTGTTTTTATTGGTTTTTATGTACACTGTCGGGATTCCCTGGTTTCGTAAGCTTTCCCATATGGCTGTGTGGCTAATGCTATCAAATGCCTTACAGTAATCGATAAAAGCCATATATAGCGGTTTGTTGTACTCGTTGTATTTTTCCATAATTTGCTTTACTGTGTGAATGTGATCTATCGTGGAGAAGTCTTTCCTAAAGCCCGCTTGTTCCTTTGGTTGGTTTTCATCAAGTGTATCGCTTATTCGGTTTAAAATAATTTGGGAGAAAATCTTATATATGTTAGACATCAGAGTCATCAGACTTATTGGTCTGTAGTTCTCTATGTCGTCTTTTTGTCCTTTCTTATGTATGAGAATGATGTGGGATGTCTCCCATTGTTCTGGAACCTGTCCTGATCTCAGGATGCCCTTAAAGATTTTAGTTAAAATGGGGACCAGTTCTTCTACGGTTCCTCTCAGTAGCTCGTTTGTGATTTTATCAGGACCTGGTGCTTTGTCTAACTTTTGACTTAGTATGGCTTTCTTAGTTTCACTGTGTAGTATGTCTGGTTCTGGACTTACATGTGTATTGGTGTCTTGGTTGGAATATAGATTGCGGTAGAATTTTGTAGCAATTTTATTTATGTTCTTTCGGCCTGTTACTTTTTTTGGTTATTTTTCAATTTCGGGATCCATTGGTTTGATTCTCGGAGTTCTTTTAGAGCTTTTCTAGTTCCTCCTGTCCTTGCTATATGTTTTTCTAGTGTTTGTAACCTTTTGACTTTCCTATCATTTTTTATGCCTTCTTTGATCTTTTTGCTTAAGTCAGTTATTTTTTGGATGTTCTGTTTCCTTATTTTGCAATCAAGCAAACTTTTTCTATCTTTTATAAGTTGTAGTGTTGAATCGCTTAAATTGTATTTATGTTGTGTCCTTTTTTGGTCTCTTTGAAAAGTAATTTTGTTTTGTAGTTTGCTGTTACTTGTTTTTACATCTATTGCATCGATTTCTAATAGTTCTCTGCTGAGTATTGACAGGGAATTCTCCATTGTTTTCTTGGATGTTGTGCTGCATGTAGGGAATGTGTCGTGTATAGCAAACATTCTGGATCCTTTGGGTGGTATAGTCTTGAGTGTGGCCCTTACCATGCGGTGGTCGGTATTAAAGTTTAATTTTGATATAACTGCTGTGTTTGTAAATAGGTTTGGGTGGCTGCTTATGATGTAATCTATTTCGTTTCTATGATTCCCGCCTGGAGAGATCCAGGTCCATTTGTTGTTTTTGTGTTTCTTAAAAATGCTATTTAGGAGGGTTAAATTGTGTTCTAATAAGAATTCAACCAGTCTTTGTCCATTTTTGCTTCTTTTGCCGTAGCCAAAGTTTCCTAGCACATATTCTTCTTTACATTGTTTTATTCCCACTTGCGCATTAAAATCTCCCATTAGTATAATTATGTTTTTTGAGTAGTTACTTATGATAGCTTGGGTTAGGTCGTTGTAAAAAGATTCGTGTTTAGGTTCATCTGCTTGCCCCGTAGGAGCATAGGCTTGGATAATTGTCCATGTTTTCTTGAAGCTAGGTAATTTGATGTTGAGTATGGCAGTTCGGTCATTAATTCCAATGAATTCTATTATGTGTTCTTTTAGGTGCTTCTTAACTAAGAATCCGACCCCTCCTTGTCCTTCGGTGTCTCCTTTGTTAAATAATACAAAGTCCTGGTGTTCCTCAATACATTCTCCTGTTCTTCTCATTTCACTATTTTATAAATAATCTAAATCTAATCTAAACTATAATCCTAACTAATATTATAAATGCGAAAGTGTTTGTTTGTTTATTTGTTACACTTTCAGACTTAAACCACTAAATTGATTATATAAATTATTTCATCAATAGAAAGCTACATTATCAGCGAGCAAAATAGGCTGTATTTTTATTTTTTCTTAATTAAAGATCCCTACGAAATCAAAAAATTGCCGATAAAACTCATTAACTGATGTGCGCTTCGCTGTTTTGTTATTTATTACTTAGCAAATTTACTATGGAGATGGTTACCATGGAGATGGCTACTGTGGAAATGCTTACCAAAGAGTATATTAGGAAAATGCTTACTATGGAGATCCCTTTGACATATATAATGGGGAATATTATAAAACAATCGAATAAAAAAAAAACGTAGCGACTGATGATGACATACTGTTTTAATAACTTAAGTGGTATGAATTTGAGTAAGCGAAAAATTAACTAAACTAACGAAGAATATTGATTAATAATAAAATCCAGAACGAGCTTACAAAAAGTGGGTTGTGATAAATCCATTTCAGTTATTAAAATTCTATCCGTACGACATTACTAAGTGAGCGACTAGAAATACAGAAAGGACAACTTCAATATTAAGATAAATTCGATTTTTCCAATTTAGGTTTTACATAACGAACTACTAAAAAGTTTACTTTAAGCAAAGTTTTGTAAGCTGCTTTATTAATGATTATTGGTTAATAGTATTCCATTTGAGGTCTTATTTTTTTTATTTTGATACGATTTTTTAATGCGCGCGAATTCGAATCGGTGCGGCGCGACGAATCGATGCAATATCGCAAAATAAAAATATTCGCGCGACAAAATAATTACGCGCGCGGCAGTCATTCGGTCCGGCCGTGTCGCATCGCAACGTCGATTCAGGCCTCCGGGAAATTCAAATTCAAAATATTTATTGCACCATAATATTTACAAGCAGGTACAAGGTCTTATTTTATATTTAACAGTAAGAGATACCTATAGTAATTTTCACTTTAATATAACCTAAACTTAATATTATAAAGAGGAATGATATGTCATGTTTGTTTGTTACGATTAACAAATAAACACAAAAACTACTGGACCGATTTCAAAAATTATTTCACCACTATAATGCTACATTATCCCTGAATAAGATAGGCTATATTTATTACTAGAAAATTTTTGGGATTCCGCCTAAAACTTCAATTAAGTATCTACCTATAACCACCCGTGCGAAGCCGGGGACGGTCCGCTAGTATTTGATAAATAAATAAGCAAAACATAAAAAAAGCGCAAATATAAGTTGCTTGCCATTTTATCCTTACTTTCTATTTTTTTTTATTCGTGATAGGCTTACGCTTGATCGCCAGTTTGCCTGATGTTAAGCGATACTGCGATGGAGCGCGCTTGCCTAGAAGAAACCATTCACTCGTGATTTAAAGACACCCAGATTATATCTATCAGAGAACACTAAACTATAGAATTATAGTATATATATATAAAGTATATATAAAATATAGTGGATTTTTTTTATGGGATTGGAGGGTAAACTAGCAGACGGATCGCCTGATGGTAAGCGATTACCGCCGCCCATGGACACCCGCAACACCAGAGGAGTCACGAGTGCGTTGCCGACCTTTTAAAAGGGGATTGGGCCTCCGGTAACCTCACTCACTCGGCGAAACACAACGTAAGCGTTGTTTAACGTCGGTTTTCTGTGAGGCCGTGGTATCACACCGGTCGAGCCGGCCCATTCGTGCCGAAGCATGGCTCTCCCACATAAAAAAATTGGATTGGCTTAAACTAAATGTTAACTAAAGTTAGTGAAGTAAAATATTAAAACCTTTTGTTGCGTTTACCATGGAATTACCCACAATAAGGCCTACGAATCTGTCTTTGGATGTGAAATAGAGTAGTATTGTATACAAAACTTGACAAATGTGGAAAGTGAAAAGTCTTTGAAATTTGGACAATGTATCCAAAATTATATGATGCATGCATAAGACCAGTTTAAGTCTTTGGGAGGGACCTTTATTTTACTATGAATTCAAAATGTTGCAAGGCATTTAAAGTTAAATTAGTATATTAAACCAGTAAGAGATGAGTGTAGCACAAGACTGGTGACAAACTGAGGGAGGCCTATATCTAGGGTGATGTCAGGTTATGGATATTGGATGAAAATTTTCAATTAATTATTTAATCTCCAGTTCTTGAGCATTACAGCCGACTAGCAACCTCTTACTATACTTAACTCATCCAGGAAGAACACTCATACCAATACTTTGCTAAGCTCTTTCTTTAAATGGTTTAACATACACCATTATTTTTCATAATTTGGCTGCACAATTTCCGCTAAATAGATTTAAATAATATGATTTTAAAAGTTTTTAATAAATATTTTGCATTTACAGAACTTCAAATAAAAGAATTGTTGCATAAACTACCAAGATTGGAACGAATATTCGAAGTACACCGAAAAATTGGGGAGGGCACATTTAGTTCAGTGTATCTTGGTTCTCTGAAGCAACATGCCACTCTATCTGATGCAGAGAAGAGGTGGTTTGCCATCAAACACCTGGTACCAACTGCACACCCGGCCAGAATAGAACATGAACTTCGCTGCCTGCAAGACATTGGGTATGTAAATGTATCTTATTTATATTATATAGAAAATAATTCGCATAGCTGTTGTCACATAGTGCAGTTGTAGTGTCCCAAAATGGTGTCCCATCCCATATTTAGAATAAAGCTTTCCAAGGAGGCTCTATGTGTAGGACCTGCGTTTTCCTTACGGGAGACATGTCATGATATCCAAAGTGGAGATCCTAAAAACTAGAGTAATAAATAATTATTTTTTATTCAAGTAACAAAGAGTCGTGTAATCTTAGTAAACTTAAAAGTCTATTATTATAGACATAATAGATTTTACATTATGTCTATAATAAGAAATAATGAAAACTAATGAAAGATTTATTATCTAAAATATTGTTATAGAAATCACGTAAGGACTCTGCAAAATAATGTAAAATCTATTATTTTGCCGAGTCCTTACGTGATTTGCTGAATTAAACAATGATTTGATTGTTAGTTTGTATAATTGTGTATGATTAGGAAAAAGTAGTTCTTTGCTTTTGATGTGGTATACTTATTATGTTTCAGAGGCAAGGACCATGTCATAGGAGTGGAGTTGTGCCTTCGCAATTTAGACACTATAGTTTTTATCATGCCCTATATACCCCACAAGAAATTTTCGGTAAGTGTGTTTTTACTATTAAAATCCAAAATGCATGAGCCCTTTTTCTTTAGGCTGCATATGATTTTTAGGTAGGTATAGGACCGCTGCGAACGCACAAGATTAGAGGCTTATAACAGAGGTACAACATGTTATCGCGCTAATTTTTATGATACTGCTCCACCTTTTTTTTTTTGGTTTCGGGGATGAGGGACAGCTGTGTCGGGTTCTCCGGCCCGGTGACCAGCATACCGACTAAAACCACCATCACTGCCACTTTCCGCATAGTAGTGGGATCACGGGAATCGCTCTCGCATGCTTCGTGATCCCACCGCGGACGTTCAGGCGAGAACCCCTTGGGGGGGGGGGGGATTCCCTCCTGCACCTGCTGCGTCAGGGACTACGGGAAACCAATTTAGGGAGGCTGAAAGATGGCGTTCGCTGCCCTCCGGCGAAGTCTCCCTGTGCGCCGGCTGCGGGTCAGATCAGTGCTGGCACTCTCCCTCTCCCGCACCGCAGCTTCCTTCTGCGAGACGACTGTTTTGCAGAAAGTTTTTGTTGTTTCAGTGAAACAGGAAGGGTTAGTAAACGAAATGGTGATTATAGCCTTAATATCGATGATAAAGTAATTAAATCAGACTTAGAAGTAGTCATAGCATTTGAAATCTTTTTCTCTGATATTCCTGTTTCATACTACAAAATTTTTAAACTCATCACCCTGTTGCAGAATCTTTACTTAAGGGTCCGGCGGAGCTTGAATTTCCCACAAAAACGTAATTCCGAAATAAATCGTACTCCAGACAATATTCTATCAAATTATGTTATTATTCAGATTTGGATACCATTAATCTAGGTTCCTACGGTACGATTTCATCTACTACTAGTTCACTGGAAATAAAAGACCGAAAAATAGTTCCCAACTTGGCAAAGTTATCAAAAATTGCATTCGCTTACATTTATTTTCAGTGAAGTATTTTGGACAAAATGGTAACGTAGGAACCTAGATTAATGGTATCCGAATCCGAATAATAACAGAATTTCATTAAATTGCGTTTGAATTACGATTTATTTCGGAATTACATTTGTAAGAGAAATTCGCTCCGCCGGACTCTTAAAGAAAAAAATTTAAAAGCAAACAATACGGATTTCCAATTTGATCATGTCAACTTTAGAGACATTATTAAAACCTTCATTATGCTAAATGTGAAAAAAACTGCAGACCTGTGGGGTAATTCTGTAGACGTTGCCAAATCTATAATTGACATTGTAGCTCCTACATTAGCTATTATTTTTAATGACTGTATCGACTGTGGTAAATTTCCTGATCGTATGAAAAATAGTAAGATTATACCTTTGTTTAAATCAGGTTGCACATCTGACCCCACAAATTTTAGACCTATATCAGTGCTACCTACTTTTAGTAAAATTTTTGTAAAGCTTAGTTTAGACAAAACGCAAAGGTTCTTTAATAGAAATAAACTTCTACATCGTAAGCAGTATGGCTTTACAAGGGGCCGTTCAACAATTGATGCCGATTGGACTTTTAGGACATACATATCTTTGATGCATGGGAGGAATCATGCGATGCTTTGGGTATATTTTGCGACTTATCATGAAACATTGATCAGGAAGTTACACCACTACGGTGTTAAAAACACTTCTCTGAATCTTCTTGTCTCGTACCTGGGTAACAGGATTCAGAAGGTGGACGTCAATGGAAAGAGATCTTCGGGGTCTGTAGTCACAATGGGAGTCTCACAGGGTTCAATTCTCGGTCCTTTTTTATTTTTGATATATATAAATGACTTACCTTTTCTGATAAGGGATAATCACGAGATCGTGCTGTTTGCAGATAATACATCATTATTATTTAAGCTAAAGCGTCAACAAATAGTTTCTGACGATGTAAACTGGTCATAGATTAAGGAAAAATAGATCAAATCCCTTAATCTGTGGCTCTGGTCATGCCTGTTGTGTTGCCAGCTCCCATTTTTTGTTTTTCTATTTTACGCAACCTTTTGCTACTTTTAAGTTATTTATGATTGTACAGTTGTATTTTGATTTGTTGTGTGTCATAAGGGCGAAAATAAAAACTTTTTTTCTTTCTTTCTAAACAAAGTGTCTCTTAAAAGTGGTACACTGGTTTAATGCTAATAATCTAGTTTTGAATAGAAAGAAAACTAAATGTATTAAGTTTTCAAGACCTAACGTAAAGCAGGTGAAAACCAGTGTATCTATAAATGGCGAAGAGTTGGACCTTGTAGACACCACCGTATTTCTAGGCATCACTTGAGATTCTAAACTTCAGTGGGACATATAGATAAGTTGTCGAAAAGGCTCAGTTCTACAACATATGCCGTCAAAAAATTTTTTAGTTTGATGTAGATACAGCTCGTTTAGTATATTTTAGTTATTTTCAGTGTGATATCGTACGGTATTCTGTTGTGGGGGAATGCGACCGATATACAAACTATTTTTGTGCTGCAGAAACGAGCTATTCGGTCAATTTATAAGAGAAATTCACTGAGGAATTTTAAAGAGATTAATGTAATGACTGTTCCATCACAATATATTTATGAGAATTTATTATATGCACACAAGAATAATAAAAAACGTAGTGATACACATAATATTAATACCAGAAATAAAAATAAATTTATTGTTCCTGCAACCAGGCTCCAGAAGATAAGTAATTCATTCAAATGCCAATGTATACGCCTTTACAATAATATCCCAAGCGATATTCAGAAACTAAGTCTCAAAAAATTTAAGTCAGTTGTTAAGCAGAAACTGTGTCGCAAGGGTTTCTATACTGTGAAGGATTTTAAAGATGACAAAAATGTTTGGGATTAAACTGTTCTAATGAACCGGGCTATTGAATTTGTGACATTTCTGTAATTATTATGGTTTTTTAGACTCTGACATTGTAATGATAATTTTATTGCAATTGATGATAATAGTAGCGACATAATTATTATTATTTCTACACTGACATACAATGTTTACGGTGACTAATATTCAATTAATTATGGTACTGAATTGATATAGGTATTGATTGGACTTTTAATATTGTATAATTTCGTAAATAGAAAAATTGTAAAGTGTGAGTATAGTGCAGATATTGATGTAGCAATCTTAATAAGAACATACATATATTTATCTGTAAAATTGTTGTGCCCGCGGTCTGAGCTTGTCATGCTCACTTAAATGTCCTGCTGATGGTGGCGATGTGTGTCGGGTTGTTTTATTCCCTACAATATGGTTGAGTCGGACCACGCCGATACGCACGTCATGCTCGTGAACGGGTGCTGTCTGTCGGGGCTGGTCAGCTCTTACTTGCTGTGGCAATCCCTATTTTTTTTTTGTTGTATGATGAATAAATCTTATACATCGAACTGCAGAATTCTCAGCAACTATTTGGAACAAAGTTGTAATGCATAATATTGTAATCATGTTTTTTTTTTAAAGAGTATCTATGGAGTTTCTTAACGGCTCTTCTCCATATGACCCACTTTTTGGAACCGTGCATGTAGTTTTGACTTTTCAAAAGTACCAATTTTACTGGTCTAATTGAAAACAAAACATTTTGATTTTGATGGCACCGGGCGTCCGACTCCCTGCCTATGCGAAACAGGTATTTCCCGAAGCAGCCGTGCCCCGAGAGCACCTGCGTCGCCCGAAACGTGAGGGAGCCGCGCCTCCTCTCGAGCCAGCGCTCGTCCACCTGTAGTGTGTAGAGACCGGACCGCCTCGATGGTGGCGAGGCCGAGAGAGCCTGTCCCGCCATTCCGCTACCAGGACTCGGTGGAGCTCTGACCGGCGCTGCACGATCTGTCGGTGCACCGGTCCCGCATCTCGTCCATTCCTTCTCGCGCCACCGATATAGCGACGTTTGCGTTTTCGCCTCCAAGTCCCACGCTGGGGATCCGGTCAGTACACAAGCCGCCTCGTGAGATATCGTGCGGTAGCCGGAGATGACTCTGACGGCCATCGCCCTCTGCGATTTTCGCAGCACAGCGATGCTGCGGGCTGTCAGGTCTGTCGCCCACAACGCGAACGAGCGATAGTGCGCCCGCCGCGCCCATCAATTTCGGCGCTAGCCGCGGGAAGTGGGGGCCGAAGTCCCACCGGCTGTCGAGCACCAATCCCAGGTACTTCATAGTGGACTCGACAGCGATCCGAGCCCCCTCCCCACCTCTATGTGCAATCCCGGCGGCGGCGCCCTTCGGAGGCCATGGAAAGCGATGGCCTCAGACTTGTTGAGGGCCACCTCCAGGCCGAGGCGCCGTATGCGACCCACCACCGGTGAGACGCAACGCTGCATTAGCCAGCAACGCTGCCTCCCTGTGCGAGCCCCCCGGGATGATACTGCTCCAGGTTGCTCCGGCTGTGTTAGTCGAGAGTATTCTTAGCTATGTTTCAAAATAATCTGCTCAGCCGTTTGAAGATCATCACTTCTTTTCTTGATGAAGAGATATAAACAACTTAACAAGTCTGATCAATTCGAAACTTGAAATCCTGGCACTTGTCAATGATATTAAAAAAATTGCAGAATACCCAATTCGTCAGAAGAACTCCTTAATGGTGTACAGGGGCTCAAAAGAAGCGTTTTCTCTTCAGGGATCGCTACTGGGACCATTACTTTTTATAATCTATGTACATGACATCAATCGATGCCTCCAACATTCAAACCTGTTGTGTTTCGCTGACGACATGAAGATCTTTAATAAGTGCAGAGTGACCTTGACCGCTTAGACTTACATTACTGCAGGGTTAATAAACTGGACCTGAACCCATCAAAATGTCTAGTAGTAACATAGACACGAAAGGTGGACGCCATACTCACAACTTATACTTTAAGTGGACAGCCAATACCGAAAGACGCTCATATCCGAGACTTGGGAGTTTATCATTACTCTAAATTAATGTTTGATGTTCACATAAACTCAATTATTGTTAAAGCTTCCAAATCTCTGGGCTTTATTATGCGAATGTCAAAAGGTTTTAGCGAGATAAAAACTTTCAAGATATTGTATTATTCATTTTTGAGAAGTCAGTTAGAATATGCTTCCCAAATCTGGAACCCAATTTGCAATACATACATCGATCGCATCGAAGGTTGTCAAAGATGCTTTATCAGATATTTATGTAATCGTCAAAAGGTCTTAGGTATTATTCTAAAAACTATCTCGAGCTCTGTAAAAAAATTCATCTTTTGCCACTCGTTAAGCGACGCGAGATCGCAGATTGTATGTACTTTATAAAAACATTATCTGGTGACATTGACTGTCTTGAATTACTGAGTACAATAAATTTCAATGTGCCAAATAAATGTACTAGATTTAATCCTCTTAACATCCCCAAGGTGTCAACTAACTACCGTCTAAATTCATATACTGTGAGAGCAAGTAAAGAGTTTAACAAGATTTGCAAAAAGCATGACTTAGATCCATATACACTAGGAGTTACAGCAGCAAAGAGGTGTTTAAGCCTAGACTTTTTTAATTAACAGATGTTGTTATATATTATTGCACTAACTTAATAGCAAATTTATTTACATATAATATTAGATATATACTAATACATGATTGTGACTGATTTGTCTCGAGTGCACACATTATTTAATCCACTCAATAACTATAAGTGAAAACCTGTAATTGGCTTACTGCTTCTATTGTATAATTACATTTCTTTGTTTAGCTGTAGGTTTTCCATGTAATTAAATAAATAAATAATTACACGTAAAGGGACAATACTTTAATATTTTTTTTCCTTTTTAAAGATTTTTGTGTCGGGGGTTTCTTTAAATTTTGTATTTAATTGTTGGTAACTTAACACGTTTTTGGGAATACAATCACGTGTGACGTGACCCAATTCATTCAATTATGAGCGGGTATAGACTGGTGAAATGTATTATGTAATGTAACATTCTGCCTATCAATGCATGTACGCTGCAAGCATGGACGTACCGCGAGCGAGAACTGCAATATGCATGTACATTTTTAAATTAAATCATTAATAATATTAACAATATTGTCGAACTTTCAAATTCTGTTCAATATATATTTATTTTTATTGTAGCCCTCAGTCTGGATGATTTCTAGCAGCACCAGTAAGACCTGTTTATATAATACTATTAATAATATAATGATTAATAAGAACACTAAGCTACCAATGCATGTTGAAAACTGCTTATGTATTCAGTATTCCAAATATTCCAACAAAATTGCAAATATCGATTTATAAGTATGTAAATAAAATTATACTTATTGACAGGAGTATGTAGGTGAGATGGATGCCAGTGAGCTGCGGCAGTACATGCGCGCGCTCCTGATCGCGCTGCGGCATGTGCACTCGTTCGGCGTCATCCACCGCGACGTCAAGCCCAGTAACTTCCTTTACGATCGCGAGAACAGACGGTACGTAAGTAAAACAAATGCGGCATTATTTTTCATCGACCTGTTCAGTATGCTTTCGTTTCATGTGTTAGGTATCTCCTGGTAGACTTCGGGTTGGCGCAGCGCTTATGTCCAGCGCCTGAGGAGCCGTCCGCCGTCCCGGCTCCGCCCCCCGCACACTCTAATGGCGTACGCAAGCGAACTCGAGAGGAGGTATGAGCTAAGTTACAACTTACAGCACACGGAATTTGGTGGGGTTATTAGAGCGTGCAAAACCGGATTCCGGCTTACCGGACAAAATTGACCGATTTTTCTAAACCGAGTTTGAGAGACCAACCGGATTTACCTCCGGTTTTCCCGCTTTTGAATAACATTTTGATTTAAATCAACTTTTTCAAATGCACTCAAGAAATAATTAATTTTGAGTCATCAAATATATCCGAAGTTCTGGACGCAACCTATACCCACTTACACTCTTACTCTTACACTCATCCCTCCGCAACTCCCGCACCCGCGACGCGACTCCTGCAGCTCGAATGCCTGCGTTTTCGCCGAAATACTATTTGCCGGGAGTGTAAGTGCATATTTGCGCACACACTGTTTGAACGACAGTGACACGACACCTTGAAATGAATGTGTTTTGAATGTTTAAAATATATTTATTATTAAACTAAAGGTGCCACAAACTTGTTGTTGATTTGACCTCAGTTAGTTAATCATCATACCATCATACCATCACGCCTGTATTACCCGAAGGGTTAGGCAGAGGCGTACTTAATGTACACCCACAGTTCGCCGGTATGTTTAGGTCCCATGTTATAGGGGGCGAACCTATAGCCATTCACCGGGCACGAATCCAGACTCCGAGCTGCTACTGAGAATAGAAAAACCCAATAACACTTTGCTCGACCTGGGGATCGAACCCAGGACCTCTAGTGTAGCAGTCGCGCTTGGGACCACTAGACTAATGAGGCAGTCTATCTAAAACCATTGCTTAAAAATCATTATTGGAGCTAAAAGTAGTGTAAAATGTCAATTTTGACCAATTACACAGATTGCGCCAAGTTTTTGGCTTGATAAGGATTTATTAGTGAAGGTTTTAGTTCTCAGTTGTGAATGTTGTATAGTTGATGTCGCAATTACAACTACCATGAATCTAGAACTTGTTATAGACCTACAAACTGCGAAAAACCACTCGAAATTTTAATTTCGCGGGCACAGCGAAACGATCTGCCTTAATTGGTCCTTACTCCTAACAGTACATAATACACACTAAAAGTTAGAATGTATAAAATCCTACTATTGTAGAATAACCTCATTACCGTTACAAATACTATAATAATAGACTAGCAATTATCATAAACAATTCTGACGGAGACTGACTGCCAAACTCGGTCACATGTTATATCCATTAATAAGATTATTTATTTATATATATAAGTACCATTTATAAATATTTTTACAAGTTATTGAATGCTGAAAAAACTAAGTGAGAGAAATACTAATGCGACATTGCGCTTTTACTTTCGCGAAATGAATAATATGAAGTGACATAAAGATATAACCTACAAAAGTTAATGATTGAATATATATTAATCTCGGCTTTCTCTAAAAAAAAATCTTGCACAAACTAGCTCAGAAGAGGACGCTGAATCAAACAAGATTTTTTTCATTGAAAGACTTAGGAATTTTATCTCAAATAAAACAATGTATGGGCGGCTGCCATTGTTCTTTAAGGTTCAGGTTCAATATCTGTCTTTACTTGCTGTAAATGTTCTCTCATTTGTTTCCTTATGCTGTGTGATTCAAATGCGTCCGATGTTCTTTCTCTATGGATTCTAATTGATATCCAGGAGCTCTTTGCTTATTTGATAGGAATAAGGTCACATTTCAAGAAAGTATCTTTATGGGGTTTTTTGAAACGCAAGTTAAAATGTCCGTAAAATATATTCTTAAATATACTTAAATTTACTGGATCTAAATGCTCTTCAGTTTACTAGTCATATATCTTTTGTAGGTTGCAGGTAGGAGCTAAATATTTGACATCTGATTGTGATCGACAATAGTGCGATTTATGATTTATATTTCGGAAATTTCTTTATAAGCTTATTAATTACTTCTTCTGTCTTCTCTGTAGAAGTTATTTTTTCCACCGCTACTTCCTCTATATTATCTGTTATTTCTTGCTTTTCTTTTTTCTTTAATGCGATATCGACCCGTGATTTGTGTGTACCTTAACTGGGCACTGACCGTCGAACTTCAACAGGGAAAGATACGTCTCAGTCCGCAATCACTGTAATAAAGTATGTAGGAATGCACAACGCCAACATATCCATGAGTCTGTACAAAACGGAGATCCAGCAAAAGTCTGGAAATTTCTAAGATCGATGGGAGTCGGAATATCACGTCAAGAAACTGTCTCAAAAGATTTGGATATCAACTCACTTAATCAATATTTTACTGCTTTGTCTAACTTTGATTGGACAACAAAATGCAATACCTTAAACTATCTTTCAGCTCTTCCGGCTCCCGGCTATCCTCAGTTTTCATTTAGTCAATTCTCCGAATGTGATGTTAAAAAGAGCATAGTATCAATAACTTCCAACGCAGTTGGGAGCGACTGTGTCAGCCGTAAAATGATTCTCCCTGTGCTTGACATTATTCTCCCCGTCATCTGTCACATTCTTAACTACTCTATAACCAAAGTAATTCCACTGCCAAAAAAACCTAGTCCTGCTTCTTTTTCCGAATATTGTCCTATATCCATTTTACCATTCTTATCTAAAGTTCTGGAACGGCTTATCTATAATCAATTAAATTCTTTCCTCTCCAAAAACAACCTCCTTAATCCCTTCCAATCTGGCTTTCGTCAAGGTCATAGCACAGCCACTGCTCTTGTGAATATTACGGATGATATCAGGTCAGGCATGGAAATTGGTAATCTCACGGTATTAGCATTGCTGGATTTCAGTAATGCTTTTAATACTGTTGATTTCGATATTTTGCTTGGCATATTACGTTCTCTTAACATATCTCCATCGGCGATCGACTGGTTTCATAGTTACCTGTTTGGTCGATGGCAATGTATCTGCCTCGAAGATGCATCATCTTCCTGGAGCATTACTTCTGCTGGAGTACCACAGGGTGGCGTTTTATCCCCTTTACTTTTCGCAGTTTTTATTAACTCTATTTCCGAACGACTGCTTTCTTCCTATCATCTTTATGCAGATGATCTGCAGATTTATAGTCGAGCTCCCCTTGGGAATTTATTACATGCGGTTTATACTGTGAATCAAGATCTAGCGTGTATCTGCAACTGGAGTAAGAGGTATGGACTTACAGTAAACCCCACGAAGACACAGGTTACTATCGTTGGTAGCTCGAGAACCATATCTAGGATTGATTGATCGGCCCTTCCCCCAAGTTTCTTTCAACAACATTGTAATACCATTTAGTGATAAAGTTAAGAACTTGGGGATATTTATTGATCGTAACCTTTCCTGGACTGCTCAACTGCAAGAAGTGAGCCGAAAATTATTTGCATCAGCTGCGGTTTTGAAAAGACTCCGCAACTTTCTCCCAACTGCGACCAAAGTTGCGCTTGCTCAGTCCCTTCTTCTTCCCATCCTTGATTATGCTGATGTCAGCTATCTAGACATTAGAGAGGATCAACTTGATAAACTTGAGCGTCTTCAAAACTTTTGCATAAGGTTCATATTTGGTTTACGCAAATATGACCATATTTCTGAATTCCGTGCTAAGCTCAAGTGGTTACCAATCCGCCTTCGCCGGAAGACGCACATTCTCTCACTACTTTATAATGTACTTTTCCTTCCTTCTACACCCCTCTATATAAAAAATCGTTTTGAGTTCCTAGGCGATACTCACATGCTATCCTTAAAAGGTCATCGGATAACCTGAAATTGAAGATGCCGATGCATTCCACAACTTTTTTTGATAAATCCTTCACAGTTCAGGCTGCTCGTTTATGGAATGCATTGCCAGTACCAATCAGACGCGCTCAATCACTTCCTGAGTTTAAAAGGCTTGTGAAGGAGTATTACTTATCTTTGTGAATAAGTCACTCTATTGCAGCATATATTATTCCGTTTTTATTAGTGTTGTTTATTATACATAAGTATATTTTATTTATATATTATTATTATTATATAATGTATAGTATGTATTTTTAATAGTCTATTTTATTGTTATGTATATATAGATTATTTATTTATATTTTAGGTTCGCACCATTTTGAACCCCTTTTTTTAAGTTCAATTCCAGTTTGTCCATCCTATGGTTGCCTGGAAGAAATCGCAGATTGCGATAAGGCCGCCTATTGTATGTTAAATTACATACATTACGATACGTATGTCTTTTGTATATTTTTGGTGTAACTACAATAAAGAGTATAATAAATAATAAATAAATAAACAATTTTTGTACTCTAGAATAATCTGCGATTTTTTTTCAATAAAATGGATTAAAGCATTTTAAATGTATAGATAGGGAAGAAACACCCCTCCATCTCCTAAGCCCCAACCTGCTGCACCGACACCTAAAATAGTTCAGTCAGTGGCAGGTGGTGTCAATATCTCAAAAACTATTGTCTTCACAGATCAAATTGGATCTGGTTTTGGGTCTAGATTTAGATTTAGATACAATAACAGTTTTGAGAGCGTTAACAGAGAGGTCACTTTCTATATTCTATGCTAATGACACACCAATCACTAACAGTGTCCTCAGTCCTTTAGTGTGATATGATTACGAATGAATATACAAACCGAGTGGTATTTGGTCATTATTTAGTTAGATTATTTGATTTGGAGTTTTTTAATTAACTGATCAATCACGCATTTTACTCAGCGACAGGATTAGCACGCGAGTCATATTAAAAAATTTCACAATTGCGAAATTTGTGATTCTCGGTCAAGTCTCATTCCAAAAAAGCCAAAAATTCATTCTTGGTCTCGACCAAGAATGTCCGAGACCGAGATCGAGATCGCGTTCGCACATTACCAACAAGTAGCATATTTTTATACTGTCTCCCTAACTGGCCTTTTTCTACTTTCGGACATGTTTGATTTAACAAAAACAGCTATTTCGAAAATGTATAGTGATGGAAATGTTAGCACTTTTAAGGACTTAAACATTGGTACGCAGCTATCTGTTACTTTCATGTTACACATTGCCCTTATACAGCCTTTTTGAGCCTTGAACACCTGCTCTCTCAGGGACAATTTACCAAAATATTATTACAAATCTCAGAATTTACGCAATTAGACCATGGTATGCAGTTAATTTTATGCATAAATAGTTGTTGTTCAAATTCTACTATATAAAAAAATATAAAAATGTTGCCAACACTGGGTCTAACACCGGTTTCCGGATTTGGGCCCTCAATAGCTGAATTCAAAACCGGTTCTGAAAGCGTTTCGGTTTTGCACGCCCTGGGGGTAATAGATTATATTATTTATTGGGGGTACTTAAATTTAAATTCCCTTCTAGGAGGAATCATTATCCGCTGCAAAGAGGGTCGCGTTAGATCTCAGCATCGGTAGACCCGTTGCGGTCGGGGCCCGCGCGGGGCGGGGCGCGGGGCGCGGCGAGGGCCCGGCACGGGGCGAGGGGCGGGGCGGGTGCGCGTGCGCGGGCGCGGGCGGCGTGTGCGGCGCGTGCGCGGCGCGGCCTCCGCCTCGCGCGCCCCGCGCCGGCACGCAGGGCTTCCGCCCGCCCGAGGTGCTGCTCAAGTACCCGCACCAGACCACGGCCGTGGACGTGTGGGCGGCGGGCGTGGTGCTGGCCAGCGCGCTCACAGCTCGCTACCCGTTCTTCCGCGCGGGCGACGACGTGGCGGCGCTGGCCGAACTCGCCGACCTGTTGGGCACGGAGCCGCTGCAGCGGGCGGCCGAGTCGCTAGGTTATAAGACCTCTCTATGGAACACTTAACTATTTTCAGTTGAACGGGTTTCGCTTAATGATGTATGTGCGTGCAGGGCGACGCGTGGTGGCGTCGTCGGTGCGGCGCGGGCTGTGCCTGCGCAAGCTCGCGGCGCGCCTGCGCGGTGGAGAAACCGCGCCCGGCCCCACGGCGCCCGGCCTCGTGCCGCCCGGCCCGGCGCCACCGGCCGCTACCTGCACCCGCTGCCGTCTGCAGGAAAACCAGTGCCTGTGTCGCGATGAGACAAAGAAGGTAATGTACAATCAAGTCAATAGTCCAGTAACTCCTCAATGTTCATATAAGCCTACATTATTCTGTACGTAGCTCTGTGTTGTGTGCTTCAACGCAAACCTTAAAGCGTCATAGAATGTAGCTATGTGCTACTATATGCTGGTGATAGATGTAGTCAATATTAGACAAAGATAACACCTAACCTCATCACCTACCCGATTCAAAAGTAGTGCTAAAAGTCGATACAATTGTTAAAGCAAGTGTTGGCAGAGTCAAAGTGCACGATTTTGCCTATATGTGGGCTTCGGTGAGGTTTTTTTATTCGGATAGGCTTACGCTTGACAGCGTGTGTGGATTTAAAAAAAATTAAGTATCCACTTAAATTTTTCCCGTTTATTTAATCATGCACATGGACTTATAAACACAAAATTATGTACTTTTTTTCTATCACGTACTGTTTTCTAGGCACAGTCGCTAACAGTTATATGTAAATAAATATGTATAAAAATTAAGTTCAGTTCAGTTATAAGTGTTGTAACAAACCGACTTTGTTTTAATGTATATATAGATTAGTAGAAAAAAGTACTACCTAACTCGTAGTTTGTGTTACTCTGACGTCAACCCTCAACTTCAGCTCCTCTTGCTCTAGCGCGTCATCGCAGTATTCAACCTGCCACAAAGCTATGGAGTCGACATTATTTCAGTTATTTTTTTTTTGTTTTATAGGATTTTTTTAGGGTTTTATCTGGAGCATTTCATACTAGCCAACCAAAGTCAGTCACAACTCTTAGAACAAGCCAAGGTTACCTTAGATACCCTGATAAAATTGGGTTGGCAGGTGAATTATCAAAAATCGCTTCTCACCACAACTCAGGAATTTAGTTTCTGACACTTACGCGAATATTAGACATTGAAATAAAACTACTTTTTACGGATTTTATCGTAATTGTAACATTAAGACGTCCAACAATCGATAAAATCCGTAAAAAGTAGTTTTATTTCAGGAATTTAGGTTTGACATGGAACACAATATCCAATTTAATTTCACTTCCTGTGAAAAAAGTTCAGAATAATAGAGATAGCAACAAAATTATTAGAAAATAAAGTGTCTCGTCTCCGAGAAGCACAGGGATGGCTGGGTATAGTCAATTTTGCCAATTTAGTGACTCCCAAATGGTCGCCTGCACTGTCGCAGAACTCAGCTTTTTCTAAAATCATTCCGAGGATGCAGACAAGAGGGGGTTACCTCCACGAGTAGCTCAAGAGTTACAGTAGTGGGTAAAAAATGTAGCCAAAACTGCAAGAAAAATGCACAACCAAAAAGTATCACACTTTTTCACCACAGACGCGGCGGACGCTGGCTGGGGAGTACACCTGAACAACACCATGTTGTCGGGCAAATGGAGTCCTCGCCAACAAAAGTGGCACTCCAATGTGAAGGAGATTATGCAGTGTATACAGCCTTATCAAAATAAGGTGCATACACGAAGGGTGCACACATATTGGTGTAGTCTGACAACCGAAACCTAATAGCCTTCCTACGGAACGAAGGGGGCACCCGATCATTGGCCCTGCTGAGCTTAACAGACAGACTCCTTCACCTGACCGAGCAGCTCAATATAACGCTGTCGGCAGCTTCCCTCCCGGGGAGCTTAAACGGGATTGCAGACCACCACTCAAGAGGAAAACCTGTACTCGGATGGCAACTGCGAGTCCAGGCCAGGATGGCAATATTCAAAAGATGGGGCGTCCCAGACATAGACTTGTTCGCATCAAAAGAAACCGCTGTTGTCCCACGGTACGTAACCTGGGATTCAACAGATGGGTCGGAAATTTTCTGCGACGCCTTCAGTCGAGATTGGAACTGTCAGGCTGGGTGTTTTCCTCACCCAACCTAATCCCACGGGTACTACCACATTTGAACAAAGCCAGTGGGATTTTCATCGTAATAGCCCCACATTGGGACAAGTGTTTTTGGTTGACCGATCTTCAAGCGAGAGCCCTATAAGAATACTGTCTACGCCGCATCCAATGTGGGAACGCGGCATTGTACTAGCGGCAGGTGCGGGGAGCGGGGAGCGGGGCGAGAGGAAGCGCCCGCGCCACCAGTGTGAAAACGGATTTGGCTCCCTGAACACGACTCGTGTAAGTCGTCTTTTATCAAATAATATTCTCTTTGTCATAAATGTGACTTGTTGTTTATAAATGTTAACAGTCAAGAAGGAGTTTTAATGTGTCTCCTTCAAATACATTACCTTACTTTATTAGACATATACAAAACTACTTCATAGAAGAAGAGAACAACATCATATTATGGCCCACATTTGGATCAAAAACAGATTCAAGTAATTACAGGCAGTCTGGATGGTCATTACTAAAGTACCATAATTCACATCTCATGCTTTTATTATAACTTCCATAAGGCATATCAAACAATTAATTCAATCTTCACAACATAGACGTACAAATGGGAATATAACCAGTCTATTTATATCATTAAAAGGTGAAGTAAGACCAGCATCGAGAACTCTAATTGCAGGATGGATTACATCTATATTTAAAGATGTAAACTTAGAGGCATCCCCAGAGAGTATTCGAGCTTTAGTGGCATTCAAAGGCTGGTGGCAAAATGTGTCAATTGAAGAAATCTTGAGAAGAGGAAACTGGAAAAATGATAAAACATTTAGAAGTTTTTATTGTAAAAAAATCATTCAAGCTGATAAAAATAAAGATACTTCATTCAAATTTCTCAAGTATCTAAGTTAAGCATTGTTGATTATATAAGCATTAGTGATTTTAAAGTGATCTCAATTATTTAAAGTTAATTAAGGTTGTTATTGTTATTTTAAAACAAAATATAATTTTGAGTTATACATTTCAAAACCTTATAATTATATTATACTAGCGGGCCCGGCAAACGTCTTGCCCTGTATCATCATCTTCCTGCCCTTTATTTGTCGTCGGCGCAGCATGTCCTTTTCTTCCATTCATCACATTCCCATGTCTTGCCCTGTATATTAAAAAAAATCGTAGAATCCGATTGCGGTGCCACCTACCGGCTCAAATTGTGAATCTAAACCATCCAGGTTCCCAATTAAACATACACAAAAAAAAATCAAAATCACACCAGCAGCTTATGAGAAGTTCGGACAATGCACAGAACGCCATCTACTTACTGTTCTTGCCGAAACAGAAATCGACATCATGTTCATTCATGTCCGTGTTTTATTTCTGTCAAATCTGTCAATCCGTTCCCGAAACAATGTAGGTATGAGAAAATAAATTTTCATCATAATGTTTTTTTTTTTTTCGATGTTTTAATAGTTATTCTGCTATTCGGGGAGGAGACAAATTCAACAAACCAAATATCATAAAAATCGGTTCACCCGTTCTCGAGTTATACGTGTTGTAACAAACCCGACTTTGTTTTATATAATTTAAGATGACCCGGTGTACTTCGTATCACCTGTCGTAACGATTTGAAAAAAATGGCTGAAAATTTTGATTTTCTACTCTGTATCGTTCTGACTGCAAGTCTATTTTCCATGTTATGGTTCATGCAGTTATTCTATTACAGACTCGAATGTCAACAAATAAGGTGCCTATTTATTTCGGTTCGCACCGGTTGCGCCATACCTATTAAAAAAAAATCAGATCTAAAAAAGTCTAGCAGCACAAAATGTCATCAAATGTCTTTTAAAGGCTATCTTGAGTCGTTTGAAAAATACTTAAACAGTTTTTTATATGAAATAGCTATCATGTTCTTGACTACTGACTCCAGTCTGAATCCATTCTTCTAGGTCGCACCAAATAGACGATTGACATCAATAATTTTTTTTCTGCATTCCAGCAAAATAGTTTAAACACATTATATACTGTTTTTTATATGCACGATTTCAAACAATGACAACCATCATACTATGTGGCAACTATGACAACTATCAAAGTAACAGTTTATATGGGTTTAGGGGGTTTAGGAGTATGAAGCACAGAGAGTAAAGCGCTCCATGCACCGTAGAAAAGAGACCCTCCGGCCGGTAGGGCGTGTCCGGTGGGCTACTGCTCGACAGTTCTTGTCGGATTTTACTATTTGGTCTTAAGTCGCGGAGAAATCTGTTTGCGCGATGTAGGACTCGCGACTTAGTTCTTCCTTAATCGAGTAGATGGCGCTGTACTTGTAATGCCGCTACATGGGTAAAAATGTAAAAGTAAATTATCCCACGGGAACGTGATAAAAAATATCCTATGTCCTTTTCCTGGTTTTAAGCTAACCAATTTTCAGCCAAATCAGTTCAGCCGTTCTTGAGTTATAAATAGTGTAACTAACAACTTTCTTTTATATATTTATATAGATTTGGTGTTGCTTGTTATGAGTGCCGAATTATTATAATATGTTAATATTATAATGAATATTTTATATAAGTGTGTCATATCATATCATTCATAGGTTTTGTTTGGGTGTTAGATTATGTTAAATATTGATTATCATAAATAAATGTTTAAACTTATACAAAATTCTTTGATATAGCTAAATATTTATACATTTCACATAGCGTTTGTAGTTACCATCACCAGCAGATATTAAACAAGTCTTCACATAAACGCTGTGGCCTTTCTGCTAGGCATACAATAGGACTGTTTTACACTAAAATAAAACAGTCATTATTTGCCGAAAGAAAGACACAGGGTTAGAGCAAGGGCCTTGCTGGTTAGTGAAGACACTTAGGAATGAAGAACTATCAACGGTTTCGCGGGAAAAAGGCTGAATCAAAGCCAGAGACAATTAGGATGTTTTTTGCTAGTAGTCCTAATAGGCAAGATCATAGACAGCTTCTTCACATAAACGCCGTGTCTTTTTTTCGCCAAATAACGACTGTTTTATTTTAGTGTAAAGATAAGATAAGATTTATTTATTTGCGTAGAATGTAGGTAATTAATACAATTAGGTGGTACAATATTTTTGAGATCCATATACATTCTGCCTCATGGCGTGCAAAATTTATTAACTTACAATATTTAATATAATATGAATTAAAATCACCAATTGAATTGAACAAAACATTAGAATATTTATAAAAAGATACATCTACAAATAAATACGACGATAGATCTAACAGAAACGAACGAAGTGTCACAATCAAAATACTATATTCATAATTATTATATATTCATAAATTAGAATCATTTAGAAATTCAGTTAAGCTGTAATAACATTTGTCAATCAGATATTCCTTTAAATGCTGCTTAAAATATTTTAAATGTAATTGCCTAATTGATTTTGGTAGTTTGTTAAAGATAACCGGTGCCAGACACAAAATACTATTGTGCATTAGTGTTGTGTTTGATTTAACTATACACAATCTGTCATTATCTCTTTGGTTACGTATTACTATATCCGAGAACCTATTAAATAAATTTGGATTTGTTTTCACAAATACAGCTACTTCGGAAATAAATGAGGAGGGCAACGTCAACATTTTGTATTTAAGGAAATATGGTTTACAGCTTTCGATAGTTCCAAGTTCAAACATGGCTCTAATGCATCTTTTTTGAGATTTGAATATCATTTCTTTATTTGTGGAGTTCCCCCAGAAGAGTTCTCTTACGTGCAAAACAGTTTCGAAAGTCGGTGCCTTCTATTTGGTTGGATTTTTTGTTTTCGCAACCGACTTCCAAAACTGTTTCACATATAGGGTCCGGCGGAGCCTGAATTGGCTTACGAAAATGTTATGCTTAAATAAATCGTACTCCAAGCAATATTTTATCAAAATGTGTTATTCAGATTTGGATACCGTTAATCTAGATTCCTATAGTATCATTTCGTCTACTACTACTTCACTGGAATTAAACGATCGCAAAATCTGTCCAAATTTGGTAAAGTAATCAAGAATTGCAGTCATAGCTTGCTTACATTTATTTCCAGTAAAATATTTTGGAACAAATGGTAGGAGGACCTAGATTAAGAGTCCGGCGGACCGAATTTCTCTTACAAACGTAATACCGAAATAAATCGTGATTCAAACACAATTTAATCAAATTCTCTTATTTTTCGGATTCTGATACCCTTAATCTAGGTTCCTACTTTACCATTTCGTCCAAAACACTTCACTGGAAATACATATAAGCGAATGCAATTTTTGATAACTTTACCAAGTTTGGAAAGATTTTCCGGTCTTTTATTTCCAGACAAGTAGTAGTAAACGAAATAATACCGTAGGAACCTAGATTAAAGGTATACAAATCCGAATAATAACATAATTTGGTAAATTTTGTCTGGATTACGATTTATTTTGGTATTACGTTTTTGTGGGCAATTCAAGCTCCGCCGGACCCTTAAACGGTATTGGAATTCGATTAATAACACAGTTTCATTAAATTATGTTTGAATTACGATTTATTTTGGTATTACATCGGTACGTTTACTGTAATTTCTTTATCTAAATTTTGAAAATTTAAGTTGGTACTTTTTCATATACTTATAATAGTTTTATCGTTAATCTTTTTTTGGCAGTCGAATAGCGAGAGCCCCATCCAAATCGCAGTAGCATTTTTGGCAATATAAGAGTGTACTCTATACATCTACTTGCCTAGCACGCTTGATGCTATGGTATGGAATGGTGAAACAATGCCTAGATATATGATTGCCACAATCGCGGGTCATTTCCTATTAGTTATTGAAGAGTTTCGTTGTCTATCTGCAAAAGTAATTATCAGATATTTATAAAATAAAATAAAATAGTATCATTTCAAAATAATCCTCTTTGGAACAAAAACAGAATCATCCAAATCAGTTTATACCTGACGGAGTTAAGCCCGAACATTCATGAAAAATATTGACACATCCAAATTGAGAACCACCTAAATTTTTGAAGTCGGTTTATAAATTACAAGGTATTACTTTCATAAAATTCAAACACGACTCCGCAGCTTTATTGTTTTACTAACTGTCAATCTACACGTTAAGCTAAATTTCCAGTATAAGCTCATTTCACATTGTGTAGGCTTTCCTTATAATCAGAGGTCAGCTTATATTGGGCGCAGGAGCTCTTCTGACATAGACCCGTCGCTGACAATGGTCCGTAACGGACTGAAGGGCAGTGAGGGGAGCCTGACTGCAACAACAACAACAACAACAAAACAACGCTATATATTAAAAAACTGTGTTACAGAACTAGATATGGTTATTTAGTATGTTTTAAAAATACCGCGTAATCTAATTCGTAAAAATAAGGCAGTGCCACTCACTGAAAATAGTAAATAATTAGAGCATAATTTACGATTTTTCTATCGAGAAAATTTCATACTATTGTGTTTTCCTTTTATGCGATTCTAGATTATATGTTGAAAAATCATATAGGTACGTAAAAATTATGATCATAGTGTATAAACTGAAACAAATATACTGAATTGAAAATTCAGTCAATTTTCAATGTAACCTTTAGTTTTTCATCATTAATTTATAGATTTTCCTCACGAACTTGTTGCTATAAAATGTGTAATGATGTCTCTCATAGATTTATCATAGATAAACTTTATGATAACATTGTACGGGCCCTGACTGAGGCGGCACCAACGGGTCGAGGAAATGGCTAGCGAGTCGGACAGAAACTTATTTTTTTTTTCATACAATTATAATTTTTGTATGAAAGTTTTTTCGGATAGATCTTAGACTACCCAAAGTCAAAGTGTTTTATTTCAATTAGACCACTAAATAGGTATCTACCTACTTTTGAAAAGTTAAAACTAGTTGCACGATCCCAAAAAGTGGGTCGTATGGGAAGAAACTCCATAGATACTCCCTAAAAAAACTTGATTTTACAAAACCCTAATAAAATATTTATGTCTTATTATATCTTTTTAATCACAGACCAACCAATTTTGTAATTTAGCGACTAATTAACGATTAATTCTGGGCGCAAACAGATTTGCGCTAGGTGCTTTGGTTTTTGAGATTATTTTTTAAGAAAAAGGTGGTTGTTGTCAGGCGGAGGACTTCGACCCGGCGCAGCGAGTGGTGGGTTTTCCAGATGCGGCCTTCGCGTTGGCGGCACAGCTGCTGGCTCCAGACCCGCGCGCGCGCCTGTCCGCGCAAGCTGCACTGGCGCACCCTTTCTTGGCAGACGCACCGTGACCTGCGGCCACCCCGCGCTGGCGCACCTCTTCTTGGCAGACGAGTCCTGACCCGCGGTCACCCCGCGCTGTCGGCGCTGGCGCACCTCTTTTGGCAGACGAGTCCTGACCCGCGGCACCCCGCGCTGTCGGCGCTGGCGCACCTCTTCTTGGCTGACGCGGCCTGACCTGCGTTGTCGGCGCTGGCGTAACCCTTCTTGGGAGATGAGTTCTGACGTGCGACCACCCCGCGCACCCTACGAATAGAATCTATAGTTTGATAAACATAGGTTGATACGCGCGACAGATGTCAGAATGTCATTTTTAGGTTTGTGGGGTATTGGTAGAAAACAACGATTATCGTATGATATTGAAAATAAATCGATAATTGTTTAAATCTTATAATAAATAAAATTGGTTTTATCTTGACTTAATACATGAAATAAAACGAGAAGAATATTAGAACGTACAATTGTAGGTATATTATTGTAGTTGTTGGTTTATAAGGCGTCAGGAATCTTACTGACTAAAACAAAATAATCGATCCATGATATTTTCGTGATCGATTTACCATAGTCAGACGATAAATTACACAATAAACCTCATCATTTGTCAATAAAGTATGACATTGTCTTGCGTAAATTTTGACTGGTAAAAAAATATGGAACTTCATGCGCGTATCAAGCTATGTACGAGTATATCAAACTATAGTATTGTATTACTTTTGCTAAAGAAAATATTACAGTACGGTCTGTTTCAATATTTGGTAAATTTATCTTTCTTTACATTGTGAATTCATTTTGGTTCCAAAATTGCTTGGAACAGTAGTTCCAGTTTTATGTGTGGAGTATTTTTTATAAGTTAATACGTTTATTAATAAACTAGATGTGATTATATACGTGGGTTAAACTTTACTGGACTTCATATAGACTTGATGGCGACATCTAATCATGGTGATAATAATAAAACAAAATTATGTATAAGAGGAATTGTAGTGCCTTCAACGATTCGCCCACACGCAACTTACGCAGAGCTTATTAAACTTTTGTATTGCCTCTAATCTCATACAGTATGTGTAGGTAATAATTTTAGAATGAGTGAGATTTTTTTAATTCATAACATTATTATTTAGTAATGGTTCGATGATGAGCTTTGTTATTTATTATATAGTTAACAATGAACCATATACCTACTATACATACGACTTGAGTGCCTTGTTCTGTTACAAATAAGAGCATCATATAAGTTTTTATTGTTGATTAGTTTTAATGGGGATCTCAGAGTAAAATTTACTTATTAAGTTTCATATCAAGTACAAAATAGAGTAATGGTGTTAAAGCACGCAACGACCGGCAAAGCGTACCACGTGCCTTTCAAGTCTTGTGTTCAAAAGAACATTTTTATGTTACCTCATTGTAAACGACTTATTTAAATAAAGGGTAAGTTAAAAAAAAACTTTTTTTATTTTTTTAATTATTTATATTCTGAATTGATACATAGGATAAAATTAAAGACAACCTTAAATCATAAGTAGGTTCGAACTAGGTAGGTATATATTCCTCTCACCGACACACCTCGGCCGATCCGTAGAAACGCTACCATTCCAAACAATACCTACTACAACTACATGCGCACGTTGACGTAAGTACAAGCTCAAATGGGTGCGTGAAGTAGGGTTACCGGCCCGCTGCATGCTTAGACTAGCCAACCAATGGACCTCCCTCAATAAAGGTAATGGATTAAAAAATCTACCATGTTCATAAAAACTGTTTACGGAATCGATTTTTCAGAATCAGAATCATTTTCGTTCGATACGGTCGTGATAAATGCTTCGTGTAAAATGCCGACCTGTGCGGTTAATGTGTGCACAAATAAATCTAACACCTGAAATTTAGCAAAAGATAGAGTTACTTTCCATAAGTATTAAAAGTTTAGTAATTGCCTTATTTCTAATAATATAACAATATACTGGTTTCTGACACTTACGCGAATATTAGACATTGAAATAAAACTACTTTTTACGGATTTTATCGCGTTGTATTGATATTATTTGATTCCCGATGTTTCGGATCCTTTACAGCATCCATGGTCACGGGTAGACTAAGTTGTTGGACGTCTTAATGTTACAATTGCTAACAGCTACCTTACATTTTTGCTAATTATTGGCGATCCGATTCACGCAGAACGAGCTCACCGTATCCGTCGGTCTTGCAGTTTTGGACTTGGATTTTGATTTTATGGAATCTATAATGGGGTTCCAAGCAGGTGTGTTCCAACTTTTATTATTATACTAGCTTCTGCCCGCGACTTTATCTGCGTGGACTTCAGAATTGGGTCCGACCTGGATAAAAAGTAGCCTATGTGTTATTCCAGACTATAATCTATCTCTGTGCCAAATTTCATCCGGATCCGTTGAGTCATTCTTGCATGAAAGAGTAACAAACATCCATACTCACAAACTTTTACTTTTATAATATTAGCAAGGATTTACTATTACTTTTATTATATTGTTACCACAACACCATGGATCCTTAGAAAATTACATAATTATTATCCACACAAGTTTTGTTACGTTTTTGAATTCCTAACTCCTTTCGTTCTATGAGAATTTAACGAAATAAAATATCGATAGAGTAGCTTCCCAATTAATGTGACTGTCTTTTACAGTCATAGAGTCGTCAAATCTTGTATGATGTATTTGGACTGTATGTGTGCGTAAATTGTGTTAGTGGTGAATATTTTGATTTCTGTGAGTTCGTAGTGATAGAAAATGTTTTTGAGTAAGTGTGCAGCAATTTCTATATAATGCAGCTAAAACCGATTATTTTATTTAGCATTGTACGTGAAATAAATAATGCATTTTGGAATAGCAAAACCACCGATCAGTTAGCATAAAAAATACGTGTTTCCTCGCCCCGCACCAAAAGTGACAGACTTATTGTTTGTAGAAATAAGCGCGTTATTGGTCCATTGGTTGGCTAGTTGGCTACATGCCATATCTGAGCATTTCTATTTTTTTTTTTGCCACTACCCATATTTTAATATGGACAATAAATAACTTTTCTGTAATATGTAAATTCCTAATAATGCCTTTCATAAAATCATTATGTACTAATCAATTTCCCAGCAAAAAATAAAAAAATGTAAGTAAATTGTATCGGTATTAAATAAAAAAATCGAAGAAATACAAATCATCCAAAATATGAATGTATGAAAAATTGTAGGTCCCCTCTTAAAATTTGCTATTTAAAACTCAAATATTTAATTTTTTAAGGTAATACGAAAGATTTTTGCATTTGTTTTTTAGGGCTAGATAATAATTTTATGTGTCTTGAATATCACTTATTTTAGACTATATCTTATATAACACAATTTTAATTAAACTTGTCCAAGAAAAGTTCAAAAAACGTGAGTTAATTTTTTGTTACATACCCATTTTTAGCGAGTTAAAAATAAATGCTACTAATTTAATAACGTTATTTTGATTTGGCAACTCTGCAGGTAACATATGAACCGTCATATTTATTTTACCGTCAGTTGCCGTTCCGGTTCCGGCGTTTATTACATACATTATCTTCAACTTTTCTACTGCATTTAGTTCCGGTTTTTGTTACTATTATTTCAAGGTAAGTTGACAATATTTTATACTCTTTTTATCATATTATGGTAGTAAAAAACAAATCCTAAAACTAGGTTTACAATAGTAAACGTTACATAAACATTAACAACTAAAGTAATAGTGTTGAAAAAATTTGAGACTTGTTTCGTTACTTTTTCTTTTGTTACTTTGACATAATAACGTGTACCTACATGGAAAATAATAGAATTACTAAGTTCATATTTGACAGTACAAGAAATTGCCACTTACCAGCAGAGAAAATTAAACAAGAGAAAAGTTAAAGCATAATCCAGAAAAAATATGTTGTAGAGAATAGTCTTGGGTAGTACATGTACGATGTACTAATAGGTTACGTTACTTAGTGAGGTACGAAAAGTTCTATTAGGTACCAAACGTCAATCGCTATTCGGACCTAATCGGACTAACTGTACACTGTAATAATACTATCAACTGTATAATCTGTCTGTGGTACAACGTTGAACTACGTTCACCGAGGGAGGTCCGACCAATTTGTATTGTATATAGTCTATGAGTCGGAGTATCCGACTAGATCCGACTGTCCGAGACTTCCGAGATGATGTTATTCGTACGACTTTCGTTCGTTCTAAAATGAAACAGTCGCGATTGATAGATTTGGTACCGTAATAGTACTATTCGTACTTTAGTAGATCGTACATGTACTGATTACGGCAGAACGGTACGAACGAACGACTGATGTTAATTAATGTTGAATGTTTCATTCGACCGTACGACTCAAAAGTAAAAAAAAAGTATTTCAACCTGTACACTATATTGTAGCCAGTTATTCAGGTACTGTTTATTATTACTGGGTCAAAAAATCTGGGTACTACTAAGTACTAATACGGTGTACTAGTACATTTTTCGAATTGTACGAATAGAGTGCGCACCCAACAACATCCGATTAAGCCCAAGTCTAGTAGAGATGTGAGCACGGGTGTCAATTACTTACCAAAGATGATTTGTGCAATATTAAATCTAAATATTCCTAAATAGTTACAAAATAACTTGTAGTATTTTGATGTTTGTAAAACCCACGATGTTAAAAAAGAACAGTGTATCTTTTTATTGTTGTAATGATACGTATCATAAATGGGCAATTAAGGACACAGCCTTTTATTTTTATGTTGTTAACAATGCCTCTTTTTTTGTTACTGTCCCTAAAATTATTCATTTTTATTTTCTCAATAAAATGTATTTCAAATGGAACTCAAGAATGCCCTAAATTTTATAAAAACTATCCTCAAAGAGTCCAAACTTGTGTATTTTTTGATAAAATTGATACTTTAAAACAATTTTTAGTCTAAGGCACAGATAATAAATATAATATAATACTAGTTCTAAGGTAACAAAAAAAAAGTAAGACAATTTTTTAAAATATTCATTTACTTTTTTGGCCCTTCTTTGCAATAATATTGCAAAATGTATCATTAAGTGTCCGAAATTAATAATGTTAGAATATTAGTTCCTACTTAAAAGTTTTTATTCAACATTCAAAGAGTGACAAAATAGGAACGTTTCATCACTTCATCATCACTTCAGCCTACTGATATCCACTGCTGGACATAAGCCTCCTTCATGGCGCGCCATTTCTCCCGGTCCTCTGCCTTCCGCATCCAGCTGCTACCGGCTATCCTTTTCAGGTCATCGGACCAGCGAGCTGGAGGGCGTCCCACACTTCGCTTGCCAGTTCGTGGTCTCCACTCTAGGACTCGTCTGCTCCATCGGCTATCGGTCCTTCGACAGACATGACCGGCCCACTGCCACTTCAGTTTACAGATTCTGCGAGCTATGTCGGTAACTTTGGTTCTCTTCCGGATATCCTCATCGGAACGTTTAGTCATTTGGTTTTTAATGTTTTTTTCATAACTACCCCTAATTAAATATATTCTAATACTAGTTGCAGCCCGCGGTTTCACTCGCATCCCAAAACGACTTTTTGAGACAAAAGGTCTAGACCTATGTCCCCTATTCCCCAGAATGCAACCTATCGCCTTGCCTGATTTTATTGAAATGTGTTCAGCGATCATTAAAAGGTGACAGAAAACAAATAAAAAGAGAGTTAGTTTCGAATTTACAATATTGGGTATAACTGTTGCTCTCTGTTTAATTTGCTGGATCCTTTTTTTCTTGAATATCAATATAATGAGCAAGTATTATTATTAGGATGAAATTAATAGAAATTATTTCGTTTCTAAATATATATGTACTATTTCTACACTCTACTGAGTTCCTCTCATTTCTTGTTACAAGTGGTATTGCTTTTTTGTTGTTTTTGTAAGACTCCAACTTTCTTGTTCTTCATCTGAAGATGCAGTCATCCTTTATCTTAGGGAATCGCGCCGTCAAGTCATTTTGATTGAGCTACTTTTTTTATGTAAAAAAACGATCATAAATCAGACACTTCATGACGTCATAATTCAGTAAGTATATCAATGATTGTCCAATTATTCATCTTTTTTATAAATTTAAACGAATAAGAATTATGCGTTAGAGCGCAATATTGGCTCTCATTTATAAGATCTCCGGTGATCACCGGAGAATGCCCAATCACCGGTGAATTTAACCGGTGGTCAGAATTTCGCTCCGATGCTAACCTCTAGTACAAGTAGTTGCACGCAGCGCACCCGGTTTTAGGCATGTAAGCGACCATCAGCGAGTTACGATTACGAATTACAATGAACTTACTCATAAATAAGAATAGATGAACTGTCGTACGAGTAGTACCTATCGTGTATGATGTATACGTAGGTGCCTACGTCCTGCTCGTTCGCATGCGCACTAGCGCCATCTGTTGGTTACACGCATCTAGTAAACTTGATATACAACCCGAGGCGCTAGATATCGCATGCAGCAAATGGATATCTCGTGCGTTGCTAGCGTACTAGTATTGTAATAATATCTGTGTCTCGTATGGATGTTTGTTACTCTTTCACACCAGAAGGGCTGAATGGATCTGGATAAAATTCGACACAGAGATAGAATAGTGGAATAACACATAGGCTACTTTTTATGCCGGATCCAATTCTGAAGTCCATACAGACAAAGTCGCGGGCAGAAATTAGTAAAAAGAAAAATTAATCGTGGTTCAATTGACGAAAATCTCGGTGAACATACATAAAAAAAACTAGAAACATCCGAATTGAAGTTCTTCTTTTTACCCGATTACGAAAAAGGAAGGGTAATAAGTTTAACAGTCTATGTATGTAAAGTCTATTCCAATATTTCCAATTTTGTAAACAAACATCATTCAACCTAAAATCGACGATTTCATACTGATGTCGTTATCACTTCATTACATTCTGATGTTGGAATCTTTGTAAATACTGTCACTTTCATATTTAACTCGTTTTTTATTGCAATTTCAACTGAAATATGTAAAAATTATCGAACTTAGAAAATTTTTATTAGTTTGACAGATTTTTTTTCTAAACCTTGACGTGCAGCACGTAAGGCTATCGTACAAATCACTATGTTATTGAATGAATGAAAAACAGATTAAAAAACGTAAAGAGGCAAAGGAATTATGGCATTATGCCAATTGACAACATTTCTTTTTTTAACACCCTTAGTAGATTATAATTTATTTGAAACTAGATCGAAAAATAGGATACCCATAGTTTTTATTTTCCCGATATTCAATCATTTTCATATTTACTTTTGACTTTGAAGTGATTTCTATTCTAAACAGACGTAAGTGATAAATAACGTCATTAGTACGGATAAACAATATGTTAAACGGTGACATGACGTCATTTTTCTAATATGTACCTATGTTCTACAAATAAAAATATTTGTATTCTGACCCATAATAAAATTGTCTTACGTCAGTTTGGTTTGGCATAATCTTACATTAGGTACTCGTTGTTGATTTACTATTAGTTTGACAAAATTACAATTTTCTTCGTTTCCGCCATATACTCTTTCTTTGTCTCGATGATTGTGTCGTTGCCTACCCATACATAATCAACAATGTGACCCCCCCACCCAATTGACCCAAGTCTCATATAATTAATACATTTTTCGGTTTTCTCTACGATAATCTGATATTTTCAGCAAACAATTTGATTTGTCTTTGCAGTAAGATTATTTGAAGTCCGTTAAAAATCAAGGTTTCATATTTGGCTAAAAAGAGGTAATACGCAATAAAATTATTATTGCAACAAATAAAGTGATCATATATATGAACATTCTCAACTTAAAAATGTTTTTTCATAGAGCTAGAACTCTGTTTTTATTTTTCAATGTAATTGTGAATATTCAAGGTAAAACTAGTTAGTTAGGTACCTAGATTATAAGTGCATGATGTGGTCTCCTTTAATTGGAGGAGCACACTGTATACTGTCCTTGTATCCGATTTCTTGTATGTAATTGTGTATCCTCTGTTGGAGATCCAAATAATTAAATAAATAAATGAGGTAGTTTTTAGATGTATGTCTTTTTTCAGTGTGCTGCTTTGAAAACAGACAATCAAACAACAACAAAAAATCTGAAAACATTAAAATACTAACTCATAGATAAAGAGAGTCATAGCACACTAATTGCAAATGAATATCCTATCTTGTTCCTAAATTATTTTAGATTTTCTGAGCCACATTCGAGAGCTCTCTGTTGAATAGTCTCTTCACAATGGCATAGATTCAACTAAAAAATGTAAATTTTTTCTTAATGGTAATAATTTCTACACTACAGAGGATAGCCCAATTATAAACCTATTATTGCATAGATAATATGACCCCCCATCTCAGACTTCCTTTTGGACCATTAGTTCTGGGAGATCCTATATTTCAATTTGTTTCCACATGAAACACACCCTACAATAACATTAACATTGCTGTGCCCTACAGGGTCCATAATGGTTCTTGTTTGTATTACACCACCTCATTGTACATTATGATAATAAAGAATAAAATTGCCACAATACAAATCCATCACACAGACCTTTTATTTGTCTTTTTTTTTCAATGTCTGGGAAATGGAGCGTCACTGATAAGCAAGTGCCAACACATGAGACATCATAAATAATAAACATATTCCTTATATAAAGGTTTCACATCACTTACAATATAAATGTAGCATGTTTACTTAAATTTTTTATAATGTTACACTTTAGTTAAAAACATTTAACAAATGCATGACATGGCTGTGCACACTGAATTAAAATATAAAAGCAAAATGACTCTAGATTGATTGCATTAAATATGTTCATTGTAATTAAATTTACTGTTAAATTAAATAATTATTATATATTTACAAAGATGGTTAGTTTTTCCAAAAGTTGGGGTTTTGTTGTAGCCTCCTCTCAAAGTTCTGGTACCATGTATGTAGTGTGTTGAGTGGTATGTATGACACACCAGGTGTGGGTGTCATCTGGTCCTGTGTCACTGAAAATGATGCCACAAAGTTCACCAGGTGCTCCAGCATCTTCTGAGCAAATGTTATGTAATTGTTTTGTTGTTGTGCCTAAAACATTTTTTATATTTAGTTCTATTGTGTTTTGAAACAAATCATAATTATGTGCGGCTAATAATGCATAATGACAAATACTTACAACTGAGGAGGCCAGGAGTTGAACATTTGATTCAGGTTCAATAGCTATACCAATCTGGGCATTGTGGCATATCTGTTGTTGCCCAAATGCACTTATGAATTTATTTTCACCTGTAAACCATAAGGATAAATGTGGGTAAAGCACCAATTTAAAAAAAGGTTAGGCTTCAATTAAAAACCAAAGTTAATCAAAGAATCTTACTAGATAGTTCATGTAACTTTTTTAATGTTCCTATTTTAAATATAGCCGAGGGTTTAGTGTTAGAAATGTGTCCGAGAAGCTGCCAATTGGGTGGCGCAGCAGGGTCTGGCCAGCTCCAGTAGACCATGCCGACGGTGCCGACCGGCAAGGGCGCCACACCCGTTAAAAACACCACCGCATGGTTAATATTGTCTGCCTCCGTTATCGTTATGAGAAATTGCGTGTCCGACAATGCTGCAAAGTCCGTCTGTACCTGTTAGAACCCATGGAACACTTATAATTTGGGGATTACTAGCATTTAAATAACTTTTTAACCTTGATTTCAACTTACAAAACGCCCAGAGACAATCAACCCGAATACATTAGACATTTTAGTGAAATATTTTATTCGTTGTAGGTATTAAACACGAAATAACAGTAACCATAAACAGTACTAAACAATTAATAAAATTCCACTGTATTCTAGAAACATTGCAATAAACATACACCAACGCACAGACTACATATGTAAAATACACCAACGGTATTATTTTTTAACTGTGCTATAGTTTTTTTTTACAGATCTAATTGATGATCGCTTTTTTTTTATATATGTTACGGCCCTGGATACATGTCCTTAAAGCCTAATTTGATGATCGCTGTTGATTAGTGTTGCCAACTTCAATAAATTCGAGTCACTAGGCCATTGACAATTATTATAAGATCCTATAAAGGTTCGTTCGTCTTTCCCTCAGAGGAAAGACAGACATAGAGACCGGGCTAAAATAGCAACTAAACTCAATATTTATTTTACTTTGACATAAGGACCCATTTATTAGGATGAAAAAGGACACATACACAACAGTCATTTCGAAATTTCGTAGGGTGTCACTAATTTTATTCCGACTAGTGATGTCATACGACACTCGTCGATAAAATTTATCGATGACATGCATTATATATATGCTATATTGCCAAAATTGATATTTTACTTTTTTGAGATATAAATTACTTACAAAATTATAACAAAAGCCTTGGGCACACGAGGGCATACATATAAGACAGTACATTTTTTTTAAAAGCCCATTGTGTTCCACTGCAGAACAAAGGCCTCCCCAATCTCTTTCCACTTCTCTCTGTTTATTGCTATTAAGGACCAGTCTTTTTGAAAAGAGTCCAGCTCATCCCGCCATCTCGGTCTGGGCCTGCCGCGTTGGGCGGCACGCCGCGCTGGATTGTCAGTTTGGCCCATTGTTCATCTGACATGCGGTAGATATGTCCCTATTATTATTAAAATATCACTACATGGGAGATGGATGACAATAACAACGTAAACAATGATGAATGAATAAGCGAACAAATCAAATATTTCAAATGAATGAAGGGAGTAGTGCTGCCAGTGCTTTGGATAAAAATTGCACAAAAATACAGTCATTTTTACTGTCAATTAAATCAGTATTTTAGCAAATAAAAATATCTACACCATAATTCATGAAATGTCAATAAGAATACCCTTAAAAAGACACATATTATACATAGACTGTTAAACTCACCCATCGCCCTTCCTTTTTCGGTAGTGGGGTAATTAACTCTATACTTAAGAATATTTTGACATGCGTGGGCTGCACGCTCATAATCACATGAGTAATGCTGTTATTGTATGTAAGTATAAAAACAAGTCTTTATACTGTTTTGAGAGTGATCCCCTAATAATCGCTAATGCCATAGAATAGCAAATAGTAGGCACCTACAATACTAAAACATACTGCACTTTCTTTTTACACAGATAGACCTTTGGAGTATTTGTAATCGGCCTCCTAGCCGAGGAATGAATAATACTCGTCGCTTGTCTGTGTAGAATCGTTTATTGCTTACTCGCACAATCGTTGGTATACGTACACAATCAAGACAGATAACTAATTATCATATAATTATTATAGAGCACAGACCGCCATGAATCGGCTTCAGAGTTGATACATCCGTACCAGTCGTCAGAGGTCGGAACAAGATGGCGAACCGGCGATCGGAAGGAAGTCCTTCCGTTCTGAGCCATAGACGCCGACCACAGACAAACATAGCACTGCATGCCGCGACGGGTGCGTTTAGGATTATTTAAGGGCGAATCGATACGCCACACCACCCCCCCACGGAGAGGGATAAATCATATGAAATGAAATAGTAATATAAAAAATGTGAATTTATACAAAACTAAATACTTATTATGGAAAAACAAAACTTAAGAATAATCCTTAAATCTAACGCGCCTGCCAGACCGTGTGGTATACGGTTGTTTGGGAGGCACGGGATTGTTCGTAGAGCTAGCTGGACTCGTATTTGGATTAGGTAAAACTTCGATTGGCAGCGGAGTTCGAACGACCGAGTCCGGTTGGCGCTGAGGAGACTGCTGCTCAATATACGCTGGTTTAACCCGATCGACACTAACAGTAACTTCTTTGCCCTTGATATGTAAGGTGAGTATTTTGCCATCACTGGCGCGGTCTATGATTATAAATGGGCCAGTGTAGGGAGGCTGTAGCGCACGCCTGACAGAGTCGTCCCGTAAAAAGACGTGGGTTGCCGTAGCCAGGTCTTTGAACACAAAGGAAGCTGGTTCGTTATGTCGTGAAGCTGGAATAGGTCGCATTGTCGACATCTTATGTCGCAGCTGTACTACGAAGTCGCTAATGTCATCTGATTTATCTGCCTCAGTACTAGGCACAAGTAGTTCACCTGGAAGGCGCAACGGTTCACCGTAGAGCATTTCTGCCGCGGTTGATTTAATGTCCTCTTTGAAGGCAGCACGCATGCCAAGTAACACTAATGGCAAGGAACTAACCCAAGACTCCTGATGGCACATCAGAGCGGCTTTGAGCTGACGGTGGACACGCTCAATCATTCCGTTGGCGGAAGGGTGATAGGAAGTAGTTCTCATGCGCTTAGTGGCGAATTGCAAAAGGAGTCGGCGGAACAGGTCAGATTCGAACTGAGTACCTTGGTCAGTTGTTATAATCGTTGGAACGCCAAATCGAGAAATCCATTCTCTGGTAAAGGTCTCAGCCACCTCTTCCGCAGTTATGGTACGCATTGGCCACACTTCAGGCCATCTAGTCACTCTGTCAATTGCCGTAAGGCAGTAACGGTATTCGTTACAAACAGGCAGAGGACCAACGATGTCCATGTGCACATGCATAAAACGACCGGATGGTGTGTCGAATTTACCTAACGGAGCGCAATTATGTCTTGACACCTTGCTGCGCTGACACGTTTCGCAAGTGTGACACCAGTCGTGGCAGTCCTTATTGACGGACGGCCAGACAAAACGATCAGTTACAAGGCGAGTAGTAGCCCGAACACCAGGGTGACTTAAATTATGCAATTTGTTGAAAATCGCACGACGGAATGGCGGGGTCACGTAAGGACGCGGTTTGCCGGAAGAAACGTCACAAGTCACAGAGATGCCTGTATCAGGGACCGTGACTTGAATGAGTTTCAGGCTGGAGTCGCCCCTGATAATTCAAAAACCAGTTCTTCATCCAACGCTTGGGATTTTGCCAGGCCCTCGTAGTCTTGCTCTAGAACTATAGCGTCAATTCGCGACATAGCATCAGCAACAACGTTATCCTCACCCTTGATGTACCTGATATCTGTTGTAAACTGGCTGATAAAGGCTAACTGATTCAATTGAGAGGGCGGGAGCTTCTCTCGGCGCTGCACGAAGGCGTACAGCAATGGCTTATGGTCTGTAAAAATTGTGGCAGTTTGTGTTTCTAGGATATAGTGGAAATGCTGTACACTTTCGTACACCGCTAAAAGTTCCCGATAATAAGCTGGCCACTCAGACTGCTTTTGTGTTAACTTTTTGCTGAAGAAAGCAAGTGGGAGCCATTCACCATTAACCTGTTGCTGTAAACAGGAGCCAATATGAACGGAAGAGGCATCGGTATAAAGGCCTAATGGAGCGTCGGCCACTGGGTGTTGAAGCAAGGTGGCATTCGACAGACTTTTCTTACAACGTTCAAATTGTTGTAACAGCTCTGGTGTCCATGGATATGGTTTAGCACCTTTGCCGTTAGCCGAGACCAGGACATCAATCAGGGGCGCCTGAAACTGAGCTGCTTGTGGCACGAAGCGGCGATAGTAATTTAACATGCCAAGGAAACGGCGCATACCTTGAAGTGTTTTGGGTGGAAGAAAATCCAGCAAAGTTTGGATGCGCTCCTGGGGAGGGCGAGTACCTGCAGCACTTACGTGAAAACCTAAAAACACAACCTCGCTTACGCCAAGAAAGCACTTTGTAGGATTGACTACAACTCCATAGTCTTGAAGGCGTCTGAAGAGGATCCGCAAATGCTCCATATGTTTAGTCTCGTTTTTTGAAAATATAAGGATATCGTCGACATATGGAAAGCAGAAATCAAGACCCCGTGTGACCTCATCGATAAAGCGCTGGAAAGTTTGTCCCGCATTGCGCCCGAAGGTCATGAAGGGAAATTCGAAGAGACCAAACGGGGTTGTGATGGCTGTCTTCACTATATCCTCTTCAAAAACAGGAATCTGATGGTAAGCCTTAACCAGGTCAATTGTGCTGAATATGGTAGCAGCAGAAAGGTTGTGGCCAAAGTCATTAATGTGACGGACTGGATAACGGTCCGGTATGGTCCTAGCGTTCAGGGCGCGATAGTCGCCACAAGGGCGCCAGGTATTGTCCTTTTTCAAGGTCATGTGCAGCGGAGAAGACCATGCGCTCTTTGAAGGCTTCGCAGTTCCGCACTTAACCATTTCCTCAAACTCCTTTTTCGCGGAAATGAGTTTGTGAGGAGCTAATCGGCGAGGGCGAGAAGAAACAGGTGGTCCGTCCGTGGTTTTTATATAATGCACTGTACTGTGCTTGGTTACTCTCGGGAGTCCAGGTGGTTTAGTAACTTCCGGGAATTCGGCTAAAATATGAGCGCAGGAGGTGTCACCAGTGGCAACGGCTTTAATACTAGGCTGGTCAACACTAGCAGCTGATATGAAAGCTGTCAGCCCAGTAGTGCCATCAACCAATTTCTTGTTACGACAGTCTGGTAAAACATGATAGTAAGCCAAGAAATCAGAGCCTATAATAGCGGCACTAACATCGGCTACCACGAATCTCCACACGAATTGACGGCGCAGCCCAAGATTTAGTCTCAGGTTAATGGTTCCAAACGTTTTAATATGGCTACCATTAGCAGCACTGAGCTCGTAGTCCGTAGATTGTCTACGACCAGGGAGCCAGCAGTGGGGGTAACAACATAGGTCCGATCCAGTATCAATGAGGAAAAGACGTTTAGATACTTTATCCGTTACAAAAAGACGACGGCCGTAAGGAAGGCAATCAGTTGCCGCCACTACTGACTGCCCGCTCTGTTTTCCGCAGTCCAGTTGCATGGAGAATAGCATTTACTCGCTTTAGATCCAAATTTTTTATGATACCAACATATTTTGTTATTAGAGTTGTCTGGATTATTGCTGTGAGAACGGCTATTGGAAAGACTACGTTGCCGAGTTGCTGATAGTGCCGCTACCTGTCGGGATAGTTGATCAACACGGTCAATTAATGTAGTGATCAATAAAGGGGCCGGGCTATTAGTCGCAGAGCAAACATTTGCGGGGGCGGGCGAGAGTTCCATTATTTTATCTGCAAGTTCCGCAATCTTGTCCAAACCAAGGTCAGCCTGAGCCGCTAGAATGGCCTAGACATGTTGGGGAAGGCGACGTAACCAAAGTTGTCGTAAAATGTTTTGGTCGGACAACGCTGCCCCAGCGAGAGAACGAAGGTGGCGGAGAAACTGGGACGGTTTTCTGTCCCCTAGTTCTTCATCACTAACTAACTGTCTAACCCGCTGCTCTTCAGATATGGACAGGCGGCGAACTAACTCGGTTTTTAATTTATCGTAACGGCCTTCAGCGGGAGGGTTCGTTATAATATCCTCTATTTCACCTGCAAATCGCTGGTCTAAATGCCCTATAACATAGTTATATTTCGTTGCGTCAGCGGTGATACCTGCCAGTTGAAATTGAGCTTCGGCTTAATCCAAACCATACTGAAGGTTTATCCGCCCAGAAAGGTGGCAGCTTAACGGATACTTTATGAATGCCGAACTTTCCCTGGGTGAGCTCTTCCTGTAAGACAGTATTGGTAGCCACCAGGTCCTGCAACTGAGCATGCAACTTTTCGGTAGCCATGCTTGCAGAAAATAAACGAAATACGATCCAAAAAAACAAATAAATAAGAATAAAAACAAAGAAAGTCACGAACTATAGAACGGACACCACACGACCAAGCAAAACGTTATTAGCTTAATGCTTATTTTAAAGTATTAAGGAACATGCTATCTGCTCACCACGTTTTGTTATTCAAAGTGCTTTGTTAATAAATTATACAAGTGAATAGGTAGCTGAAATAATACTACTTATGTACCTATAATAATACGACACTTTTAATTTTAGGTATCGACTTATGTTATTTTGTTATGAAAACGAGAAACTACGAATTATTATTTATGAATAAAAAAAATATATACGAAACATGCAAATAGAGTTAAATTCTTATTTAGGCACTAGCGTAAGTATTTTGTTACAAAAATAACAGCTTCACATAATATAGTAGGTTGAGAAATGAAAGTAGGTAAGTACGTTAATACTAAGGAACAGGTCTCAACATTTCACAATAATAAAAAAATATTTCGCTGTGACGCCATTTTGTTGTGCCGTATGATTACAGCCGGTGTACAGTACCTTCGTGTCCGGTGTCGGATCACCTGACTTATCGTTGGATGCGGCCGGATTGGATGGAATGTAGCGGCCGTACCGTCGTTACCTGTACACGACCACACGGCAGCCGGCACGACGAGGATGAATCACGTCGGGGTCACCACTTTGGAGTATTTGTAATCGGCCTCCTAGCCGAGGAATGAATAATACTCGTCGCTTGTCTGTGTAGAATCGTTTATTGCTTACTCGCACAATCGTTGGTATACGTACACAATCAAGACAGATAACTAATTATCATATAATTATTATAGAGCACAGACCGCCATGAATCGGCTTCAGAGTTGATACATCCGTACCAGTCGTCAGAGGTCGGAACAAGATGGCGAACCGGCGATCGGAAGGAAGTCCTTCCGTTCTGAGCCATAGACGCCGACCACAGACAAACATAGCACTGCATGCCGCGACGGGTGCGTTTAGGATTATTTAAGGGCGAATCGATACGCCACAGACCTTAATTTTCTAACTTAAGGCGGATCGTTCACCTGAGCCCGCCAAATTCAAATTTCGATTGGTTTTTCGCAATTTGTAGGTCGCTAATAAGTTCTACATTCATGGCAATGGTAATTGCGACAATAACTATACAAAATTCACAATGTGTAACTAAAACCATGGCTTGAAAATGATTATTGTAGCTAAAAGTAGTGTAAAGTGTCAATTTTGACCAATTACACAGTTTTCGGCAAGTTTTTGGCTTGTTATGGATTTATAAGTAAAGGTTTTAGTTCTCAGTTGTGAATTTTGCATAGTTAATGTCGCAATTACAACTGCCTTGAATCTAGAACTTGTTATAGACCCACAAACTGCAAAAATCACTTGAAATTCGCGGGCTCAGGTGAACGATCCGCCTTAAAATGAATTACAGTATACAGTACCTAAATGCAACAAAAATACAGTAAATTGACTGTAATTACGGTGCACCTGGCAACACTGGAAAGGACAGACTGAAGCAACAATACAAGCGAATTTAGTCGGATAGAAATTTAACCAAATATGTCTGTCTTTCCTCTGAGTCCAAATAGCATCAAATAACAATTGATCTGGTGACATGCCAAAAAAGTAAAGAGTGAATATTTTTTTATTATTCTTACACCTTTTTCATGCCATAAGATAAAACGAGACAAAAGACAGTTTCAGGTTTATATTTTTGCCCGGTCTCTATATCTGTCTTTCCTCTGAGGTTCGGTCAAACCAACTAAAGGTTTGAACCGGAGCGAAATTCTGACCACCGGTTAAATTCACCGATTATTGGGCATACTTCGGTAATTCACCGGTGATCACCGGATAATAAAGCCATTATTAATTTCTTATAAATGAGAACTAATATTGCGCTCTAACGTGTAATTCTTATTCGTTAAATTTATAAAAAAGATGAATAATTGGACAATCATTGATAAACTAAATTATGACGTCATGAAGTGTCTGATTTGTGATTGTGATCGTTTTTTTATATGAAAAAAGTAGCTCAATCAAAGGACTTGACAGCGCGATTCCCTAAGATAAAGGATGACTGCATCTTCAGATGAAGAACAAGAAGCCAAGAAGGTTGAAGTCCTAGTAATATATCAAAAAAGCAACATACACATCTTGTAACAAGAAATCAGACAGGACCACAAACTGAAAATGAAAAAAATGTGCATCGAATTGCATTTTGCAATTCGATGCATATTTTTTTCATTAGCTAGTAAAAGCTAGTAGCTAGTGAAATGAATCACATAAACGGCCAAGAGCGCTTTGAGTTTATGACCGAAATAATTAATGTCATTAGAAATTAGTAAATAGTTGTACCCACTCACCTCTTTAATACTCTATAGGTACAGAGATCAGTGGTTGTACCTAAGGCAGTTGTCCCACCGCCAGAAACGACTAACTATCGGCTATTTTCTCGCTGAAACGTATAATAGATATACATTCATACTCTTTTCACATTCACATTCCGGGTGGGTTGAAATTTGTAATTTTCCTTTAGCTGACCCTACATATGCAACCCCAGGTAAAATCGACATACTTACTTTTAGGCGCAGAAGTGTATGGCAGCATATTACTTAATGGAATTATTAAACAAGGTCAAGGAGGTTTAATAGAACAAAATACTGTTTTCGGTTGGATCATTTCAGGAAAAAATGTCAAAAGGTTTGGAGTCGGCAGCAGAAAGTAATCTCACGAGCATGCATGTACATTTAGAGGAGGATGATATACTGAGAGTGTTTTGAGAAATGGAAAATGAGCCTAATATTATACAAAAAGAGATGACAAGTAATGAGAAAACATCTGAGAATTTATTTATCCTAACTACATTAAGAGATGAAAGGTGGAGATTCATAGTGAGATTGCCTTTTACAACTGTCGATCCGAAATGTCAGTATGGTCATTCAAAAGAGAGAGCTATCAAGATGTTACAAAATTTAGAGAAAAGACTATCGTGAGATCCGAAATTAAGAGCAGAATATAATAAAGTACTAGAAGAGTATTTGACCTTAAAACATATTATGTTTGCAGTGAGTGAGAAGGATATAGAAAATCCTCGAGCACTCTATCTAAATGACGATCTTCTTGTTGGACCTAAATTACAGCAAGATTTAAGACATATCTTAATGAGATAGAGAAACCATAGAATATGTTTAGTAGCAGATGTTACTAAATTTTATAGAATGGTCTGGGTAGCAGATGAAGATGCTGACTATCAGAGAATCGTATGGAGATTTGATCCTTCTAAACCAATTTTTTTTTTATTCAGCCGTAGTCGTCCCAATGCAGGGCAAAGGCCTCCCTACCCTCCTTCCACTCATCTCGGTTCAAAGCTTTCTGCGGCCAATCCCTCCAATAAAGATCTAGCTCGTCGCGCCATCTCCTCCTGGGCCTGCCGCGACGTCGTCTAACGTTATGTGGGTTCCACTCAGTGGTGAGTTTTGCCCACAACTCGTCCGACATGCAGCAGATGTGACCAGCCCAACTCCATTTCAAGCTTGCGGCTTTTTGACCAATATCGGCGATCTGAGTTCTGGAGCGCAGTACACTGTTCCTTATACGGTCTGATAACCGGACTCCTAAAATGCTGCGCTCCATGGCTCGCTGGCAAACCCCGAGAGCGGACTTCTGAAGTTTCGTCAAAGACCAAGTCTGAGCACTGTAGGTGAGGATAGGTAGAATACACACGTCCATAAGTTTCTTCTTGAGGGTTACCCTTCATTAGGTTTTTCATGGACCAATAGCTCTTCCAGGCGTTTTCAGTGCGTCTGTAAATTTATTTTTCTTGTCTCGCCTGGAAAGAGACTAATTGGCCCAGATATATGTACTCTTGAACGTATTGTATTTCTGCACCCTCGACTTCCATCCTACGTTTCATGCTATTAGTCATCAGCTTGGTCTTCGACATATTCATCTTCAATCCGACCTCGCGGCTTGCTCGGTTATGTTCAGTGATCATGGTGCCTAGTTCAGATGCCGAAGAGGAAAAAAGTACAATGTCGTCAGCGAAACGAAGATTTGTTAACCTTTTTTCGCCAACGACAATTCCCTTCTCATCCCAGCAATGTGCAAGCTTCCTAAAAACCTCTTCTAGTGTTGCTGTGAAGAGTTTAGGAGACAGTGGGTCTCCTTGGTTGACTCCTTTATGTATGGGGAAGGTTTGGCCTAGCTTGTGCAGTTTTATGGCAGCAGTACGATTGCGGTTCTAAACTAATACAACATTTCAAATTGACGAGGCTGACGTTTGGCACTGCATGCGCACCATACTTAGTGGTTAAAGCTTTACAGACACTCGCTGAGTTAGAATTAACTAAGTACCCATTAGCCACAAAAATAACTAAACAAGACAAGATATGGATGATTTGATGTCGGGAGCTGAAACAGTAAACGACGCATTACAAATACACGATCAGATGAATGAGTTAATGACGATTTGAACTTCAAAAGTGGAGCAGTAACAGTGAAACTTTTTTAAATCAAATTTAAAAGAGCGGAGAACAATTTGGTGGCCAGAAAACACATATCAAGGTAAATGACACAATCATGAGGTTCTAGGAGTGAGTTGGAACCGAAGATCTGATAATTTTGAGTATGTGCCGGTCACTAAACGACAAGTAACTATTATCTATCTTAGCTAGATTATATGATCCTTTAGGCTGAATTGCCCCTGTGGTAGTTGTTGCTAAAGTTTTTATACAAAAACTATGGAAATCCGATCTTCAGTGGGAAGAGTGGTTACCAGAGGATCTACTTCGACGGTGGTTAATATATAGAAATGATTTAACTCATTATTCCGAGATGTTTAAATGTCACCCAAAATTCTAAAACTGAGTAACATGTGTTTTCAGACGCTTCAAAATCAGCCTTTGCAACTGCCGTTTACATAAGAGTAATTGACGAGTCGAATAATATACATATACATTTGATAACGGCAAAGTCCAAAGTTGCACCGATAGAAAAGGAAATATCAATACCTAGAGTAGAGCTATGTGGGTCAGCGTTGGCAGCTAAACTGATTTTTTAAGTTTCACGGGTAATGGAGATACCCAAGAAGCATTTATATGGGTGGACAGACTCCACCGTTGTATTAGCATGGCTCAATGGAGTTTCAAGCCGATGGACTACCTTTGTTAGTAATAGAGTTTCTACGATTATAAACATTTTAGATTATGAACAGTGGGGACATGTTTCTACTGAGGAAAACCCTGCGGACTGTGCTTCTCGAGGCTTGCAACCACAAGACTTATTACATCATCCATTATGGTCATATGGGGGAGAGGACCTCAATGGTTTGCAGAGAAAAATATACAAAAGGAAGATACACATGTCATAGAGACACATGAAGAGGAGAACATCAAATCTTTAACTGTTTTATCTAATAAGGATGAGGATATTGTTTGGAAAAAGTTCACAACTTTATCGAGATTGTTAAAAATTGTATCATATTGTAGAAGAATATTTAATCTAAAGTCACCCATAAGTGAACGACCGAGTTTACCTATATTTATTAATGCTAATGAATTAAATGAAACTTTGCTATCATGTATTAAACTAATTCAAGAACGCGAATTTTCAATTAAAATAAAACAGTTAAAGGCTCGATAATGTGTAGCTAAAAAGAGCCCTTTACGAACTCTTTTTCCGTTTTTAGACCAAAAAGGGATTCTCACAGATAGTGGTCGCATAACACAAGCAGACACGAACTATAATACGAGACACCCGATAATTATGCCTGCTAAACATCATTTTACCATGCTCATAATTATCGAGGCTCATCATAAAACGTTACACGGGGGCCCACAAGTGATGCTAAATTTCTTGAGAACGAAGTTTTGGAAGTATTGCCTTTTTGTTTGTATGGTGACCCGAACCGTTCATTTAGAAGCAGTAACGGACTTAACAGCAAAAAGCTTTATCGCTGCGTTTAAGCGTTTTACTGCCAGAAGAGGCCACTGCCAAGATTTGTACAGCGATAATGGCACAAACTTTGTTGGCGCTGATAAACAATTGCGAGAAATGTTCAACAGTGCCATATCAAACCTTCCCAAGGAAATAGCCGAGTTACTGACATTAGAGCGAACTACGTGGCACTTTATATATACCGCCGCATGCACCGAATTCCGGAGGGTTGTGGGAGGCTGGCGTTCGAAGTATTTGGTACTACGAACGCCATCCATTTGCGGAAGGTAGTAGTAGAAGCGTGTTTGGCTAGGCCTATAACTTTACTTGGTGACGATCCAAACGACCCACTCCCCCTGACACTTGGCCATTTCTTTTTCGGTGAGCCGATATTAAATGTAGGTTTAGATAGATGGCGGCTAACGCAAACAATCGTAAATGACTTCTGGAACAGATGGTACTCGCATAAAGAATATCTTGTAAATCTAAATCTAAGATATAGTTAAGTGGAATTCAAAGGGTTCTGAACCAGAAATTGGTGATATTGTTATATTGAAAGAGGACAACGTTCCCCCAAGTAAATGGATGCTTGGGAAAATTGTTCGAAAACATACTGGTCCTGATAACATTACTCGTGTAGTATCAGTAAAGTGTAAAACTGAAGAATTTAAGCGTCCACTTAGTAAGGTTGGGTTATTACAAAATAAAATAAAATGTTATGTCATTAATAGTCATCTTAGTGTTTTATAGTTCGTCATAGTCGTAGAATAGGGACGGACCTGACAAATATTCAACTTTACAGGGCAGTATTTCAAATAATTATTATTTTAAATAATAATGCTGCCCGCATTTCAAATAATTATGTTTGTTTTTTTGACATAACTTTTTTAAATCTAAATCTTTAATATTATTCTTATTATTTGACCTTTTTTATATATAAATTTTGTATAATGTGTAATGTGTGTTTTTTATTTTGTGTATAATCTAGCTATATTTATGTTGTGTAGTTTTTTTATTAATGTTATTATTTATAGCTATTATGTATTAGTTATATAATTTTGAATCTGTTGTATAGCATGCAGGATTTAAAAGGATTTATCGTTTAGGTATTCATCGATCCCGTAATAGCATTTCTTTAGCAGGAACTGTTTTAGTTTGTGTGTGAATATTTTAAACTTTTTTTTAGTTCTAATTGTTTTTGGTAATTTATTATAAATTTTTATTGACATGACTAAAGGGCTAGTTGAGTGTATTTTTAAGTTTGACTTCGGCAGATTTAATTGTGTTTTATGTCGTAGTGTGTATTTTGTTTGTATGTCTTCGCGTTTTGTGTAAAAGTCTTGGTGTTGGTGTGTAAATTTACATATTTCCAGAATGTATATGCAGGGTAAAGTTAATAAATTATATTTTATAAAATAAGGTTTGCAGCTATCTGTTTGTTGTATATTTTCTAGGATTCGGACTAGTTTCGTTTGAGCTGTAAAGAGTTTTGGTGCGTCTGTGCTATTGATTATGCCGTAGCTAAGCCATGCATAAGCGCATGCATATTATGAAGTCAGGGCTGTTTGCAGATTTGTGGCTTTTTTTATCTCACAAAGAGCATAAGAGAACTTAGACATTTTAGATTTAGTTTTTTGTATATGTGGTTTCCAATTAATATTGGTGTCTATTGTTAGGCCTAGTAAGGTGAATTCGTTAACTAATTCTATTTTGTGGTTATTAAAAGTTTACATTTAGAGGAGTCTTCTGGTAGGGATGGAAAGTAAATAATTTGGTTTTTGTGAAGTTAATTTCAAGGTTATGTTCGTTCATCCAGGTTATTGTTTTCGAAAGTATGGCCTTAAGAGTGTTGTTTAGGTTTATGTTATCCAGACATGAGGTGATAATGGAAACATCATCTGCAAACAATACACATGGTCCCTCTATGGTTTTTGGAAGATCATTTATATATATGAGGAATAGCAGGCACCCAATAACGCTCCCTTGTGGTATTGAGGCGTTAATCATTTTGTATTCAGATCGGAAGTTTTGTAGTTCGTTTGTTTTGTTGTTAGTGAATTCTATTACTACTTGTTGTATTCTGTTTTTTAGGTATGATTTGAACCACTCATGTGGTTTACCCCGTATTCCTATACCATAGAGTTTATTTAATAATATTTCATATTGAACTTTATCGTAGGCCTTAGTCATATCAAGCAATATGCGTATTGCGTATTTCTTATTATTAATTATATTAATAGCTTCCTGTATATATTTATATACAGCTAAGGTTGTTGATCGGTTTTTACGGAAACCATTTTGACATTCATTAAATATTTTATGTTTCTCGCAGAAGGCGTATACGCGATTACACATTGCTTTTTCAAAAATCTTCGATGCTGTAGGTAGTAGAGCTATTGGGCGGTAGTTAATAGGGTCTTTTTTTAAATTTTTCTTATGGATAGGTTAATGCCTTTTTTAATTGATCAGGAAAAATGCCTTCTTCGAAAGATTGGTTAATTAAATTACAGAATGGTAGAGTAAGTTGGTCTGCACATTGTCTAAGTAGGATCGGTGGGAATTCGTCTATGCCATGGCTTAGTTTGTTTTTTTAGCCCCTTTATCAAATTATTTACTTCTCGAGGGTCTACAGGATTTAGGAACATTGTATTTTCGGTAGGAGAGAGCACTGAAGTTCTTTCTGGTTTACTGTGAGTTTGTTTAGAGCGTCTCTCTCCGATGGATGCAAAGAAGTTGTTAAAAATGTTGGCAATTTGTTTGGGATCAGAGGTTAAATCATTGTTATCTGTTATTAGTGTTATGTTAACTTTGTCTCTTTTTATTGTCTTGTTTGTTCTTTCGTTTATTATTTTCCACATTGTTTTGACTTTGTTGCTAGATGTTTTTATTTTGTTGATATAGTGCAACTTTTTTGATGTTGTTACTAATTTTTTTAAGATTTTTTCATATTTTTTATAGTATTGTTAAGCTAGTTAGCTTAACGTTCGAGAACGATTACGATGCGGTCGACGCGAATCGTCTAGTTTTTCAACACTTTTCGGACGTCCCGACATCTCGGAAACTGAACGAGATGGGAAACGATATGCACGAAACCTCAAACGACAAAATTTGCAGTAATTAGGTAAAATTCAAACACTTCGGAATTTTAATCAACTTAAAACAGATGGCACAAACAGCACAAAGCGCGTGGTCTTATCCCACTTCTGATCTTAGAAACCAGAAGTGAGGACAGTTAAAAAAAAGAATAGTGCACAAGTAATCCTAAAGTTATTTAATTTAACAATCAAAATTTGATAACCGAAATTACAACAATTGATAATTTAATACTAAGACAACCAAAACTCTAATTACTGCAAATGACGTAATAAATTACGAGACTAAAAATATCACGACCGATTAATAATGCAAAAGCGAGGGTAGCGATGTTCAACCGTTGCCGACCGAAAACCGAATGAACCTGTTGGTGTTGCTAAGCGTGCGCCGTGTTTTATAGCGCGCCGCTTGGTCCGGGTCTAGGAGAGAGGGGTTTCGCTAAGAATAGAGTATTTGCAAGACACACATGATCAAAGCTAGGTGTCCACTTGTGTCATCATAATATAAAGCTAGGTGTCCACTTAGACATGCTACAATGTACCCACATTTTACAAGTTCTGTTAAGAGTCCCTACAACTTCGCGGGCTAAAAAACAGAAAATTGATCCTTTTTCAGGGCAAATTTCTCAGTAACCATGCAATATCTGACTTTTTATATTCTAGGTTTCTGGTAGCGAATAACAAACTGAGAAAAATGCGTAAGAACTGAGCATGTAGTATATTAGTAAGTGTACGAGATATTATTTTAATGTTTATTGATTTAATACTTCAAAAAAAATGTTGAACACGCTGAAAAATCCAATAAAATAACTATGCAAAACCGTCGTCTATGCGAAAGAACTTACTTGAAATAAAATTGTCTCAAATTTATTTCAAAAGTTAAGGTGTTTTTTTTTCGAGTGACCAAGGCCCATAGTGTTAGTAACAATATTTACTTAAAACTATTTACGAGTTAGTAATACAGATGTGTTTTTTTTTTAAATTATTAAATTTAATTATGAATCATTGCCTCAGAATTCCAGCTGAAATTCTGGAGCAACGATTCACAATACAGCAATCCAGTCTATCGGCAATCATGCCCAGGACACTATTGGAGCTGGCCCGCACACGACGCACCAAGGATGCACATATTTTTCGCATTATAGCGAAAAAGCAATCAACTTGCATTTCTGCAAACATCCTCGATGCACTACAGAAGCGAGGCAGCCCCATCAGCATCCTGAAAGCATTATTGTACTGGACGCGGAGGGCGCTGTACGATTTCTGCGTAAAATGCACCCACAGGTTACAGGTGTAAAATGACGTACAGTACGCTCTGAAGAGCAAGTATTTTGACTAGTTGCACGGTTCCAAAAAAGTTGATCCTATGGAGAAGAATCCGGCAAGAAACTCCTTGGACACTCTTTTAAAATAATTCGTATTACAATCTTCAAGTAGATAAATTCAAAAAGATATGTATATGTAAAAAATATAGGTAAATTATTAGTATCGTCAATGTTTACTAAACCCGTAAGACGATTCACAATAAAAATATTCAAAAGTATAAAATTAATAAACATTACTTCATAATATTTATACATGTACATTATTACTAAGATTAGAATATTTTTTTATAGAAAAATAAATTAAATATATAGAAATAATCATTGTTTTCCAATAGAAAAAAGGCGGAAGCGAATTTAGTTCTAAGAACATAGTGGGATGGTCAGATACGACCGTTTGATAAAAAAGCGTGTTCACAGAATATCGTCGGTTATGATCACGCGTCACTATCATGTCCATAGAAAAATGCAATATAGTTACATACAACTTGAAAATTCAAATCTTGTTAAATAATAAATAACACAAACCAAATAATTGTATTATTAGGTACCAAAAACATATTTATGTTAGTTAAAATTTTAATGGTTTTATAACTTTCCGAAGAAAACAGACGGATAATCAGAACCGACGCTATAATTACTAAAAAGTCTAAAAGTAATAATTAAGTAATACCAAATGTTAATACATAATTCATTAACTTATCTGGGGTCCCTCGTATGCAGTCCTCCTCATCAATGCACTCTTCATGGCAAAATTCATAATTTGTGCATTTTTGCTTGTTCTTCTACAAGTTTTAACATAAGCTTTGATCGACTTGTTTTCATTGTGGCACACCATTTTAACATGGTATGTAAAAAACTAGGCACGAATTAATTAATAAACAGATAAACTAGTGTCATTGTTTAAGAAAAATCGAATCCGGTGCAATGAGTGAGCGAGTTCGGCGAATAGTGGCGATTGTGCAGATCCGTCGGGAGCGGGAAAGGCGGCAGGAGATCCCCGCGCGTCGTACATCGACGTGTTTAAACAAACGTCATTTTACTTTAAACGCCAATCACATCCGTCTGTTTACCGACTGATTAATTTGAAATCCAAAATACATATAATTTTATTTTAATGCAGTAATAATATTTAGGCACTGTAGTATCCAAATATGGTAAAAAGTGAAATTGGTATTTTTTTCAAAACCGTCATTGTTCTACGATCATGACGAGTTATGCCTTTTAATGTCTTTTCGTTAGCAGCAAGTTTTTTTTTGTAATTTTTGTGTATGAGTGGCTATGGTTGGCGGCACACAAGCTTACCATACTGTGTACATTAGATTAGAGGCAAATCAGTTAATCTCAATCTCAAGTTTTGTTTATTTAAAAGTTTTTTTTATTATTGGTAGTTAGGTCGCTGTGTTATTCATTCGTTATATTGATAACAGAATGTATTATTTTTTATTATGAGAGGCTTTATTTAAATCTACCTAGTTATTTACTTGTAAGATGTAAGTACCTGTAAGATGGTTTAAATATAGAACTATGTTCTTTGGTGGGCGGAATGTCTAGTTAGATTTAAGCAAACATAACAGAGATGTAACTATGCGAACCTATTAACGTGTACGTAACTATATATCTATACAGTCCACACAACTTACCTGATTTTTTAGTGCAAATAGGTATAAGGAGCGTAAAAGACAGACGTTGTTTCAGTGAAATTAATCCCACAAACAAAAAGGGACCTTATCTACTTAAACAGGCGTGAAAATATTTGACTTGCTCTGGCGACCACCCTTATGTCGGAGTCTGTCGTAAAGCACCTTGGTGTGTGTTTCGACTTTTGCACGTAAGAGCCAGTTAGTTCCCTCGGTTGCAGCGGCTCTGGCAGTCTGCAGTCCGTAGGGGAACTCTTGAGGAACGGCAACGCATCAGCAACAAATACACAACTCATTAATACTTTACCTAAAGAATTTTAAATTTACTGTGAATTTGACGATTAGGACAAATATTTTCCGCGAAATCAATCGAGTAGGTATAATGTATCGAAATCCAAAAAGAAGATACAATCTTTGCGCGTTTCCTGCTCAAAACTTTGCAAAAAATTAGACAAAATTCAATGGAATATTGGATAAAAGAGGCTAGAGAATTCTGATATACGAGACGATTTGATGAGATGTATGATAACGAATCACGAAAAATTCACCTGTTCAGCTCTTTTCTAAAAAAATAATGAATGAATATTTGATCGAATCATATCAGAAATTAAATAAAAACGAAAGCTAATAAAACTAAAACCCAACTACGAAATTAAATCAACTGAAAACTAGGTATAAAGCAAAATTTTATTTTCTACTTTCATGCAACTACGGCTATAAACTGGATAGCATTGATTGTGACTTTGTGGACATAGAAAAATTTTCTTGTTTTATACCTACCTACTTTTCAGTTGTTTTTTTCATAGTTGCGTTTTAGTTCTTTAAGCTTTCGTTTTTAGTTGTCACTTTTTGGTGGCTTATGCTAACTTTATTCACTACTAGCTTCCGCCAGCAGCTACGCCCGCTTTATCAACGACCCATGTCACTTCCCAGAACAAAATAATCAAATAATTTTCCCGTTTTTGCAACATTTTTTAATTGCGCTCCGCTCCTATTGATCGTAGCGTGATGAAAAGTATACTATAACCTGCCCAGGAGTATGAAGAACAATTGTACCAAGTTTCGTTGAAATCTGTCGAGTGGTTTTTGTTTCTATAACGAACATACAGACAGACAGACAGACAGACGACAGACAAAAATTTTACTGATTGCATTTTTGGCGTCAGTATCGATCACTAATCACCCGGTGATAGTTATTTTGGAAATATATTTCATGTACAGAATTGACCTCTCTACAGATTTATTATAAGTATAGAAGATTAGGATGCAGGTTTCACACACTATTTCATTGCAATCGGTCATAGAAAAAACATACCATCATAAACATAAATGTGAAAATGGGAGCCAAGTTCAATATTTAGAATAGGCGTGGTTGTCGACTTCGCAGACAAAAGAATTGACATCTATACTCCATTTGGTTAGGTACTTATCTAAAGGTAAACAATAAAAATGGCGGCGTTCAGGGCTATTTAACCTTTTATTACAATAATATCGTATGAATTGGGAGTGAAATGAATATAGGTACCTTTAATACCTTTAGTACCTTAATTGACTTTATAAGTTATAATCTGAATCAGATGAAAATCAATCACCAGCACTAATAATTAAACGATCACAGTCGTCACATATTACACGGCTCGGGATCACTTTTTTAACAAATAAAATTAATAACAACACAAATAACAATCAATAAAAACAACGAACAAACAAAACAATAACTAATTAACACAATTTATGGCAAAAGAAACACAAAAAAGAACGAAAGTAAAGTAAACACAAACTATCACGAATGGCGTCTGGTTACCCGACTAAGTGTAATATCGGTTAAATATTTTGCTGCGCTTCCTCGCAGCACTACTTCTCAATTTATTCGAGTTATCAAAAGTCTACTACGTAGAAAAATGTTTTCAATACCTGTCTTATTCGGTCGTTGAGCTCCCTAAATTATGGTTGAGCTACACGATGACTGATGCATGCGTGCCGTCAGTTGGGACTGGTCTACTCAAAGCTGCTATGGTTCTTTCCTCAAAAGGCCATTTCAGACACTACCCTACATCGTACCACTCACATATAAGTGTTCTTCCATGTCTGGACTTTAACAGAGACCATGATTCTCTGAGTTTGTTTCGGTGTTTCTTCTCAGAGGTCGTCAGTTAGGAAATGCCGAAGCCATCTGGTTAAAAAATCCCCAAACCATTGACATGTAAAAGTATCTTTAAAGATCTACTTGCAGAATAAATAATTTCATTTCATTTCATATTAGTTTCATAATAATATTTTTTTATTTAATTAATTGTTCGCAAACTTCAGAATTAATAATAACCATTTAATAGTAAACAAAGTAGTTAAATATGCTAGTGTATAAAAGAAAAATGTGGTTTTATATTATTGTTTGAATGTCAAGCTCCAGGTGTGTAACTGGGGGTCTCGAATGGTAATAAAACTGCTGAACTATATTTCAATAGGCGCTAAGTACAATGAAAGAGAAGACGACCGATGGGTGCGCGCGGTTCCGTAACGTCGAGTGAGTGCCGCTGAAGTAGTCTCAAAGGTGGGGCCCGCTGTTGACTGATAGAACCGGTCCCCAATCGACTCCTCGGCCGGCTCGATGTGACGTCAGGAACATACACCCCGGGTTGGAGTATGGAAGGCTTCAAGAAGATGTTAAAGAAACGGGAAGAGGACATATATTGTTATATGCTCGTGTGATGGTGCCCTTCTTCGTCAAGATTTGGGCGACTCTGCTATGTCCATCAGATCCTGGCTTGACAGCGATCACTCTACCCAGCAGCCACAGTAGAGGAGGAACATTGGCATCTCTCACTAAGACCATGACCCCGGTTTTAACGTCTTGCCCAGCTGTCTGCCATTTACTCTGTTGCTGTAGAAGAGACACATATTCATGTGCGTAACGTTGCCAGAAATGTTGCCGGAGCTATTCGATGCAATCGAAGCGTTGAAGCCGCTGGATATTGACGTCGGTGATCTGAGGACGAGGAACTGATGTGAGAGATCGTCCGATGAGGAAGTGTGAAGGGTTAAAGATAAGAAGATCTGAAGGATCAATGGATAGAGGTGAACGTTCTGGAATTTAAATTAGCCTCTATCTGAATCAGACATATTGAAAGCTCTTTATAAGTTAAATGAGAGTATAGTTACTTTGGATTTTATGAAAGTTGGAAGTCAAAGATGAAGTTAGATGAAATCTATACTTATAATAAATCTGTAGAGAGGTCAATTCTGTACATGAAATATATTTCCAAAATAACTATCAGCGGGTGATTAGTGATCGATACTGACGCCAAAAATGCAATCAGTAAAATTTTTGTCTGTCGTCTGTCTGTCTGTCTGTCTGTATGTTCGTTATAGAAACAAAAACCACTCGACGCATTTCAACGAAACTTGGTACAATTGTTCTTCATACTTCTGGGCAGGTTATAGTATACTTTTCATCACGCTACAATCAATAGGAGCAGAGCAGTGAAGGGAAATGTTTGGAAAATGAGTGATTCATGAGAAAGGTTTCAAGCTATAAAACATCACGCTACAACCCTTAGGAACGGGGCAACGCAGGTGAATCCGCGGGCGAAGACCTAGGGAACAAAGTAACTATTCCACGCGGACGAAGTCGCTGGCAAAAGCTAGTATTTAATAAATGTTTGTTAATGCCGCTAAAATGACGGAAGAACGGAAAGGAAAGTATAACTTTAAATTCTGTCCTGATTTGCAGTGTCTGACTATGTCGCTAAGTGGAACCTGCAAGAAACGTGAGAGCACATTGAAAGCTCCCACGAATAATGTGCCGCTGTCGGAGAACACGTGCTGAGGCTTGCGCCGGCGCTTATAAATTGGCTGAAGGCTGCAAGGCCGCTCTTGACGGCTCTGACTGCGAAGCATAGAAAAACAAAAATGTAAAACTTACACCCTCTATGTACGGTTGGCTATCAGCACTGGCTCGGCGTAATAAACACCTATGTTCTAGAAGGGGAATTCATGATGCAACCTGTCACTAGGCAGGTTTCCCAAAAGACCTGGACAGGCTGAGTCTATAAGCGAGTGCCATGAACACAGTTACGCACCATTTGCTAAGCTAGGTAAGCCTTCTTAAAACCAGTAGTAAGTGAGCCTAATGTGGGGTGAATATTAAATTAAAGCAATTGAAGACTTTATGTATATTCCTCAGGGATAATTTCCTGTTGAGCAATTTGTAATTTGTGTTCTGGGGTGTAATTCTGAATGTGTTAAATAATATGGTTTTCTGTACGTTACTACACTAGCATTTCGTCCAAAATCCTTCACTGGAAATAAATGTAGGTAAGCTAATGTAATTTTTGATAACTTTGCCAAGTTTGGAACTATTTTCGGGTCGTTTATTTCCATTGAAGTAGTAGTAGATGAAATGGTACGGTAGGAACCTAGACTAATGGTATCCGAATCTGAATAATAACACAATTTGATAAAATATTGTTTGGATTGCGAATTATTTTGGTATTACATTTTTGTGGGTAATTCAAGCTCCGTCGGACCCCTAAGTAAGTTCACAAACATATTTTTTTCCAACGGGGCCCACATTCTCGTGTGCCCTGGGGCCCCGGAATGGGCCAAGATGGCCCTGCCTAAACCGCTGCACCAAGTTTGATGAATCTTAATAGATATAATTGGACCCTCGAGAACGACAGGCTACCTTTTGTCTAAAAAAGTCCTTGAGCTTGCAAGTAAAACGCGAGCAACAGCTATAGGTAGGTACCTATATCTGTGGTGTTGAACACGAGTATGTGGGCCCCGTTAGAAAAAAATATGTTTGTGAACTTACTTAAGGGTTCGGCGGGTACTACCTACATAATATTGTAAATGAAAATAAGATAAAACAAATATCTACCTATAATCAGAAAGTTTCGGTCTTTGTTTTCTGTCACCTTTTAATGCCTAAACCGCTGGACAGATTCAGATAAAATTTAGGCAAGGAGATACCTATATTGCATCCTAAGGAAGGACATAGACATAGACCTTGTCTCAATAAGTCGTCATCCCGCGAGCAGTAGTAGTAGTAGTAAAATAAAAAAAACATTTTCAGTATTATATTTATTGGAATTAAAGATCAAACTTAGTAATACAAACAAGTAACAGGAACTATCTAGCACCTGAAATTACGAACAACAAATTTACATAATTATTAACATGGTTATAATGAAATAACAAACATGAAGCTTATAAAAACTGAGTTAATGCTGTGTGCAAGCCAACACAAATAAATACTATCTATACATATAATAAAACAGTAAAAAATATAAAATAAATGCAATCGAGTCAGAAGCTAAAGCTGAAAATAAAGCAGATAACATTATTTATTATTACCACTCAAACTGATAGGAGTACAGAGCAAATAATACAATCAGATAAGACAGTCACAGGGCGATGGAAGGCGAGGCGAGACGCCACTAGTTTGACTTTACTTTCAAACAAAACAAAAGTTACATCATGTCACCACACCATCATCATCTACTACTGCCACTACTCAACAAGTATTTCTACCTCACATAATATGTAAGTAGAGTACCTATACATAAACACGACACGAACAAATTCCTTTTAGAATTATACACATCCATTGTTCTAGTGTCTTCTACCTATGTAGTAACTCTAGTTTACTGCAATTATTATTTTAAATTCTTAAAATAAATGTGCCGCGCACGCGGTGACTCTGACCAATAATTTAAATGGATACTTTAAGTTACGACTTGAGAACATTATAAACATTTCATTATTCAGGAATCTTATCTAGGTTAATAATTTATTATTATTGAATATGTATGTAGTTATTGTTATCATATTGTACTTATATTAGACAAATCTGTTTCGTCATTATTTTTTAATCTCTCATGTAGGGATAGTCGATGTCTCGCAGGGGTACAAACGTTTCCTTGATCGACTGAGGCGTCGTCCAGCGCATGACGTAACCGGGCCCGCCCGCCTTATCGTTAGTGCCAGACATGCGGCCGCCGCCAAATGGTTGCTGGCCCACCACTGATCCAGTTGACTTATCATTAATATAGAAGTTGCCTGCTGTCATCTTGAGCTTGTCCAGAGCTCTCTGCAGGAAAGCCTTATCCATTGCAAACACTGCACCTGTCAGTGCAAATTTGGTTGAGGAACCAACAAGTCTCATAGTCTTGTCAATTTCGTGGTCGTCATACACATACATAGTGAGTACAGGGCCAAAGATCTCTTCTACCATAAGCTGATCATGAGGATCAGTGGTTTCAATAATAGTGGGCTGAACAAAATATCCCTTGCAATCATCAAATTCACCTCCAGCTATTATTTTGTTCTTAGGATTCTTCTTGGCATTTTTGATGTAGCCAGTGATTCTATTGAAAGCCTTGTCATCTATGACAGCACCTGCAAATACTTTAAAGTCTGTCGGGTCGCCAATCTTTAATCTAGCACATTCTTGAATTAAGCCATTTTTAATTGGATTGGCAAGAGATTTAGGAACATAAATTCTTGAGCAGGCTGAACATTTTTGACCACAGTATTCAAATGCTGAGCGGATTGTGGCAGTAATCACTGTTTGGATATCAGCTGATGGATGCACAAAGTGATAATTTTTACCACCACACTCACCAATCAGCCTGGGATAATTACGATAACAGCTAAGATTTTTCCCAACTTCATTCCAGATCCAGTTAAAAGTGGGCACTGATCCAGTGAAGTTAATACCAGCTAGATGAGGAGAAGATGTAATGGTGCGTCCAAAAGTTGGCCCATCTGCAGGAATAAAGTTAATTACTCCATCAGGTAGCCCTGCTTCACGCATGATGTTAAAGATCCTCCAATTTGATAAAAGGGCTGTGTCCGATGGTTTCCATACAACACCATTACCCATGAGAGCCGGTGTGCATGCCAAGTTACCTCCAATAGCAGTGAAGTTGAAGGGACTGATCGCTGCAATGAAGCCGTCAATACCTCGGAATCTAAGGGAATTTCTTGTAACTGCGGGATTTTCAGAAATAGGTTGATATTTGGAATTTTCTTTTAAGAAGTATATATTGAATCTGAAGAAGTCAATGAGTTCTGCAGCAGAATCAATTTCAGCTTGGATTACACTCTTAGATTGGCCCAGCATAGTGGCAGCATTGAGTTTTTGTCTGTGAGCTCCAGCCATCAGTTCAGCAGCTTTCTGCCAAACACTGATTCGTTCCTGCAGTGGAGTGCGGTCCCAGCGCACCTGCGCGTCCACAGATACCTGAATAGCTTTTTGAATTGTTTTTTCACTTGCGTAATAGAACTTTGCGATTTTCTTGGAATGATCATGCGGCATCACCTGATAGCGCGGCTCGCCATCCCTTATGTTCTCGCCGCCGATGACGATGGGCACCTCTTCGGTGACGGCAGCTGTCTTCGTGAGTTCCTTAGAAAGTGCGGCGCGCTCGATGCTGCCCTCGCGGTACTCTAGAACAGGTTCGTTCTGTACGCAACAGTCCTCAAACTTGGGCAGCTTAACGATGCTGGAGAGCGTGCATTCACTAAACGCGCGCCCTCTGCAAACCGTCCTCCTACTTATTAGGCTCAACATATTCGACTGATCAGCTGATTCTTTTTGGGTTTTTTTGTCTTCTTAATTCCTACAGTTAGTAGCGACTGTTACGTAAATCGTGTCGTTCACAAACACAACAAGAATAAATTTGCACGGATACGGTCCCTGACGACTGACGTCGCGTCGATAATCGTTGCCACAGAAGCTGCGAGTGCGACCTTCACCGTCCCATCCATATGTAGTTTAAAAATATCCTATCCAAGAATGTTGTACCTGCACTGGATTTTGGTGTATAACATTCGACTGAATGACTGAAGACTTGAAATATGACCTTCACACAATCGTAATACAGACCTTCATCTTGCATCTCTTTTTTCAGGGTGACAATGATTTTTACGTACGGATACGGAAAAACACATCACAATCACAGCTATATATCAATCTAGCGCTATGAGTCCATGTTACTTGAAATAAATTTATTTATTAATATTTATTTATTTTATTATATTCCAGTATAGGCTGAGCTTGCATTGTATAGGCTTTAGAGTCAGCTTACACTGGAATATTTAACTTGAAATATAGGAACAAACCTTGTTCACTAACAATCATAATTATTATTCATGATACGATGTATACTTAGTACCGTACCGTTTTTAAGCTCACCAGATGTCGTCACTGGCGAGTAAGGTCCGGAATATAAAGTTTTTAAAGTTTGCTAAGACTGAAAACAAATTAATACATTAAATCATATTTAATACCTTTAAATCGTACCGTTTTAATTTATGATTCTCAGATGTCTTATGTAGTAGGTATCCATTCTCAAATCATTAACTGTCTTGTACTATTAACTTCATATTGGATGCGATGCGAATTTATGTAATTTAATGAATGTTATAATGATTTACTCCTTCTTACCATCCTCAAAACGCATAAAGAAACACCATATAATCCTAAAATACTACAAAAAAGAAATAAACACTTCTTAATAAATTGTCCCATAACTAAAACAGAATTTTCCAGCAGACATACAAAAAACGCTCAGCCTTTTTATACAATAAGATTAATAAACTAATATATATTTAAGATAAAAATAATTATGAATGTAAGAAAAAAAAAATAATATGGTTATAAAACCTAAATTATAATGATACAGAGTTACTTTTGCAATGTGTGACTTAAAATTAAATAATGTTATTCGCGTTTTATAGTCACAAATATACACTAAAAATAAAAACACACACACACACAAACAAAATGTACACATACACATACGCGTTTGCGCGCACACACACACACACACACACTCACAATCATACAACTGACTGATTGTATTTCTTATTTTATTTTGCTATTCTTATATACCTACTTGTATGTTTATAATGTAAGGGAAGAGCGGAGCCTTCAACTACAGGCATTTTCTATGCCTAAATGGAGACTTCTCGACATGCAATGTAAGCCAAATATGATATGAAATAAACTTCTTTATTATTATTATTTATGATTCATAATGTAGGTCTAAGCTCTGTGATAATATTATTGTAAATTATTGAAATTTCTATGGCTATTAATATTTTATGTTTATATTAATATTATATTGTATTTATTTTTGCATGCCTACTATGGTAAAATATGGCTGTTCTTAACTATTCTTTTATATTTTAACATGTTTATACCCATATTTGCAAAATAAAATTATCTTATCTTATACCTCCTCGGCCTTATAACTTTATTCAATAATTAAAAATCTATAAAATAAATTTAAACAATCATTTATGTAAAACAGTGAAATAAAGCTTTTCACTACCTACTTTATTTCAAAGGGTTATTAATGCTGAATTGTTTCAGAATATGGAAAATTTACGTATTTGCGTTGCGTGGTTGCGTTATACTCTGTGTAGAGAAAATTGCGGTAGTAAATGTTGGCGTTGCATTCGTGATTATATTCCTTACTAATTTCGATATTTTTGCACAAAAGCGTTTGATTCGCAATAAAAGTCATACATCGGTCTCATTCTATTTAAGGCGGATCGTTCTTCTGAGCCCGTGAAATTCAAATTTCAATTGATTTTTCGCAGTTTGTAGGTCTATAACAAGTTCTAGATTCATGGCAGTTGTAATTGCGACATTAATTAAATAACCTTCACAAGTCACAACTGAGAACTAAAACCTTTACTTATAAATCCTTATCAAGCCAAAAACTTGCCGAAACCTGTGTAATTGGTCAAAATTGACATTTTACACTACTTTTATCTACATTAATGATTTTTAAGCAATGGTTTTAGTTAAACATTGTGAATTTTGTATAGTTAATGTCGCAATTACTATTGCCATGAATGTAGAGCTTATTAGAGACCTACAAACTGCGAAAAACCACTCGAAATTTGAATTTGGCGGGCTCAGGTGAACGATCCGCCTTAAGTATTGTTTTCTGTTTGATTGGGAAATGAAAGGGGTCTCGCAAAGCTGATGCCGCCGACATCTACATTGTGTCTAACACCGGCACCGCCGCTGTACATAGACTAGACCACCGTTTGCACCACCCAGTGCTACCCCTCTCTTGTAAGCTTATCTTGCTAGCATGTCTCAGTCGGAGGCGCAACATCGAATTACGGAAGGGGAATTCCGAGAAGTCAACACCCTCTGTCGCGACTAGATTGCAATTCTGCCTTTTCCAAGCTATGTAAACTCTAGCGCGTGCTGCGCTAGGGGCGGTCTGATACTTACCAAAAGCTGTAGGGTCAAGGCCGCATCAGTGGGTCACTTTTTATTCCAGTGATGTAACTTGACTTGGGTGAGTATTGGAAAGATGTAAAAGGATTAGTATTATAGTGTTACTAATGTATATTGATCATTTAAATCGATTTACCTCAACAAGATATTATTTTGGAAAATAAATAGTATTAAAAAAAAACTCATTTGAGCCACTGTGTACTGGGGGTGGCAATACGGTGAATCGGCCCTCAGTTTACAATGAATCAGGAAAGTTCACAGTGGATCAGCTGTAATATAACTCTAATAAAAATGCAGTTTTTTTGCTTTTTATCAGTCTTTATTTTTTGTTTTAACCAAACAATAAGTTTCACATCGAAAAAAAAACTTTTTTGACTACTTCAGTCTTAAAGTGACTTTTCAGTCTTACATATTCAAAATGTACTAAATTAGCTTAATTTTGTTGACTTAGTTAATAATCAACAGATAACTTCAACATAAACTAAGTAACTACGATTACTTAAATCAGTATCTCGCATAAACTATCAAACAAAATGACTCTTTGTCCATATAATAAATAATCAGGCAACTTTTTAACTACTTCAGTCTAAAAGTGATTTTTCAGTCTTATACATTTCTTAATAAAATAACACAATAAAAATAACGAAAAGAAAATCAACAATATAAACAGCTAGTTCTCTCAATCATCATCATAGTCAACTGATTACTCAGCGAACATTGAGCAACGATAAATCTGTAGTAAAAGCTAAGAATGATTGCTGTCTGGATGTGCTCCCAGTAACATTGGGAATTTGATGTCATGTTCTTTGACATATGACACATCTGGTTCGTTTGGCATAAGAAATTTAATATAATATTTTGAATAACAACAAAATTGTTATTATGTGTTGAAAGAAAAACACACAGCGTCGATATGAAGAAGATTTTGTGACTTACCATTTTTCCCGCAAGGCTGGTAACACTACCTGTTTGTCTCCGGTTGGACACCAATTTTTCTTGGGGTTGGGTTGCGTGAGATTGGCAACCCTTTACACCTGTCATAGTGTTTTCATTCACCAGGAAGATCTTCCTGCGACGCTGTGTGTTTTTCTTTCAACACATAATAACAATTTTGTTGTTATTCAAAATATTATATTATGTGTTTACTTAAAAACACAGCGTCGATATGAAGACCTGTTTGGTATCTGCTGGTGACAAACACAAAACGCTATGTGAAAGAATAAAATGTATAAATTATTATACAGACAATTAAACAATAACAGTAAATTTTACCATTCAATATAATTTACAGTAATCTTACTACTGTTGGAGGACTCTAAAGAGATCATCTGCTAGTCCTCTGCTGATCAAAACATAATAATATGACATTTGAATATAATTAATATTGGGGTACCAAGTATTCTGGTCCAAAAATTTAAAGAGAAACTGAGCTCCCTTAGTGTATTGTTTTATTTAATTACAGTAAAATCTGTAGAATTTTCCGACAGCCTGTCTACTTTTCCTTTTTACCCCACCAGAATTTCATCAATTTAATAATTCTTTATCCAGCTGGCCAAGGCTATGCCAACCTAAAGTAATCTTGGGTTGCTGGCGACCCCACATCTTACATAACATATATTTTACCCACACAATAACCTGGTTTAAATTGGGTGTGTTTTAGCAGTCAATTGTAATATATAATTAAGGGGACCAGACCTTCTGCTTAGCTTATCCTGTCTTTTGCTACAAATATGTGTAATACTGTTTAATCTAGGTGGATCAAACTGGAAAAGGTTGTTTATTTTGATATTTAAATAACAGTCACATGCCATGACTACCATGTCAATCTTATAATCACCCGAAAGATATACCTTTATGTACAACTTATAAATTCTGGTAATGTCAGATCATGTACCATGAATGAACATGTTGTGCTGTCGATAGTGCAGCCTCAACTTCTAGCTTGAATCTGTAAAATATAAAATTTGTCAATCTATGTCTCCAGTACTAAAATAGTACCATAGGAAAAAAAATCAGAAGTTGTAAGTAGTAGATAAACTATTTAATGTAACTTTATCGTGTGACTGTTTACTCCAGTTAAAAGTCCTTGATTAACAAGTTTTAGTTTGTGATAACATCATTAAATCCATCTTCTGATGGCTGAATAGTACATGTCTATAGTCAATTTCCTCCAGCTGGCACAACAACTAACCTAACAGTTGTTTCTCACAAACTGACCAGTTGCTGGTCTGTTACCCTACCTCCACCTTACCCAGCCTGCACTGGCAGTAGGTATATTTGTCTTGAAGGCTGATTGTCCTAGGTCTATTCGACTCTCCGGGAGTCTTGGAATCGACATCAAGTCCACATACCATGGTGCAAGGGGGCGTGAGATTTTATCACCAGCCAAAATAGTTTATCCCAGTTTGCTGCTATTGTAAAGCACTATCCTGTTATACTCAAGAGATGAGATTGGACCCTTAGACAAAAGAGAGATCCATCTCGGCCGAAATTTCCACCTTTGGCTGAAGGCATTCCAGTAGATTACAAATTGAACTTTTCAGTTTAATGTCACATATCTGTTGACCTCGGATGCTTCTGCAGACGGTAATGGATCTAAGTACGTCTGAGGTACCCCAACGATGAAACAATCGGTTTGTTGCCGTGGGCAACAGATGCTATGCTATGTCTGAGTGTCATCTCTACTGATGCCTAGAGAGGCGATCAGCAGTGCAGTTGTACCTCCCCGAGAGGTAATGGGTAATGGGCTGACAGAGCTATGTTATGCCTGAATGTCATCTCTGCTGATGCCTAGAGAGGCGATCCGCAGTACAGTTGTACCTCCCCGAGAGGTAATGGGTAATGGGCTGACAGGGCTATGTTATGCCTGAGTGTAATTTCTGCTGATGCCTAGAGAGGCGATCGGCAGTGCAGTTGTACCTCCCCGAGAGGTAATGGGTAATGGGCTGACAGGGCTATGTTATGCCTGAGTGTCAGTCGCAACAACTTGCAAGTTAAACATGTCCAATAGTTGGACTAGACCAGAAAGTGGGTATTCTGCAGACAATGTAATTGATTCCGAATCAATGCATGTACTGCAACCACTAATTCCCGTATGATTGCAGTCTCAGCTGTTATTATTGAGAGCCCTCAACCTGCATCTGCATTGGTTGTTATTAAGGGTGTGTCAACACATGGCAACAATTTTTTGGGAACAGTGCATCTAGTTTTTGACTATTCAACTTTTTAACTGACGGCCAAATGGAAATACAAAATCTGACTTGCAAAATACCACAAACCATACAATCTGTTATTTGGACCATCCATCCTTCAAAGCAATCGAAATGTAGTGTAACTGTAAAGCTTTACATACTGTAGTAGGTACGGTTGCTGTTGTAGAAAGACCTTGGTCTTGACTACTTGGCTCTACCAATGGTGATTGGTTAACCTTGTGATAGGAAAATCTCTAGAGCAACAAAAAAAAAAAATTTAGTGCTATCTGAGTGTACTGGTAATGCACTGTAACACTTTCCTTTTTTAGAGTTCTTTTAATTAACCCCTGGCAGTCTACCTGCAGTACTGGTCAAGAACTGATTTGGGTAGCTTAATTGCCATGCCATAGATTCCAGTAGTCCCACAACTTCCGCAGTTGGAGATCAACTTGGACTGGTCTGGTAGACCAAAAGGATATCAACTAAGTAGATTAGAACTCAATTCCTTTTGAAACGAAGGATCTCCGCGATCCAATTGGGTTGCAACAGTGCAACGAGTCGATGCCAGACCTAATGGCAGGGATGGACATTTGTAAAAAATTCGCCTTAACATACTCAGATAATAACAATGAGTGTATATCCAGAATGTGAAACAGACATTTGTGTGCATTAAACATAACTCTTGAACATCTAGTCTCAAATCTGACAGGGTTGTGGTTATCAAGCACTTTTGTGCCCCAGTGTGTAGTGGTATTTCATGTGTACAGTGGTGCATACATACCTATTCGAACACTTATCAGTCCAAGACTGAACCGAGGTTCTTTTGGTATTTAACAATGTTTTTGACAAGAAACTTAGAGTCCCTTGTTGTTGTTATTGTAATTCTCATGTCTTTATTTTATTGTATAATCTCTGGGATTACTTTGGTGCTACCACTTGCTATCATCTTTCCTGCCAAAGTATTAGTATTATAAAATTAGTGCTTTTTCACTCATGGGGCATTCATGCATTTAAGTATTTAACCTCACCATACCCACTAGGGATGGGAAATCTTATGAGACTAAGGTACAAAAATAAATATTATATATTTAGTATAGATGTAAGAATGCTAATTGTTGCCACCTCAATAGACCGAACTACAGTCAACCTAAGAGGACTGCATTAATATCACTGGTGTAGCTTATCATATATCATATTTATTGAGTGACTTACAATTTGATTTTACATAATTATGACTTGGCATACTTAGCCAAGTGTTAATATAGCCGAGGTATTGTATTATGTATTAAACCAATGTCCCACAATTGTAGGCTTTTATGTACTGTACAGATATTATACACTTGTGATATCAGACAATCATTTCTACATCTATGCAACCGATGTTCCCCATCAACTTCAAAGAAAAAAGAAAAAAAAGAAATGAAATTCTGAGAACCTGGGAGTCTCACAGAATTTTTATAGTACTTCTACGCTTTTTCTAGGTATACAGTGGCATTGGCTCGTATCAGGCATCAACGCTTATCACATGTCAATAGTCGTAACCAGCCTCCGAGGCAAACTCTCTTACCAAATCCGCTTTGGCAAGAGTAGTCTATACCCCTATATGGGTTTAAGTAATATTGTGCCTAAATAGTCTGCCAAAGCAGTTTTATTTGTTTTGCCGTATCTGTTACAGCGTGGTCTCCCAAGGTCTAGGAAAAGGGATTGCCCACAAATTCCACCGTGGAGACGGGCTATGTGTGCTGTATCAATCTTGTACATATGTATAATAGGTATGTCTAGACTAGAGGAAAGTATTATGGATGTCAGTGATAGTAAAACAATAGGTAAGTATGATAGCAGCCTTTTTTCTACGATGTTGCTGCTGCACTCAACCTATCTATTGGGAACTGTGTACGCAAATACTGTGCACTCGGTCTGCAATATGCAAATAAAACTTAGCCAATAACGATTGGACTACTAATGGATTATAAAAATGCAAATATTATTCATGGTTACGAATAGAAGAATTTAATTATTAGCTTTGTCTTCATAGAGTTTTACATTATTTTTACGGATTGTCTTCTGACAGCATGTTAACCACAGATATCAAAGATCTTGACATTTAGAAAGCATTAATTTTGGTATTAAGCATTTATTCAAAATCTTTAGTTAAGTTGAATACAAACAGCAATGTTGCGAGTGGTGTCTTTTAGAGTAGAGTTGCGCGTCGGCGTGGTGTGCCGGCTGTGCGGCGTGGTGCAGGTGCGGCTGATGGCGCGCGCGGCGCGGTCGGGGCGCTCGGTGTCGGCGCTGCCGCCGCAGTGCTCTGTGTTCCCGAGCGCGCCGCGCAACGAGCATGTGCTGGAGCACTGCGCCGGTACCCAGGAGCGAGTCAGCCTCACGCACGAGCTCACCGAGCTCTGCCGCAACTCTGAAACAATACCTCTTATCATCGGGACCGAGAAAACGACTTCCGGAGATTGCTGCGTGCAGGCTATGCCTTTTGACCACCGGCTTATCGCTGCGTACTATTATCGCGCGTGGCCGGAAACTATTACGCAGGCCATGGATACGGCCACCGCTTGCCAACCGAACTGGGAGCGTACGTCGGTGGACGACCGCTGTGCTGTTCTGGAGCGCGCTACCGATCTTCTCGCTGGTGTGTATCGCCAACGCGTCATCGCCGCCGCTATGATCGGTCAGGGCATGACGGCTATCCAAGCAGAGCTCAATATGTGTCAGCTGATTGATTACTTACGGTTCGGATGCTACCATATGCGGGAGCTCACGAGGAGTAGATGCGTGATCGACGGCGGCGAAAACGCTATCAATCGTAACCAATACCACGGTCTTGAAGGATTCTGGGCAGCTATCACGCCGTACAGTTCGCTCGCTCAAGCCGCACAATTAGCGATCATACCAGCTATCATAGGGAATTGTGTCGTATGGAAGCCGAGCGACTACTCGGTTCTCGCCTGTTACCGCGTACTCGAGTGTCTGTTATGCGCGGGGCTACCTGCTGGCGTTATTAACTTCGTGCCTGCAGAAGAACATCGTTTTCTGGACGCGGTGTGCTCGAATTCAGATCTAGCGGGTATTTCATTTGGTGGTACAACTCACACTCTCGAGCATATTTGTCGAACAGTCGGAGGGCGCGTAGAGAGTTATGCACGATTTCCGCGCATCGTTGGCACCGGCAGTGGGAAGAATTTTCACGTGGTGCATTCGTCGGCGAACCTGGCCAACGCAGTAGCGTGCACGGCACGCGCCGCCTTCGAGATGGCAGGACAGAAGTCGTCATCATGCTCGCGAGTGTTCGTAGCGGAGTCCGTGTTGGACCGCTTTACGCATGCGCTGGCGAACGTGGCTCAGTCACTTGTTGTGTGCCATCCGCTGGACTACAGATGTTTCACGTCTGCGCTCGCGTCGCAGGATGCCTATGACAAGGTGGATAGTTTTTGTTTCGTTTTGCAGGTTATTTGAAAAGATTATATACTAAACCGAAAGTCCCTTATTCGGATTACCCATTATAATAAACTTTGTTATGGGTAAAAAGATACCAATATGTAGCAAGTTTGTTGCTGACCTATGACACTGGCTGAACACAGATCTATCAAGATTTAGGGTTTATAAATTATAGAATTGAGTCTTTTAAAATTCGCTCTTTTAAATGCTTCGCGCTACATGAGATCCGGTACTCGTAACTATCGTAAGACTCCTATTAGGCAAGTGTGAGTGTTAGCAACCAATTGTTACAACCTGTAACAGAATAAGCGCAAGACCTGAAAGTAGTTTGTTCAGAATCGACTACGGAACCGATCATAGTTGTTTTTAATGTGTTACAAGTTTTAAAATATGGCCCCCTTATATCCATCTGTGGGACGAGGTATGGAAAACTGAACCCTATTTCAGGGTTGCCAGATGTACGATTTAAGTCGTATTCCTACGATTTGCGGCGCGCGCACCCTAGCTCGACCCTTATTGGTGTACATATTTGTAAATAGGTTTATGCTACTCTCTAGACGTAAGTTACAAATTGAAAATGTAAATAGGGAATTTTTGGTTGAAAAATATACACACATCGGACATCGTCACGTATACTTTTATTGTATGCGACCCTCATCCTCCAAATAATTCTTTACTATATTATTAGTGTTAAAGTTAAGAAATTTTTTTTTTTAAACGTACAATTTTTGTTTTTATGACCCCTTTGGGAATACGACTTTTTATTTACCCAGGATCGCTCGTTCAAAACGTCTGGCAACACTGTCCTATTTGCACAAATTGTTACTGTGTGTTTAATGCGTACACAGCATTGTTAGAGTCGTTACGAGTAGCGATGGGCCAAACCGTAAATTTTTCTAACCGAATCAAAATTTGACTCAAACCGGTTTGCAACTCATTTTTTTTTATTGTCTTTATCCAAACCGAAATGACCGCGTGCTGCGAGTAGGTAACTCGTGGAGATGACAACTTTGAACTCGGTTAGAGTTCCCGATTCAGTTCGAAAAGTGGCTTGCGTATTATTTGCATTTGCGTAGGTAACCGAAACGATCGCAACGGTTTGAGAAATTTAGATTTTCATTTTGGATGTTTTGGTGTAAAATAAAAAAAAATAAAAAAATTTCAAGTCATCGCTCATCGCGAACGAGTTAATTTATTATGACCACTTCCATGTATGTAAATAAAATTAAAATATTAATTTATTAGAAAACAAATGTGAAGTGTGATATGTTCACACTTCACATATTGCATGACTCCAGTTTAATCTACTTACCTATCTATGTATGTAAATAAACATCTCAAGGACAATTAAAAAAACAATTTGTATCAAAAAGTACAATTTAATTGTTTGCAGAAATAGTAATGAGTGACTTGTTACAAATAAGTTCTGCTTTCTTTTAATTTTTACATGAAAAATATTAAATTGTCAAAATAACATCGCGCACAAAGAACAAGTCATTAGTCGGCGACTCGGCGGCGAAGACTTCATATAGTGCAATTCGGTTACGTTCGGTTATCGTTCGGGCCCGGGGCTTCGCGTCAAACCGTCAAACGATGTGTAGCGTCGCGCGCACGTAGCACCGTCTCGTCCGCGTTAGCGGTTAGAAACCTAAACCGAATTGGACAGATAGTAACTCGGTTTGACTCGAGTTACACTCAACCCGGTTTGCCAAACCGAGTTGACACATCGCTAGTTACGAGTACGATTGTGGTACGGCCACAAGTTTTATGTTTAGCTGATATAACTAATTTCTTCTAATCGACCTGTATCGAGGTCTTGTGCTTATTCAGTTACACGTTGTATAGGTAGGTACATGAAAAATGACTATATTCTATACAATAAAAAATTCTTTGTCCTGACCGACTGTCAACGGATCAGCGCACAACCTAAGCCGCTCGGAGAGACCTGAAACTTGGAGAGTGTGTTCTTTGTATGACCTAGGCATCCGATAAGAAAGGATTTTTGGAAATTCAACCCCTAAGGTGCTGAAAAGGTGGGTGAGTTTGTGTGAAAATCCGTCATTTCTAGCGGGTGAAACCGCGGGGTACAGCTAGTCTCCTATAAAATTAACGATCGATTTGTTGACGACAGAAGAAAAACGTTGGTTATAGGCAGGTAGGTACTATATCCCACTTTCAGTAAACATACCGATATCTAATAGTTTATAGTTAGTATAGTTATCTCGTATATAATAAGTAAGCGTATAAGCATGTAAGTATATCGTCGCCGTCAGGTGTGTTGGTTCCTGGAGCGCGCGGCGCGGGACGGCGCGGTGCGGCGCGTGTGCGGCGGGCGCGCGGAGGCGGCGGTGGGCTACTTCGTGCAGCCCACGCTGTACCTCGTGCCCGAGCCCACGCACGAGCTCATGCGCCACGAGCTGCGCGGGCCCGTGCTGGCCGTGTGCGGCTTCCCCGACGACGACCGCGACGCCCTCGTGTGGGCGATGGCGCAGACTCCCTATGCCATTACAGGCTCTATATTCGCACGCGTAAGTTAATATTTTTGCACTTAACCCTCACCTGACGATGCTTCTCTTTGTGCGTCCGTCGGTCACAACCGTCGGGGTAATGAGATCGAAGATTCTCCACTGATCCACAAGGTCGACAAGGTGGCGCGGTGTTGTGTTGTGTGGTGTGTGTTGTGTCGAGTTCCGTTTGTCGGTGGCAGGACATGACGTGGGCGCGCTGGTCGGTGGGCGCACTCCGCGACTTCTCGGCCACGCTGTGCCTCAACGACCGCTGCTCCGAGGAGCTGCCGGGCCAACAGTCCGTGGGCGGCACGCGCAAGTCTAGCTCGAGTGGCGCTAAGGTACCTACTTAACACAATGATCGCGAGCACAGGCAACGAAGATCTCACGTGGTATCGACGACAGCCGCAGGATTAAATATTTAGTGACATTGATTTATTTAAACTATGAAAGTTAACAAATCGGTAATTCTATTTCTCAAACGGTTTTAATAACAACCAGTGGAAAAGTTATCGATAATTGTAATATTTTTTGAGATAGACAGTTCTGTTGATAAGTGTTTCGTGGCAGGCGGGGTCCATCTCGTACCTGCTGCAGTTCGGCTCGGAGCGCTCGCTGCGGGAGTCGCTGCGCGCCAGCTCTGACGTCACGTACGCCTACATGGACGAGATGCCGCCGCCCTACGAGCTCAAGTGACCGCTGTGCTCAAACAATAGTGTTGTCTATCCAGAATGGTGTATAATAAAACGTTGGTTTGACTTGACTTCTATATATTTTTATTGCAATTCACGATCAGTTACATGATGGATAATATACCTACAATAGGAGTAAGGTAGCGCGCGGCGCGGCGGTGCACTGACTGTTCCGCGCGGCGCCACTTTTGTACACAAACGACACGAGGACATCACAGTGTTACAGTGTTACAGTTACAGCTACAGCTAACTCACTCGGGAGCGCGTCGCTCCCGCATCACTAGTGTCATCTGTTCGGCGGAGGGCGACTCGGCTACACGTTACCTATTCAAAATATGATTGTGACTCCTTCTAGCGACAACATACTATTACATAATTTAAACTTCTTTTGTACACGTTTTCTTACAAATCACTATCAACTCACCGAATCGCTCCTCATTTTACTTACAAAAAAAATAAAATGCAAATTATTACATCATCACTACATACAATATATAAATTACTGCTACAATGATAACGATAAACCATCATAATGTCATAATAATGCGTAAGGTACAATATAACTAAGCATTGGCAAGTGTCGGCCGGGCGGCCCGCGCATGCGCGACTGTGCGGCGCATGCGGTATATAATTATGTACTAATAATATATAATAATTATGACACTTACAGCGTGCCCGAACGAAACATTACATCTACGTACAGATAATATTATAACTAAATAGACAGGTCTCCGCGCACTCCGCGTACACGGAGCCGCAGTCCGCAGTCCGCAGTCCGCGGCCGGCACCTTCACAATCACAAGACACTTGATACTCGCTCAGTGTTACATAATACATACACACCGCGCACACGGCTAGCGAGGGAAGCGGGCAACTCTAGCAAAGGCACAACTCATTTTAGCACATATTTCAATAATTAGAAATACATCTACCATAATGTAAAAAATACAATAAAAAAGAGACTGCCTCATTAGTCTAGTGGTCTCAAGCGTGACTGCTACGCTAGAGGTCCTGGGTTCGATCCCCAGGTCGATCAGTGTTATTGGGTTTTTCTATGAAATTCTCAGTAGCAGCTCCGAGTCTGGATTTGTGCCCGGTTAATGGCAATAGGCTCGCCCCCTATTACATGGGACCTAAACATACCGGCGAACTGGGGGTGGACATTAGTACGCCTCTACCTAACCCTTCGGGGAATACAGGCGTGATGGTATGTATGTACAATAAAAAAATATAAGATTTATTTATCTAACAATACATTGTAATTTTTCTTTATCGATTAATATTTCAATAAAAAACATGTAAATCTGTACAAAATTTACGATAAGATTATTACAAAATTTGGGAATGACATCGTGGAATGAGTATAAGGCGCGTGATCACGACACAGCCCAGCGCTCCGCGTGCCTGCAGCGCCTCGCAGCTTGTCTATTTGTCTATGCTCAGCCATAGACTAACAACATCTACACCATTATTAATTTTATTTAGTAAGTACATAAATTTAAATGCTCCACAATATTTTCAAACGTCACATTGAGCTCGTTGTTAGCTAATCTGTTGAGCGTCGTTACTGAGCGACCACTCATTAATTAGCATAATTTATCACGAAGAACCTACAGATATGACTGTTGACGATATGACTGTTGACTATATGTGTTAACCTAGGAGCGGACATACAGTACAGTACAGTGCAGTACAGTGCAGTGCAGTGCAGTGCAGTGCAGTGCAGTGCAGTGCGGTACTGCACAGAACAGTAGTTGAGCAGAGTTTGAGCAGCGACGACTTGTCGTGTGGCGGGCGGAGCCTCGGCCGCAGCCACCGCACGCCTCGTCTTCTTCGGCGACCATCACTACGGATGTTTTCTTCGGAACCACATCTCAGCGAGCTGCATAAAATAATAAATACATTATTACATGTATAATTTCAAAAGTTAATGAGGCAGGCCTGATCATTAGATAATTGTAATCATCCTAACACTTTTTTTGAAACTGTAATATATAATGTGTATTTAAGAATACTAGTAACAAAATAAAATAAATAATACTAGTAATGTGTAATTTATTTATTTAAATATCAACGTCATCCTAACAGGTTTACACCCAATGCGATAATGTTGTCATACGTTAAAATATAAAGAAATATTAAAAACCAAAGAACTTAAACATTTAAACAAAATAATGTTAGTTTTAACAATATTCATAACAACTTTAGAAATAATAATAATAATAAAAATGTTTAAATACCTACCTATGTTGTCTCTTTATTATAAGTCAGACAGAACTAACAATGTCAATAGTCACCCTTACAAATTCCGCCAATGAACAATTAAAAACATCCATTCTCGCTCCAACCCGATTAATTATCTTTATAGCCCTAGAGACTGGCGCATATTTGCCTAAATTAGCGGGCCGCGGGGACCTCAAATAGCCTCTGCCTTGCACCGAATCTTAACCTACTGTTTGGGACAATCAGCCTCAAAGAAGCCAATATCCCTCGTGCTAAGCTAAATGCAGCACACACACAGCTGTAGCGTGTGACTAGAACAGCAGGTCGGTGGCGTGCGAGCGCGCGTCGCTCCAGGAGCGCGCGGCGTCGCCTCACACACACACACACACACACACGCACGCACACACACACCTGTAGCGTGTGACTAGAACAGCAGGTCGGTGGCGTGCGAGCGCGCGTCGCTCCAGGAGCGCGCGGCGTCACCTCACACACACACACACACACACACGCACGCACACACACACCTGTAGCGTGTGACTAGAACAGCAGGTCGGTGGCGTGCGAGCGCGCGTCGCTCCAGTAGCGCGCGGCGTCGCCTCACACACACACACACACACACCACAGACACACACACACACACCTGTAGCGTGTGACTAGAACAGCAGGTCGGTGGCGTGCGAGCGCGCGGCGTCGCCTCACACACACACACACACACACACCACAGACACACACACACACCTGTAGCGTGTGACTAGAACAGCAGGTCGGTGGCGTGCGAGCGCGCGTCGCTCCAGGAGCGCGCGGCGTCACCTCACACACACACACACACACACACGCACGCACACACACACCTGTAGCGTGTGACTAGAACAGCAGGTCGGTGGCGTGCGAGCGCGCGTCGCTCCAGGAGCGCGCGGCGTCACCTCACACACACACACACACGCACGCACACACACACCTGTAGCGTGTGACTAGAACAGCAGGTCGGTGGCGTGCGAGCGCGCGTCGCTCCAGGAGCGCGCGGCGTCGCCTCACACACACACACACACACACCACAGACACACACACACACACCTGTAGCGTGTGACTAGAACAGCAGGTCGGTGGCGTGCGAGCGCGCGTCGCTCCAGGAGCGCGCGGCGTCGCCTCACACACACACACACACACACACACACACACACCTGTAGCGTGTGACTAGAACAGCAGGTCGGTGGCGTGCGAGCGCGCGTCGCTCCAGGAGCGCGCGGCATCGCCTCACACACACACACACACACACACACACACACACACACACACACCTGTAGCGTGTGACTAGAACAGCAGGTCGGTGGCGTGCGAGCGCGCGTCGCTCCAGGAGCGCGCGGCGTCGTCTCACACACACACACACACACACACACACACACACACACACCTGTAGCGTGTGACTAGAACAGCAGGTCGGTGGCGTGCGAGCGCGCGTCGCTCCAGGAGCGCGCGGCGTCACCTCACACACACACACACACACGCACGCACACACACACCTGTAGCGTGTGACTAGAACAGCAGGTCGGTGGCGTGCGAGCGCGCGTCGCTCCAGGAGCGCGCGGCGTCGCCTCACACACACACGCACACACACCACAGACACACACACACACACCTGTAGCGTGTGACTAGAACAGCAGGTCGGTGGCGTGCGAGCGCGCGTCGCCTCACACACACACACACACACACACACACCACAGACACACACACACACACCTGTAGCGTGTGACTAGAACAGCAGGTCGGTGGCGTGCGAGCGCGCGTCGCTCCAGGAGCGCGCGGCGTCGCCTCACACACACACACACACCTGTAGCGTGTGACTAGAACAGCAGGTCGGTGGCGTGCGAGCGCGCGTCGCTCCAGGAGCGCGCGGCGTCGCCTCACACACACACACACACACACACCACAGACACACACACACACACCTGTAGCGTGTGACTAGAACAGCAGGTCGGTGGCGTGCGAGCGCGCGTCGCTCCAGGAGCGCGCGGCGTCGCCTCACACACACACACACACACACACCACAGACACACACACACACACCTGTAGCGTGTGACTAGAACAGCAGGTCGGTGGCGTGCGAGCGCGCGTCGCTCCAGGAGCGCGCGGCGTCGCCTCACACACACACACACACACACGCACGCACACACACACCTGTAGCGTGTGACTAGAACAGCAGGTCGGTGGCGTGCGAGCGCGCGTCGCTCCAGGAGCGCGCGGCGTCGCCTCACACACACACACACACACACACCACAGACACACACACACACACCTGTAGCGTGTGACTAGAACAGCAGGTCGGTGGCGTGCGAGCGCGCGTCGCTCCAGGAGCGCGCGGCGTCGCCTCACACACACACACACACACACACCACAGACACACACACACACACCTGTAGCGTGTGACTAGAACAGCAGGTCGGTGGCGTGCGAGCGCGCGTCGCTCCAGGAGCGCGCGGCGTCGCCTCACACACACACACACACACACGCACGCACACACACACCTGTAGCGTGTGACTAGAACAGCAGGTCGGTGGCGTGCGAGCGCGCGTCGCTCCAGGAGCGCGCGGCGTCGCCTCACACACACACACACACACACACACACCACAGACACACACACACACACCTGTAGCGTGTGACTAGAACAGCAGGTCGGTGGCGTGCGAGCGCGCGTCGCTCCAGGAGCGCGCGGCGTCGCCTCACACACACACACACACACACGCACGCACACACACACCTGTAGCGTGTGACTAGAACAGCAGGTCGGTGGCGTGCGAGCGCGCGTCGCTCCAGGAGCGCGCGGCGTCGGCTCCGCAGGGGCGCGCGTCGCCGTCGCCCGCCGTCTCTCCGGCCGAGCACGTCGTCGCCGGTGAATCTCGCCCTTCCGAATCTGTACGAACATTCGAAAAGAATTCTAACTACATGATACTTTTTTTGTCAACCAAAAATTATAAACAGAAACATTGGTCAGCAAGAGAAATGTGTTGACAGTTAAGTTTTTATGACACGAAATTATAACTTAAATGACTGAATTCTTAACGAATTTCTCTGGCCCGAAAAAAAATTTTAAGATGTCTGCCAACTCTTACCGACTAAAATACTGTTTCACATAGGACGCAACGGAGGTAGCCGTGTCTGTTGGAGCCACAGCCCCGGTTCACATACTCCATCTGAGTCGTTTGTCCAGGTGACATAATATAAATCGAATAATAAGTACCTACTTCTTGTATGTGATGTAGGTAGTTACCCAATGAAGGAACAAGCAACTTGGTGTATCGCGTGGTACTCACTGTCGGCGGGGCGGGCGGCGTCGGCGTCGGCGTCGCGGCGCGTGACGCCCAGCTGGAAGGCGGCCGCCGCCGTCTTGTGCGGCGTGTAGCGCGCCAGCGCCGCCGACGCTGCGGATGCACACGCTCTACACTACTGCACCGTACTCTCTACTCTACTCTGCCGGGCCGTGCCCGTCTGTGCAACACTACGCAACCAGTGCCTCTATAGTTTGTTATATATAGCTTGCTACACACGACAGATATCAGAGTGACATTTCTAGAATTGGGGTTTTGTTGTAAAAAAAATGATAAATCGTACGATCGAATGATATGAATGATAATCGGACTTGTTTGGCGGGCCTCGGCTGAGTAAAAACGAAATTTTAGATTAGGGTACAGATTTTTCTCTGGGGACTAATACGTCATTTTTATTACCTCAATGATGACTATAGCTGACATTCAAGTCATTCACTGATTAGTTGCAAATTTTGAATTTTTTTTCTTCTTTTATATGAAGTATAGTATGTACTAAACTCATTTTACGATGCTGTAGATACAGTCCGTACAGATTATTGTAGAAACTAAATTATTAAAAAAAATATATGTTAAATACATACAGTCATTACAATTTCAACGTTGTTAGTAAGATGTAACTAACGTAAGAGTGGAGTTTTCAAAGAAATTCTTTAAAAAGTCTAAAATAAAAAACCCACGACGGTTGTTATGGTAAAACACTGATCTCTATGCTCCTAGACTGGATAGGCTATGGCGTACAAATGTCAGCATAATTTTTGGCTCAATTTGAAGCGCTGCTCCGTGCTTATAAGGAACTAAAATTGACACTGATTGACACATAATGCAAATGGCCGACGAGATGTATAGAGCATCTCCGTGATCCGATCATTAATATCGATATTTTTTCATTGTATAATTTTGTGTAAGTCCTCAACAAATGAACTGATAAATAATTTTGTGTAAGTCCAAGTAAGTGATGTGTGTAAATCCATATGAATCGTCGGACACCTGGGGAGGCGTTATTGTATTGTATTCTAAGTACCTTGTTTTCCACTGGGTGTAGTTGGTCCATGTGTTAGTAGGCCCCAGTACCACGTCTTATATCTAATGTAAATCTATACTTTACAAATGTATTATATGTACCAAAATGTTACCACGCACGGAAAACGTTCTTAGTCCTCGCTTGGTATTTTCATCTTGGAAGTTGAAGTCGCATGAAGTTGTTGTTATGTAAATCGAAATAAAGAGTATTTAAATCAGCAGTGGATTTATTTTGATAAATTAAACAGTAAAACGACATAGTATTTTTATAAAATAACTAGCACAAAAGAAAAAACAAGTTTGAATATTAACAGAAATTGTAGCTAGGTACATAATTATTGGACTGCCTCATTGATCTAGTGGTCCCAAGCGCGACTGCTACGCTAGAGGTCCTGGGTTCGATCCCCAGGTCGAGCAAAGTCTTATTGGGTTTTTCTAGGAAATTCTCAGTAGCAGCTCGAAGTCTGGATTTGTGCCCAGTTAATGCAAAAAAGCAATAGGCTCGCCCCCTAGTTCATGGGACCTAAACATACCGGCGAACTTTGAGTGTACATTAATACTCCTCTGCTTAATCCTTCGGGGAATACAGGCGTGATAGTATGTTATGTTATGCTGTAGCTAGGTAACATACTTAAAAAATAACTTTAAGGCAAGCATTTTGCTATTACAACCTTCATGGAAGAACAACAAGTTATCGACATTGTCCAATCTCTAAAATTAGTTCCGTTACTGCTCACTTGTGCTATCAGCGCCAAAATGGCCAAAATCAAAGGGGGCCAAAAAAGGTTGACAGTAGCCTGTCCAGTGTATCTATAAAGTAATAAAGAGGTCAGTGTGGTAAAAGGATTAAATAACATTTTCATAACCCCCGACTATATGACAGCCTACCTTACCTTGCCATACTTATTTTATTTCAACATTTTTAGTTACGAGCAAGTAACGAGTAAAATTTAGCACCTAGACGACGTTAACATTTTATCATTTACATGTTATTGTTATTTTGTTCTAAATTTTGTGATCAGATCTGACCAAATTTTTTATGGGACCAACTGAAGTATGAGCTGTCGATCAAAAAAGAATCATCAAAATCGGTTGGCGTGATATTGAGTTACTCGTCCACTTGTGGCGCACATACTTAATGCAAATTAAGTTTAATATTAAAGACATAAATGGTTTTTTCATGGATGCCATTGTTAGAACTGGATCAAATTGAAATTCCGTGAAATCCGTGTGAGTCCCACCACACGGGAAGCACCAGCTTTCAAATAAGAAAAGAATCATCAAAATCGCTTCACCCAGTCGAATGTTATGAGGTAACAAACATAAAAAAAACAAAATACAATCGAATTGAGAATCTCCTCGTTTTTGTTGAAGTCGGTTGAAAATGGGAATGGCAGCCTCGACGGATTTTCTTGTAGGTAAGTGAATATGTGTAGGGAGTCATTTAGTCGGAGGTTTTGAAAATGTTATTTAATCTTTTTACCATAACAAACGTCGTCGGTTTAAAAAAAAAATGAGTTTTGTATCTTAACTTAAAGCATGAACTAAAACGCGAAGAATATTGGCACATACAATGGTAGGTATAACAGTGTCGTTTTTGGTTTCTAAGGCGTCAGGGATCGTATTGAATAAAACAAATTAACCGTCCATGATATTTTCATGATCGATTTACCACAGTAAGACGTTATATGACGCAGTGATCATCCCTTTTTGTCAATAAAGTTTGACATTGTGTTGCTTGAACTTCATGCGCGTGATCTCGGTATGAAGCTATGTTTAACAAACTATACCTAGGTCAATGTCAAGGTCGCCACAAGCCGGGCACACATTGAGCTTTGCTTTAAATATTGCATCAATCAGTAATCGGTAACATCATATCATTAAGTAAAGTTGTATCTACATAGCAAAAGAGTTATGTAGGCAGGCTAACTATATGCATGCTATTAAGAATGGTTTTATGCAACAACAACAAGTGAAACACTAACTCAAACCATTTCTCGTCGCATACAGCGCAGTGTGCAGAACTGTATGCGTTGTATAAAAGCATTCTTTTATGATTCGCATCATACATATAGTTTAGAGTAATGTGCTTCTCTGAAGTTAGCTTTTCTAAACGGCTGCGTAGACAGTGTCACGAGGACCACTACACTTATACCTACACATCTAGTGAAATTGAACAATAATTTTCTCTGAAACTATTGATTAAAATTATTAGATGCATCTGTTAACACGTAAGATATTATTTATTTTATAGCCCAGCTCTGCTGAATACTCGGGGTGTATACTGTACAGGTAGTCAGGAGTATACTCAAGCAGGAACGTGCTCGCATTATCACTACCATTTTCCAAACTAGGTGCATATAATAATGTGTGTGTTGTGGTTCTGTTGGCGCGTGACGTCACACGAAGACGGCCCGAGCCTGCCGCCGCCGCACGCTCGCTGCACCGACACCACATCATGATGACAACCAATCGTGTTACAACATGCCATTGTTATTGTTGGTATCGCGTCAAACCACTCGAGAGTTACCTAATTCAAACTTTGTATTACTAATTGTTATTCTAATGTGGATACCAAACGTTATTATCATACCTAGGAATTGTATTTTCGCCATGCTGAATTTAGCAATGCGAATAATGGATCTCATTATCATCATCAGCCACTGCAGGACGTAGGCCTCTCCTAGTGAACGTCACAGAGCCGGCGGTTCGGTTTTCCTCATACAGTCGGCGCTGCCAGTAGCCTTCCGCAAGTCGTCTGTCCACCGGGCCGCCGGGCGCCCTGCACTACGTTTGTCCGGTCTCCACTCGAGAACTCGTTTTCTCCAGCGTTTGTCAGTTCTCCGACAGGTGTGAATGGCCCATTGCCACTTCAGCTTGCTAATCCTTTGAGCTATGTCGGTAACTTTACTTCACTGACGGATAACTTCGACGATACGTTTGGCGTAGCGGCTGAGCGATCGGCTTCTGCGCCACGTACTATGGGTTCGATCCCCACACGGAGCAAATTATTTGTATGATCTACAGGTAGTTTTTCCGGGTCTGGGCGTTTGTGTTTGTGAGATTTTGTGTTTGTAAACGCACCCACGACACAGGAGAAAATCTTAGTGTGGGGCAACCTTTAAAAAAAAGTTTTGGATTTTATCCCTCGGAGCATAGAATGTGGATCCGCATATAAAAAACCATCGATGAGTGCCATAAAAATAAAATTTCAGTTTAGTTTACACAGCCCTATGACGTAATAACATGGCGGTTACTATTTCATGGTGTTTAAAAACACTGAAAACTTTGAATTGAATTTTAAAATGTATTTTGTTATTATAAGAACTAAAAATAAGTGTTTTCCATATGCGCGCCTGCGAGTCAGGTGCACTACAAAGAGTTTGCTAGACTACGACACCGTTAGTGGCTGTAGTTAATATACTCGATTATTTATTGCGTTCTATGATGTACACAGATATATAGCATAAATTTAAGGAATCAATTCACTGTCGACCACAGCTAAGTTTATGCAGTTCAGTAGAACAGAGTAGCGTTAATTTTTTCGTTTTAGAAAATGAATAATATTAAGTATGTATGGGTAGATACATAATATAAAGGATATTTAATTTACAGATATTTATAAATTCATTATTATTAATATTTATTCATTTATTAAAGCTAACAAAAGCGAAGGTGAAATGCAGATTTTAGCTTAGAATATTGATGATCAAGATTTTTTGTCGATTTTTAGACGTGCGACGTTTCATGAGAATTTTTTAAAGAGTTTTTTTATTGTTTTTTGCAATGCCATTGACCGTAGCTGTACTTGAAAAGCATAAATTCGAACTCAAGCATACGACGGAACGCAGTAAATCTGTTAGGTGCCGGTCTTATGTGTGAGGGAGGGTAACAGCTAAGTAGTCAGACGGATAATTAATTAGTTATCACCAACAAGCGTATTTATATTTAAGAGGTTTAATATATAAACTAAAATAAGAAAGCGTTAACTACAGAACATGCACACAACAATAGGTATCAGAATTACTTATTTCAAGTAGATTCAGACATATCCAGTACATTCAGGAAACAAAAATTAATTTTTTTTTTCTAATTGTGGTTCTTTAATGATTTTTTTTAATAAAGTCAAATAATGTATGCCTTTAATCCATCAATCATTTGTGCATAAACTATTGAATTTTATCCGTGGTTTGATCTAGGTGCTCGTAACAATATGTCATTTGCCTGCCGTGTCCCCAGATTTTCTTAGAGAAAGTGAGTTGTGTATGAATCGCTTTTTACTATTTGGTATCTATCAGTAAGATAAGCTCTGGCATATCAAACCAGAAGTCGCAGGTTTGAATCCTGCCCGAGATTGAATTTTTTCCTTTACAAAAAAAAATAACTTAATAATCTTAGCATGGAAAATGCAAAAAAATCACAAAAAGATAAGCTTTCATTATTTTGAGTGCAGTGCCAGTTATACCAATAGCTTGTAATTTGTTTAGTAATAGGTCGTGTGGAGGGGCGCGGTGTGTTGCCCCTCACTCCAAAAGGAGGATCCTCAGACCAGGCGGGTGTTTTGCCTAGCGGGCCACGGCCTGACAGTTGATGTCGGGCGGTTGTATATATCCTAGTCGCGTTGCAAACTTCACTTGCGCGATTCACGGACTTGTAGATGTCGCTACATTGTGACTAACATTGTCGAAAGTCTTTTTTGAGATCAATGAAAATCCCCAGACCCATTTGTTTTCTATCAATATTGGTCTTCAATTTAGTGGTAAGATCAATCGATGCTGATAAAGTATTTTAATTCTGACGAAAACTGTAGTAATTTTCATAAAGAAAGTTTAGACATTAAATATTCAGTCAGACGATTACAAATGACTTTTTTCGTATACTTTTGAAATAATAGGGAGCACCGAAAGATAATTTGTTACGTCGGTTTTACTACCAGATTTATAAATAGGGCAAATTTTAGCGTTCTTTAAACTGTCAGGAAAAGTTCATTCTCGTAGATTTTCATTAATGCATCGCATTAGGTCTGAATTTATGAGGTTTTTAATGCATTTAATAGTTTTTTTATTTATCCCGCCTATAATAGTGCTAGTGTTCGGTTTTAGGTCGTTAATTATTTTTGTTAGTTCATTTATATTTGTTGGTCTAAGTTTTAGATCGGTCGTAATAATTGAATTTAATAGAATATTTTCGGAAGAAATAAATATGTTGAATTCGCGCTGGATCGCTGTAATTTTAAATCCAGCAAAAATCCAGCTGGATTGAAATCGCTGTTGGATTGCGATCCCTCGCCACTCGCGCTGGAGTCATCGATTGCCCAGATCTTTTAAAGTTTTTACGTTAACATTCCGTACAGGACTCGATTTAATCTTCGGATTCGCTTACCATTGTAATAGATTTTGTAAGCAGAATAATTTTGATCCCTATTTAACAAGGTGTAGTTTCGGCAAGGAGGTCAAGCACCCTTAAGTTTTTCAAGTGAACAAAAATTTTATTATAATTATGTAATTAACGTTCATCTGTCCATCGATAATTATGTTCTTTTATTGCTCAAAGTTAATGTTTTTATACTTACGTGAAGACTTGTAGTTGTAATTTGCTATCGATGTACTTTACTGTTTATATACTACAACTAGAAGAGAGTCGACTTCGAGCGTGATACGGATTGATCTTGAAAAGCGATCTTGAATTGATAACGAGTGCGGCGCGGTCGGGCAGCGCGCGCGGGAGCCCTCTGTGTTTAGTGCCACTCGCTACACAATCACCCTGTTTTGATTACCGTATAGAAAGGTAAAACATGGCAGTTTGTTGATTTGATCCTATATCCTGTACAAGTACCCTTTTAGTACTACTGTTGTTTCCCATGCTCCATGTGTTTGGTGGCGCATTTTTTTTTTGACTTTGATTTAGGGAATCTTCACAGCGTAATCGGACTTGGTGGCGCCGAGCGGGGCTAACAATTATTTAGCATCGTTCATGGACGGGATCGGACAACGCCTCCGTCTAACAACGGGCCTCTTTATCTCTCTCTTATCAATAGTGTTCGACCATTAACACCATAACCATTATCGGAGGTGGAGTGTACTAAGTCAGGTAGTAGGTTATATGAATCATTATTATGATAGTTACATATATGGGTGTTGGCGGCTAGCTGCGTGTGCAGGGGCGACTCGGCGAGCTGCGGCGGGGGCGCGGGGGGCGCGGTGCTCGGAAGCGCGGGGGGCGCGGGGGACGCAGGGGCCGCGGCGCTTGGAGGCGCGGGGGCCGCCGCCGTCGGAGCCGCTGCGGCGGCGTACGTCGGCGACTCCTCGCACAGGGACGTCTCCGACGGGTACTCGAACGTGCGCGTCAACGAATCGTCGAACTGCAGCTTTAACTAGAAATACATAAAGACATCAATCGCCTGAGCATGAGCGCTAGGAGGTAAACTTGCACCCTCCTGTCATATTCACTAAGGAAGAAAACGTTTAACGTGGGAGAGCCATGCTTCGGCACGAATGGGCAGGCTCGACCGGAGTGATACCACGGCCTCACAGAAAACCGGCGTCAAACAACGCTTACGTTGTGTTTCGCCGAGTGAGTGAGGTTACCGGAGGCCCAATCCCCTTTTAAAAGGGGGGCAATGCACTTGTGACTCCTCAGGTGTTGCGGGTGTCCATGGGCGGCGGTAATCGCTTACCATCAGTCGATCCGTCGGCTCGTTTGTACCCCATACAAAAATGATTAGAAAATGATGAAAATTAAAAGCAATTTGTTATAATGAATAATAGTTTTATTTTAGAGAGCAGATTAGTACACGGTACACTTTGGTTAAGGCAGAAACGGACGTGTTCAGACGTCACAGATAATAAATATAATAGACCTAAGCTGCGTTCTGTAAATGAATTTGGCTTGATTGCAATATTCTCCCTTAGGCGTAAACCCATTTTCGAGGAGCAGTAATCAAGCTTCAATTCAGGAGTTTTTATATGAAATTCTCAGTAGCAGCTAGGAGTTTGGGATTTGGGAAAAGCTCGCAGCCTGCTGCCAGCTTTAACACGAATAGTTTTGAGGAGACGATTGAGCGAAACAAGGGCTCCAAAGCGAGAACTACGTCTATTGGGCACAGTCGTATTATGAAGCTGAAGACCGAGAATGGCAGCGTAGCGTCGACTAAGTCTGAGATTTTAAGAAAAATCGAGACATTCTACCGACTGTTACATACCTCGGCAATTACAACTACCATCGGCTCTCAAGTAGGGCATGCAATATCGGAAGGTTCTCAATTCCGGTACTGAGTTGCAATACTGGAGGTCTAATATCGGAATATACTACCGGTACTGGTTCCGGTACTAGTAACTTTTAATTATTTTGGTATCTCTTCCTTGTTCTCTAGTGAGGAAAATAAAAAGTTTGTTACAAATTAAACAAGTTTATGTATCAGTCTTTTAATCACTTTGTAACATACAAAATTAAACATAGATAATATTAATATTGGCAATATTTCTCCCTTACTTACTCTTATTAAACATTTAAAACAGTAAAATCAACAAGAATAGAATTAAACAATTATATTTTTTTATATTGAACTTAAATAAAAAATTAAACATAACTTCAATATAATTGATAAAACTAATTTAATCAAAGTAAGAATTTAACATACAATATGAAAATTAGTTTAAATGTTAGCTTCATCGAAGTGTCAACCTATTACTTTTATTATCTTCTCGCATATTCTAGACATTCTATTAATTAATTTCTCAAAATAATCTTCATCTTACTATCGCCAAAACACCCCAAAACCATGACATTAACACCACCAAGATTTATCACTAGGCACTGTGAATGCTTCTGAAGCCCTCTCTTCTTTTGATCGGCGTACAAAACACATGTCTATTGAACCCGAATATTTGAATCTTAGATTCATCACTGCAAAGGATATTTTCCCATTGATTTATTGTCAATTTTTTATGTGACTGCCATTCTAGTCTATTTTTCTTATTGAATTGTTAGTTTGGTGTCTTAGCAGCAACAAATCCCCTTAGTCCCGCAGACTGTAGACGTGTTTTAACCGTTGTTATTGAAATGGGTATTGCTAGCGTATCATTCATAGCTGCGATATTTGTGGTGCAGTTAAGTGTCGATTCCGTTTAGAGAGGACTCTGATGAAGTTATCCTCTTGATTTGTTGTGGATTTGGGCCTACCAGAATTTTTTCTTTCTTAACATTTCCCAGTTTCTTGTTTTCTAACAAGCGTGTAATGAATACCTTTACAATAAATTCGAAGTCTTTCTGCGATTTGACGTTTACTGTATTATTCCTCACGTAGAGTACAAATAGCGCTTCGCTGTTCAAGTGTGATTTGCTTGCGTTTAGCCATTTTCAGAGAAAAAAGTACGGTTTAAGTAGTAGTCGAAATCTTTCGAATACAGAGAATGTTAATATCACAACCGTACCGTACGCGTGCCAATGCTCGAAAGCGACTAAATTGGGCCCAAAAACTTGAAACAAAGAAAAACGTTCAATAAAACCCTACCATTGCATAAAAGAAAGCAACCGACTGATTAAGTGTGACATTCACGTATTTTGACAAAATTAAGGAAATTGTTAAAACTTGATGATGATAATCCTAATGTTTTTGTGTGAACAATCGTAAAATATCGTAAATCTTAATTTTATTATTAATTTTTACAGCATATTGTCGGTGATGTTTTGTTTTGTATGAAAATACATATGCTTCCAAACTTTTCCCGGAATTCCGAGATTGCATGCCCTACTCTCAAGACTGAGAGCCAAATTAACCCGACACTATACCGAAGATATCTCGGACATCAATCTGTACGAGATTAGGATGGCCCTAAAACAGCTGAAAAACAACAAGGCCGGATAACGACGGAATTACGACAGAGCTTCTGAAAGTGGGTGGAACACCGATACTTAAAGTCCTTCAGAAGATATTTAACTGATATGATGATGATGATGATACAATGTATGTGAGAGCAGCACATGACCGTAGTTGATGGCACAAACTGAGGGAGCCCTATCCAGCAGTGGCTGAAGTTAGGCTGTGGATGAATGGATGATGATGATGATGAATTTAAGTATACATAATATGCCTGATATGTAGGTAGGTATGTTATGTTATCAATCAATATAAAACAATATCAAAGTTTGACAGCCCATCGTTGCTTGGAATACTTATAGATTTATGACAGAATTTGGTTGCGTCGATGATGGCAGGGGTTTCTTGTAAAATACTGATATTATACGAGTACTACCTAATATGAGTAAATAAACTCAGACGCGGCATTTCTAGCGAATTTGTGCCGTGATTCACAGTGGCACGCATTCCTGCCTGAGTGAATCACTGCAGAAAGTGATGCAGTCACGCTTAGTGTGGCAGTGGAGCAGCGCGCGGCGACCGTGCGGTGCGGCGGTGCACGCCGCCGGCGCCGCCCGCGCACGTCACACGGCACGATGGGTCCCGCGTGCTCAGACCGCCAACCCTTCTCAACAACGCCATCAGTCAATAACACGGGGGGCGAAATCGATGTTCCATTCAAAATGTACCTACTTACCTATTATTTCAGTAAATGCTTAGCATGGGTAAACGCGTGGTACAACAAAAAGTTTAGGACGCCTCGCGCGTGTTTCTTATTACAAAACGATGCACGCATACGTGCCTACAAAACGCTGGAACCTGTATTGATTGACGTGATAGTGGTAATGACCGCAACCGCAGCGGCGCGACCGCAGCGCTCGCGCACTTACTGGAATTTCAACATGTTCCTACATGTTGCCTGGATGATTGAAGGGCTTTCCACATTTAAATAATGTAGATACACTAACATAACGCTAGAAACTTAGATTTAGAGTGCACAATGAAAGTATTGTTACCTTGGAGATGCGGTCCTTGTTGGGCCTAGTAGGCATGGAGGAGCGTCCGTTGATGAGCACGTTGTCGTTGACGAAGCGCACGGCGCACGGCGAGGGCGGCCCGCCGTCCGTCTCTGTCTCCGTCTCCGAGTCGGAGTCGGAGCGCAGCAGCGCGTCCGGCCGCAGCACCACCACGCCCGGCTCGCCCGCCTACACCAACAACTCGTTTATTACTATTGTATAGTATCGTTAACATGTTTCGCTGCGTTGTAGGCAACATTTAATCAGAAGATTTCAATCAAAGACAAGAATGATGCTAGTCTCCTTGGTTCCAGTGTTGAACTAGCAAGGGTAGTAGTTGTAGTGTAGCGCCACGCCAGCTCGACGACCGCGATGCTCTTCATTCCGACGAATGGCTTCAGAAAATAAGTAACCATACTTGGACAATAAACTCTAGCTTCCCTTTTTGTATTAAGACTTCTTTACAAAGGTCATGTAGCCTGTACTACTCGTATACTGTCCTCTATTTAACTATATAATGTCATTGTATACTGTACATAAATTCACGCATTCAATGGTGCGGTTATGACAATAATGTTTGCGCCTCAGATACTTCTTTGTATCATCAATATGCTTTATAATTTACATAGCATATACCTATATGTATATACATACACACATCAATAGAATATAGGGATATTTTATAATTCATCTAACTAACATATCTAAAAAACAGTCACACTCTAACAGTCCAATTAACGCGTGAATCTGTAGCATTGACGAATATGATGTAACACCAACATGATGGAGTTAGAAAACCACTGCGTCATTGATATAGACCTGACTATTTTGTGGTCTGACTCCATTATGACCAATGGAGCTACTCTTTCAGACCCAAAAAGAGACCAGCTGACGCGTGGTTAATGAATGTGGTTATGCGTGCCGTCCGATAAGAGACAAAAATTTTAATATATTATAATTATATTACTAGCCGTCCCCCGGGATGCGTTGCAATGCTTCTTTTTTAGTTTTTTTTTTCGTGTTAAACCTTATCAGGCATGCACACAACAACTTACCAAAGTTTCATCGCAGTAGGATGAATGGTTTAGCAATGCATAGATGATAAACAAACAAACATTCATTTTTATTTGTCTATTTATATATAAAAGAAAAACCTGACTCACTGACGTACCAACGCACAGCCGAAACTACAGGAGCTCGATCTCTGTCATAAGTCAGAGGTGGTCCCATAAAAATTTGGTCAAGATCTGATCACAAACTTTAGAACAATACGACAATAACATGTACCGACCGAGTAAATGTTAACGTCGTCGAGGTACCTACGTAAAATTTTACTCGCTACTCAAAATGTTGAAATAAAATCACTTTTAAGAAAAAATAAAACCGTCTTCAAAAACATAAAAAAATAATTTTATGTGCGAAACAGTTTCGGAAGTCGGTGGCGAAAACAAAAGGTCCGATCAAGTAAAAAAAACCGACTTCCGAAACCGTTTCACACATAACATTATTTGTTATGTTTTGTTTTATGATTTTCTAAAAAAGATCATGTTTGTGTTATAGGGTAGGTTACCTATATTCTCTTTCTCAAATTGTTCAGGAGCGCTGAATGCTACGAGAAACTGTAATAGAGTGAAGCAAGGTGAACTTAGAGATGGTCTGCGACAGAATTGCAATCCAACCTATAAATACCTACAACCAGTTCCAATAGTTTTCCACGGTCGCCATCGCATCGGAATGCTGTATAGAAAACATTTCTTTTCACGGCAAAGTTGTTGGAACGAATTTCCTAAAACGAGTTGCGGCCGATTAGCTGCGGAATCTCGCCCGGTGTCCGGTGGCCGTGACGCGCCGGCCCAGGTTCAAGGGAAACGCACCGGCGCACGGCGCGGCGGCGGCGGGGCGGCGGCGGAGCGGTGCCCTGCCGAGCGGTACGACCACTGGCACATACATTCATGTATGTCATTTAAATCAGTACGATGTAGTTAAATAATTATGCTTCATTACTGTTGATATTACTTTTAATATAGAGCTGTTATCTGTCTAGTTATTGTGTTTTGGTGTGTGCACATATTTGTTACGTTACTATCCAGTTCAAAACATTGTATTTGCGATATGTATGGTTATTTTTAAGATTGTAATGTGTTTTGTGCATTTAAATAAATTAAAAAATTAAAAATTACGCCTTCTGAGGAGATAAAGCAAAAATGGATGGATTGATTATAATATAATTTCGTGTACAGCATAACAAGCCGTTGATGTCGGAGTTGAAAGCTAAATTCTCTGTGTAGTACTACTGTGTACACTATTTTTATTTTATTTACTTATTTTAAATGCTTGGACAAAAGATCCTTCGCAATAAGTAGTGTTAAGCACCATGTCCAGCTGTGGGGTAAGGTTACTTAGATGCCATTTTAGAGAAGGAAGATATGGACTCATGTAAGGTAAGGTAAGAAATTCTTACCCAATTCTGAAGTCCACGCGGACAAAGTCACGGCAGAAGCTAGTAATAAATAAAATATACTTGCGCACACACACACATGTATATTACATTCACATATATATTTTATTTATTACTAACTTCTGCCCGCGGCATTGTCTGCGTGGACTTCAGAATTGGGTCCGACCTGGATAAAAAGTAGCCTATGTGGTATTCTAGACTATAATCTATCTCCTTGCCACAGGAGAAGGTACACGGCCCATACAAAATTAACCCATCTCCAACAGTAAATAGAAGTACCTACCTATCTCAAAAAAAAGATCAAAATTGAGTTAAAACAGATGGCAATTTTCCGATCGCCATCCTTAGTCTAACATATAAAAAAATGCTATGAAAATTCGTTCAGGAGGATTAATTTATACTAATAATATTTTATAATATTACAAAATATAATACAATGTACATAAACCAAATCTTTTGGCGGATTACGTGCAGGACATTATGCGAACGAACCTACCGTACCAGCGAAGAGTACCTACCATTTATAAGATTAGAAGCAACCAGTGAAGAAGTGAGCGATTTTTCCTTACTACTACTCAGTGGTTGGACCTATCGGGGTCTGGCTGGCTGGCGACCACCCTTACGTCGGAGCCTGTCGTAAAGCACCTCGGTGTGTCTTCCGACTTTTGTGCGTAAGAGCCAGTTCCCTCTCAATTGCGGCGGCTCTGTCAATCTACAGTCCGTAGAGGCTCTTAAAGCTCGGTAACGCATCAACCTGCAACACCGCAACTCCTCTGGTGTTGCAGGTGGCCATGGGCGACGATGACTACTTACGATCAAGTGGCTGGTGTGCCCGTTTGCCGACCTAATCAATAAATAAAAAAAAAACTATTGTATGAAGACTTAATTATGATAGCGATTGGGACATACTACTCAAAAATAGCTCCTTCATATCGTAGTGAACATATAAATGCATTAATGAATTGGAAAATAATGTCCTGATAAGATGCGGGATTCAATCACGACACTTCGTAGGAGAGAGTACTATACGTATGTGCTTTACAATAGAGAACTTGAAGGGAGAAACGCTACAGTTGAGTATTATTGTTCATGTAGGTATACATAGACGCAGGACACTGGGTGTATGCGCTCATATTATGATGGTAATATACCTATTACTTAGGTTGGATGAGAAATAATCCAGAACCTATGGAGCACCCGGTACAATTCTTAAATAATGTATTAAAAACATTGATTATAAATAAGTTTTGTAAAAAACAATATTTTTGTGGATTCTCTATAAACTCATAAATATAAATAATAATAATCTATATATATATAAATATTTATTGCTGTTCGTTAGACTCGCTAAAACTCGAGAACGGCTGGACCGATTTGGCTAATTTTGGTCTTGAATTATTTGTGGTAAGTCCAGAGGTTTAAAAGGTGAATAAATATGAAAGTACGAAGTCTGCCGGGTCAGCTAGTAGGTATATCATAAACATTAGCTTACCAACGTACTTATGACTATACAAAAAAGTTATTTTGAACACTTCTCCTGAACGAGTTTTCATAGCAATTTATTAATAAGTTACACTGAAGGATGGATTTTTTAAGTGTGCCATCTTTTTATACTTAATTTTATCTATTTTTTTGAGATATTTCTCTTTGCTGTAGTACGTGGGTGAATTTTGCACCTTCATTTTTCATCCAGATCCGTTCAGCCGTTCTAGCGTGAAAGAGTAACAAACATCCATACATCCATTCATACTCACAAACTTTCACGTTTATAATATTAGTAAGGATTGTTATGGCACTTCAACGACTTATTCACAAATGCATAAGTATATACCTAACATTAAACAAAGGTTTTTGAACATTGTGAATTTCTGAGTTACAGAAGTGCACAGCACTTTCAGACGTACAAGTTAAGGATCATTGTACAATATAAGCTAGATTCTAATGAATACAATTAAGATTACTATTAAGTGACAGGTAATTATGGTGATAAACGAGGAATAAGTAGTGAATGCTGTGGCAATCCTTTTTCTTTTTTGTATAGGTAATGAATAAATGTTACAAATCAAACTACATACTCGTAATACTCAGCAACTATTTGGAATAATAATATAATAATATTGAAATGTCTTTTTTTAAAAGAGTATCTATGGAGTTTCTGGCCGGCTCTTCTCCATATGACCCACTTTTTTTGGAACCGTGCAACTAGTTTCGACTATTCAAAAGTACCTATTTTAGTGGTCTAATTGACATAAAACATTTTGACTTTGTTTTTTGATGCTATTTGTAAATAATACTCGTATACCGCAAATGAGACATGGGTGATGAATCTTAATTAAGGCTCTGAGTTAGATTTGAGTCCTATACGAAATTGTTGAAATGTGTTGAAAAAGAATGTCAATGCTATTGGTTCTTGAGGCTATTGTATTATAATTTCTCGTTAGACGGTTAATGAGAGCGTTACTGCCAAGATTAGTACGAGACCTAATTGTAGCGAAGGTGTTTATTTTACGACTAGACCTAAACGTTGTCTGCAGTGGAACAGATAATCTTAGTTCAGCTAATAGATCGGGAACGTTTGCCATCCCGTTTATAATTTTATAGAGCGAGATCTGGTCGGCCATGTTTCTGCGGTGTTCTAGTGAATTTCATACATTTTAAAGTGGCCAAGCCTCAGGGATGCGAGCTCCCCACACTAACGCCCCACCAACTTGTGATTGATATGATGCCCCACACAAGCAGGTACTGTTACTACATGTTACTACAGCAAAGTGCCTGCATGTGGGTGACCTGCCTTGATTAGGCTTTTATAAGATTATTTGAAGATTACAATAAGTTTGATTTGACCACGTAATCATTCAAATGATATATTATACATATTACCTACGCACCGTTCCAATTAAAATAAGATACATGCCTACATAGTAGAATAAATATCCTTAATTTAAATATACTGAATAAACCACTAATGACCACAAGGATATTGTTACAATAACAAGTATTGTATTATTACATTATCACGCATTGTTTGTTTCCTGCCTTGTTATTCATTTTATAACTAAAACCTCAGCACTATACATATATATACATACCTACAGTCGACGAATGAAAAGGTTCGTCAATTTCCAAATTGATTTAATTAAGGCTTAGCGAGCATAGGTTACCTTTTCAAACTACAACACAGAACAGGCTATTCCATAGAAAATGTTTTACTGTACGAACTAAGATTAAAGGAGTATAGACAAAGGTGTAAGTATTTGATATGTCGCCAGCGACCAATAACAATTCGACATTTATCGTTGAAAAGCTTTTTTCAAGGCTCATTTCATCATTTCTTATTATCGTCGAGAGTCATTGTGGGGAAAAAGTTACAGCAAAAAGTAAAACCTGTAAGTATAAAACATCGCTATCAATCTATCATACATGAAGAGTTTTCCAGTGATGGGTACATTATGTGTCAAGTCGTTAATGGTCGGTGGCGACATTTTGTCAACAGCATTTTGGGAACAGTTTCGGAAGTCAGTAGCGAAAACAAAAGGTCCGATCAAATCGAAGGCACCGACTTCCGAAACTGTTTTAACATAACAATATTTTTATGTTTTTGAAGGCGGTTACTTTTTGTTAAAAGTTATTTTATTTTAACAAAAGGTTGATAGTACTGTGTCATGCACTCGTGCAAGAAATGTGACCAATCTTTTTATTTCACGACTGTATTAGATACGTGGCACAGCCGCATCACTAATGTCAACAGCGGGGTTTTATGATCAGTTGGTGTAACTATGCGGTTACAACAACTCGCGAAACTCTTGTTTGTTTTACCAAGCTTTTCTCAGGTAATTATAAGGACAAGGCGCATGCGGCGTATACGGCAATGAGCATAGAATCTTAATCACAACAAGCAACACCGCAGGACCAATACTCAACTCCTGCCAAACAATATTGAGATAGCCTGTACACAAATCACTACTACTTTCATTCCAACACTAGTCACATTGTATCCTTCGTTTTCTTTTACCTTGATCAGGAAGATGGGTCCGTCATCTCTTAACGTGGGGCGGCTCTGCATGGTAATCAGTACTATTTTCATCCACTTTGGCTGCTGACCGCACCACGTAATTGTTAGCAGAATCAGGAGAATTTGTTAAAGGGCAGAAAGCCCAGTCAGACCGGGGCGGACCATTTATTTAAGGCGATCATTTGGTGCGTCGGTTTCGCCAGCTTAGTGGTGTCGCACTACGCCGCGAACCCAGCCGCGAAATATGCGATACGGTATCTTAATCGCGGATTATACGCGCGATTATGCCGCTTCCAAATATGCTTTATTATTAACAGTTATCGCAGTCATAAAATTAGGTGTTGTAATCTTAAAATATTTTTTTTTAATTGACGGACATATTCTTAAATATTTATTTTATAATGAAATGATTTCAGTGATTAACTATAATTTTAAACACACATAAATAAAATTTTTGAAGGAACTACTTCGGTTCTTTTAATACTTCGCGGAAGATGATCCATTGCGATTGAGACAATCGGACGTCATTTTGAAACATTGTTGTGCAAGTAGTCCGACTTGTTCAAACACCGCCTACACATTAAGCCTGAGATGTCGTAATGTGTGGCTCTCAAGTCTAGCCAATATTTTGTTTTTATTTGGTGTGTATTTCCAGGTACGTAATAATTACGTAAGTAGTCGACATAAGGTAGTTACAGGACTTACAGGCGGCGGACGACATCTGTGTTTCGGGTTTGACACGTATTGCGTGATACCTACTGATATTATTAAATTATCATCGTCATTGACCCTTTGCAGATCTTGATTAAAACACAGATATCGTTATATTGGCAGCATGTTTGCCTAATTCTTTTACTGACTGTATAAATAAAAAGCTAAAGTGGCAGTGTGATGGCCATACACGTAAAAGAACCGACAACCGTTGGGATAGACGAGTTCTCGAGTGGAGGCCGCGACTCGGCAAACGTAGTGTAGGACGCCGCCATCCGGCAAGACGGAGTGATGATTTGCGAAAGGTTGCTGGCGGAAGCTGCATGCGTCAAGTCCAGTATAGGGCGAAATGGCACACATTAGGGGAAACCTACGTCCCCGTAGTGGACTAGTAGACTAATGATGATGATAAATAAAAGATATGTTTGATATACATAGGTATCATTACCATGATCTAAATTTGAGTGTAGGTAATATATTCGCAGAAAGCGCAGTGTGGGACAACGTCCAACGAGATAGAAGGACGACCTGGTAAATCGACCGCTGGTAGTCGTTGGATGCAGGCGGCAATAAATCGGACCCTGTGGAAGTCTTTGTGGGAGGCCTTTGTTCAGCAGTGGACTTCTATTGGCTGTTATGTATGTATGTATAATATATTCAGTTCAGCCATCCTTTGTTTAAAAATATTATCGATATCGAGTACCTATGCATCTATAGAATCCACGGTTTCTACTAGAAGTCTATGATAAATCGGAATCCTTACAAAGGTGCGGTCGGGTACTCGGGTCAGACAGTGTGGCGTGCGTAACTTACACCCTCCTTTGCATAAAAGGACGTTTGGAGGCACACCTACCATTTGTTGGACTTGTTTTCAATTAGGTATCAAAGTTTGCAAATATTCCAAGCTCAATGCAGATCCAAAGTCAAGTGATGTATTATGGTTGAGCAGTCGCTCGTGTGCATACGTCCGTGGCGGACCGGGCGGGCACGTGGCGCCGCCGCACGCGCTTGATAATAATCTACACCGCTTTAATGACACGTTTTTACTTTCATTTCACTGATTACGAGTAAACCACGCCAAAATCACAACACGAGCGAAGGGCGGAGTGGCGAAGGCTCCATACAATTCCATTTCCACCGATTTCTTTTTGAACAGTCACTGTTAGACGCGTCTATTATATTGGCTAATAGGAAGTCATCAAAATAGTTTGCTCCGGCGTCCGTCTCAAAAAATTGCACTAACACACCTAATCAACCTATTACCTTGTCCCACTGAGCACTGGGCACGGGTCTCCCTCCAGAATGAGAGGGATTAGGCTATAGTCCATCACGCTGGCCTTGTGCGAGTCGCGAACTTCACATGCCGCCGCTGTCGAGAAAATCTCTCAGCATGCAGGTCTACTTACGATATTTTAATTGATGATACTTAACTATTAATACGCATCTGACTTCGAAAAGTTAGAGGTGCGTGCCTTTCGAACTCGAGACCTTTGACTGCTAATCTATATACTCAACAACGTTGAGGATAGTACTAAATTGGAAGAAGAGACCATCTATTTTATTACATTACTTTTCTTTCTTGTACTTATGGTTTGATAATGATCTTAGCTCGTTTGTGAGATAGATAAATCACAATTTTTACACACAAGTACTTACTTGCACTAGTAATTATATCAGCGATCGTTTGTTTATAAGATTGTATCGGCTCGGTATAATCTAACCTTAAGGACACAGTATAAATATTATACAGAAGTCTGTCTTCATACACAAGGTCGGAACGCGAGACATACCTACGCGCCTCGAGTTCGGTTTCCACTCGGTAGACAGTCGCGAATGTGCCGAAGTAACGTGCGTGCGATTTGTAAATAATTGATTTGATTGAAATAAGCACAAGTAGGTACCTACTTAATATAGCAAAGAGAAATTATGGACTATATTGTGCTGTTTTTGGTTGCTTGAATACTTTAATAACGCACCCAGGGATAACATTTTTTAATTTACCCTGAACTGTAAGACCATAAAATAATTTGTATATACCTACTAGTACGTGATTTATTTTTAATAGATAGGTGTTTAGCTTTATCAACTGAATAAAAATCCTGGATTAATCCTGTATTATTGAATTACCTAGACGAAATATCATTAAGTATGAAATTATTATAAGAGTAATAAATGGTAGGTACCTACCTAGTAAGATTTACGGTAAGTATAGGTAATTTACTTTTTTAGTAAGATTTTGTAGTTGAGAGAGGTTTTGATTGCTGTAGGTAACGCACACGCGATTTATGCAGGTTTTATGTTCACACCGTGGTAGGAACAGGCGATAGTCTTGAGACCTCATTGCCTTGTCTTCCGTTTTACATCGTACTTCTCCAATAATGACAGTCAGTCAGTCGAATCAATAGGTAGTCATTTTGTCTTAGAGACGATGATGGTGGTCTTCTCTAAACCATACGCTGGGAGGAGATAGGTAGGTAGATGAATTTAAAATTCTGTAGGCGGGCACGGGCAGCCCTCAAGCTTGTTTACGTACAGCACGGCTGTAGGTATTTATTTCAAGGACAGGGCCGTGTCACAATACTGTTTATATATTTATACTGTGGTAAGGTTGTACACGTTATCCATGTTCCATTTTTATAAACTTATAACAGTGACGTTGCGCTATGTGGTGACTTCGTTCGTTGCTAGTGTCGTGTATCTACCCTGTACGCGATTATACAGCTTTTAATTATTGTTACCTAGGTAGAGACCTAGGTTTAGATCTAGACTAAAGAGTCTAGACAACTAATTCATTACCACGAGGGTGACCCCCCACTGTGAACAATGTGTATGTGTAATTGTAGAATGTAGGAACATGGCTTTTTCAGTCTTTTTGAATTCAATCTAGCTTGATTTAATTCTAAATCATAATTATATCTATTATACTCGTATATACTATATTCAGTTAAGTGGTGGTTCTCCGAATTAAAAAATAAGTTCACAATGTAAGTAGCTATATGAAACGCAAGCGCTATTGTTTCCGTGCCCAGCAGTCGCTCAGTAATAAAATGACGTGGTTATTGCAGTGTGTAGTGGCCACTTCGCAACGTCCTGCCAGTAGCCATTGTCGACTTATCAGCTGGGATATAGATAAGGTAATTTCATTGGTTCCGCTATATATACATACACAATACAGTCGAGGTTGTTAAACTTCGCTGCTGAATGTTTATTAAAGCAGTGTAGAATCACACCAACTTGAAACAGTTTCCGTACAATGGATTTGTAACACCTTTGCGGAATTTCGGTGACTTATTGTATGTTCTAAGTATGAATTGTATAAATTGCAGGCTAGACGCAAAAATGTACGATGTTATATGTCTGTCCCCTGTAAGCGGGCAGCGCGCGCCCGATCGATCCGAAGCTGTCTGGACTGGAGTGTACTGCGAACCTCTGTATAACACGACACGAGTAATGTAAACCTGTTTATTTTCTTATTGCATACATTCGTGCAATTAATTATATACGTCGGTAGTAAATAAATAAATCGTCACCGATTGCATTTCGATGGAACCTACGATATAGAACTATAGCGCGATAGCTGGGAAATAAAATGAGTGACGTAGCGCGAGATACGCACCGGCGTCTGGCTCTGACATAGGTACAACACGTTATGCATCTAATGTCTACATAAATTCAGTTTTTTTTTATAAGTTGTTATTATGGCTATGGTTATAATGGGACGTCCACGTAGACACCATAGGATGGACAAAGCTCCCAGAACGATGCGATCGAAAAGATCTAATTAATTTAGCTAATTTTCAGTAACAATATTAATGTTTTTGAGGATCCCTGTACTTTGTTGTCATCATGTTATTCGGTACACGTGGTGCCCGTGCTACTCTAGTACCTACGCGGTGTGGCGGCACCTGCGGCCGCGGCTCCATGTCCGCACACCGCCGAGCCTTTAACCACTGAAACACAATCTCTACTATCAATCTCAATATACTATCAATTACACAACTGCGCTTCGCACATTAATCATACTTCGTTCAGGGAGTCTTCTTAGGGGCGAAGTACTTCACACATAATGCGAAATAATTATGACTTTCAATTTCTGTGGTACATTACATACCTATTGACTACTTGTCCTTTTCCGTCATTTGTGTGATATTCAGAATTTTGTTTTAAAGTGCACTGGAAATAAGGGAGCGCGGGCAAGTGTACACGTGCTAGGGGCAGGTGGCTACGTCACTGTCGGCGTCAGTAAGTGCGCTGAGCGCGACCGCGGGCGCACATCGAGGCGAGCGCGTCTTCTCATGGCGGATGCGTTCATTACCATAAAGCCTTGTTATATGTATAATACGCCAGCGAGAGAAAGTTAACTATTAAAATGTCCATGCCACTCGCTGTATTGTCTAACGCTATCGCCTCCGTACGTCAACGCCCAAAACAGTCAACACAACACACCAACAATTTTAATTATAACACATATAATTGAATAAGCTCACATTTTATCAGCGACTGTTCAACAACGATCGTAACTAAACTAGTTCCCGTTGAACTGATAACAGTTAATGGAACTCTGAGACTAATTAGACGCTGGTTAATTTCCGTGTTGGTCAGATATGAAAGGAAAATAATAAATATGATTAAATTAACCGTTTAGTTTCATAGAATTTAGATAAAAAGGGAAATTTAAATGCTGAGGGTTGCAATTTTTTTATTCATCATCCGTTTTACCGTATACAGGTATATAAATATAATATATGTTATGTCAGTGTTGGCGATATCGCAGAATGGGCGGAGCGGCTTGAACGGCCAGGAGCCGGTATTTGGACGGCAGAAGCCCTCCGTCCCGTTCTGAAAGAGTGGGTGGATTGGCGTCACGGCGTACTAACCTTCCGGCTGACGCAGGTGCTGTCGGGGCACGGGTGCTTCGGCAAGTACCTGTGCCGAATCGCCGGAAGAGAACCGGACGCCCGTTGCCACCACTGTGGAGGCCTCGAGGACACGGCGCAGCACACGTTCGCCGAGTGCACTGCATGGGCAGAGCAGCGCCGTGTCCTTAACGCTGCGTTAGGAGACATCTCGCTCCCGGTCGTCATCTCAAGTATGGTCGGGAGCGAGAGTGCGTGGCAAGCGGTGGCCTCCTTTTGCGAGGAGGTCATCGCCACGAAGGAGGCCGCAGAAAGGGAGAGGGAGACTGCCTCCACACTGCCAATCCGCGCCCGCCGATCTGGGCGCAGGAACAGGGCAGATAACGCTCTGTTCCATCCACCGTAAAACGGCCATGGGCGGCGGACTTGGGGAAGGCCGACCGCCCATCACACAAGGCCCGAGATGGCGGCGCGGTAGGTGTCGCGCCCCACTCAAGTGGATTGGCAGGTGGGGGATCACAACAGTCCCCCTCAATTGCGCTGAAGACCGCAACGGCGGTCTGCCACTGCTGGGGTCGCGGAGGAATGTTTCTCGCTCCCGTAACCCCAGCAAAAAGTGGTGAGGCGAAACACCCGTGTGGTTTTAGTCGGTAGGTCACCCCTTCTTGGTGGAGTCCGACACGCCCCGTCGCCTTCCCCGGGCGGCGGAAGTCCATAAGGATTTCCACACGCACAAAAAAAAAAAAGTGACGGCGATATAAATATTAGTCGACACGCCATTATTTGAGAGCTTAACAAGAGCGTATTAAATAAAACCAAGGACGTGTGTAGCCATGCACAATTTCATGATTACGAGCCTCTTTTATAATTTTAAGGCATTTTTTTTATTGAAGGTGCTTATTCTACAGACTCCTACGACGTCGTAAGGTTGATCGCCAGATAGTCAAACACAAGAGTTCTTTCCACCGAGCAAATCAGATATTGTTTCGCCTCTTACGAGATGTTTATCTGATTCTGAATGGCCGTGAGGAATTGTATTCTAAGCCCTGACACAAGGTAAATTGTTTTGTTTTTATGTAACAATTTTTACAAAATATTATCTTTATATTTTGTAAAAATTAATAATAAAATTAGACATTAGACAATAGAGCAGAACCACCGGATGATGGTCTAGCGACAGTGGCGCGGCCGTGTCAAAGTGGGAAGCGCCGTTACATGGTGATGTGTTTACTTACATCGACACGTGTTGCGTGACGCTATCATTGAACAAACACGGCGACGATGAACCCACAAAGCGCTATCGTCCTTACTACGATGCGATGTATGCACAAACATGTTGGACCGTGCGTGCTTAATCGGATCTAATTCAACGTGACTTGAAGTTCCGGATTAATGAGTGTCTTATTTGTAAACATAGTTCAGGTAATGCTTGTTAAAAGACCGTCGCGCACGTTTTAGACGTCGGCTTTGTTGGAGAGAGCCGTGAATGGGTACGAAGTGGAGACGCTGCTCAGTGCGCTTGACAAGAGAGGACACCGAGACGACATTGTCGCGTCGTGGACGATCTGACATTCGTGTGGTTGCTCTATTTCTCTCGGGTTTTATTCAGTGGCTGTACAAAATTACCTGTTAGTTGTAACTTGACACAGAGCACACTTCTATAAAGATAAAAGTAAAATGTTATCTAAATGCCCATATTTCGTGAAGCAGGACCTCGCCTTGGTCACGGTACTTAGGTACACTACATGACAGCCAGCTGTGACATTTTGGGAACGCGATATTGTTCGATGGCAGGAAGTGTATGTGTAAAAATAAATAAATAAATAAAAATTAATTTGTAAAGGACATTAGTGCAGCACGCCTTGCGAAGCAACCGCTCGTTGTGGTTTAGACTGGTCGTTCTGAGAATAATTTGGCAGAGCTTCTTATCAAAGTTATTCTACTGGTGAGACGTAGGCCATTGACGTCGGTCGCACGGGTGTGCAGCACTGATGTGTGCCATGTGCCCATGACCACGACGTAACGTCGCTTGCTCTATCAATATTGACAGAGTGGACGAGCTGACGCCATGTACCGACCTACCGACCGGTACTCCGGGACAGTCGACAACTCTTACTGACACACTGCCACTGGGGTTAGTGTTGAACATTTAAGTGTAAGTACTAGCAGTGGTAACAACACTAAAATATCGGTCAAATTTTAAACATCTAATGAGAAATTTAAGACTTTTATTTTATTCGGAAAATAAACAGATACAATCTATACTAATATTATAGAGTTTGTTTGTTTGAATGCGCTAATCTCAGGAACTACTGGTTGTAATTCAAAAATTCTTATTGTGTTGGATAGTCCAATTTTCGAGGGAAGGTTATAGGCTATATAACATCACGCTACGCCTATTAGGAACGAAGCAGCGCGGGTAAAACTGCGTGCGGGTCGCTAGTATTAAATAATGTTGCTACATAGGTAACAAGATATAACCCAAAACAGATTACACATACCTATTACTCGTCGTTAAAAATAGACACTGTGGCGGCAAAAGAGATGACAAAAAAGTTTTATGAAAACATTTATTTAAAATTACTGCTTGATTGATTCAAATCCACCCGTCGAAGGCAGTAGTAGTTTTCTCACTAAAGATAAATATCTCGTGTCGTAAATTTTACAAAAACACTGTATACATTAGATAACACTGTATACATTAGATAACTGTTATATGAAGTGAAAATAAAGCATAAAAACTTAATAATTAAATTTTTGAAATTAATTTATCTAACAGCACATAATTTGACATCTAACTGCCAGTATTGCCAGCTTAAAAAACCAAGAAACTAAAAATTCAGGAGGAGTAGGTATGTTTAACCAGCTTGTAATGTGTGGCAAGCGCTGTAAATTTAGAACTGGAATCGTAGAGATACCGTTGAAGTGGTTGAAGTAAAGATGTCGAGCGTGCGCATCATACATCACGTAGAGAGCAGCGCGCGTGGCGCTGACACCACCAACCAGAGCGGAACGTTGATAACCGCACCAGTGTTTTTGTGCCATTATACCATTTCCGATGCGGCACAGACCGCGCTTCACGTGCTCCTGTTATATCACCATGTACTATACTATGCCACGCTCTACCATGCACATGGAAACTGTTTCAATGTAGGTATTCTCTACAAGCAGTTCATACTTCAATTAATCGATGTTGGAATCTTATCCCCAGTAACAATTCCCAATGGTCTTTTATTAAGAGTTAAATCTAAGTCATTATAAAACTGAACAGGTTAAAAAGATAAATAGGCCCATAGTACCGACCTACCAATAGGTGCGACAGAAGAATCGGAGTTAAACGTTCATGTTAAGTGCAACCGTCACTAGCATGGAAAAGTGGACCCCAATGAGAAATCCTTACACTTGAAAGCCACATTGTTAGGGGCCAATTTCACTGATTGCTTTGCGAGTGTTTTCTGATTCAGAACCGTACTGGCTGGCAGTGAAATTGGGACAGATCCCTAAGCAAACATCGATGATCGCATACCAATAAGGCATACAATAATGACGTCAGCTTAGTGACGTTCGCGAGCGTCTCGTGCGGCGTGCCCCGCCATGCGCCATGCTCAATGCTCATCACTAATGTATTTGCTGTGCGAGATTTTATCGCTGATAACACCTATCAGATACAGCTTTATCACTTAATATGTGGCTGACTAAGCCCTAAATCTCGCAAGGACGCATGATTGATTTTGAATTTATATTCTATTTATACACATGACTATTTGCTGTTTCGTCATAAAAATAATAATTGACAGTAAGTCGTTAATTTACATCTGTTCTAGTTTGCCCTCTAGAACTAACAGCCTTATTAGCATAGTGGTCCCGAGCACGAACTCTACGCTAGAGGTCGTGGTTTCGATTCCTAATAATAAATGGGTTTTTCTATGAAATTCTCAGTAGCAGCTCGGATTTGTGCCTGATTAATGGCAATAGGTTGGCCGCCTATTACACAGGACCTAATTAGTATTAGTAAACCTCTGCCTCACCCTTCGGGGACTACAGGCGTGGTGGTATGTGTGCCCATAGGCCTCTAGTCATTACTAACGAAAATTACTCGTATTTCTGCACGTGCATATGAATGCAGAATTTTTAGGGTTCCGTACGTCATAAGGAAAACAGGAGAGAGAGAGGAGGACAAGGAGCCTTTATAGGATCACTTTGTTGTCCGTCCGTCCATCTGTCTGTTAAGACCCTTTATCTCGGGAATGCGTGGAGGTATCGATTTGAAATTAAAACCATATACTGAAGTCTACAGTTCCTTACTTCTAAGTTATCGTAAAAAAGTTACGCCCGTTATGCCGCAAAAAAACGTATATTTCGAGTCTCAAGGGAATCAAAATTTTTACGGTATTTTCCATTGACCTAGAACTATGAAATTTGGCAAGTAATACCGTCTTATACTACAAGTATAGGAAAAATCTGAAAACTATACATTTGTAATTAATTCTAATATGTACCTACAAATTTGTACGGGACCCTTGGTGGGCGAGTCCGACTCGCGCTTGTCTGGTGTTTTTTTGTGGTTCAGAAGTCATCTACACAAGTGCAAGTTGTTTGTCGTGTTCTTGTGGGTTAATGTGTGGAGCGGCTCGTCGAGCTGTGCACGACAACTTGTACAATTAATGCCGTAACTTTGTTCGCTGATTCCGTGTTGAGTTGCTGAAGCACACTAATTAACGGATACACGATAACAAAGTTTGGAATCGTAGTCTTTGCAGTTTCTAATATTTGGCACTGTTTACAGTTAACATGCTACCGTTTATTAATTAATTCTTATACATAATTGTTTATTTGTCTTCTTTCGTATTGGTACTTAGGCATGGGAGCCACATGTCATACAATTCCAAAGGTGACTAGCAGTGTTGCATAATTATGATTTTATGATTCAGGTTTTATCCACTCCAATACATGTATAAAATTATGCAAATACCAAGGTTAGTCAATCAGTTTGCAAGTATCGACAAATGCCAATTGACTGCATTTCTCGAAGAGTCGAAATCTGTCTAAATACGTAGGTACAGTCAGCGTCAAATACTTCGTGACAAACAAAGTGGCCAAAAAGTTTGCAACACTAGCTTATTCCAACTGTAACAAAGACGTGTTGCGAACTATTTGGCTACTTTGGCTGTGACGAACTATTTGACGCGGACTGTACATATTACATTAAAAACATTTATCGAAATACCTACATTTATAACTTAATAAGAAAACATATATGTATTTGGTACCTATAAGGGTTTTCTGCAAGTAATTATAAATAATAAATATTGATGTGTAAGCATAACAATATAGGCAATATTATGTACATCATGTAAGTATACAAGAATTACATTATAAAATATATGTCATTGGATATGTTTGTTACTGTAAAAGCCCGAACTACGGTAAATCATAAGATTTACCAACTCTTAATGGCAAAAGTCCGAAATGTTCCAACAGAGTTTACCAATACATTAATCTTTTCTTTAAAAAAAATATAATGTATCCATGGTGGTAAAATATGATGAAATGAACGATGATCACATTGATCACAGAACATTTCGGACTTTCACCATTCGGAATTGGTAAATCTTAGGATTTACCGTTGTTCGCGCTTTAACAGTAACATATACATACATATTATTTATACTCGTATATAGAACATTAGATATGAATGTGTTGGTGACGTAGGACGAGCTCCATGACGGCGACGACCTCAGAACTGCGGTGTAAGCTCGTCAGACAACTGACCGCTATACAAGAAAGCCTTTAATTTCACTTTTATCCAACATACATTCCTGAACTCTAGAGATTAGCATAACCATCAAAATATATCGTTCGGACCGCGAAATTGATCTATGACCTTTTAATATTTATGAGCTTATTAAAATTCAAATTATGACATAGTCTAATAGAATTTTTGCAGTGTCATTTGTTTGGTGTGCATCGCAACTACTCGTACAAGCCTCAGTACTATGGTGCCAAGAAATAATTATTGAAAATCAACGATTCGCTACAGTTTTAGTACATAGTATTTTTAGTCATGTTTATTTACCTATACATATTTATAAAATAAATATTGTCATTATATCGTAACTAGGGATATATGAATTATATTTTACCGGTTTCAGTTAGATTGTTACGGTTATGATTAGGTATTAAGGAACTGTTAAAGAGAAGTACAATATGTATAAGATAAGTCCGCCATGCTGGGTCTTGTGCGAGTTTTCAAACTTAATCCTACGCCTTATTGAATATTTTAAAATTATCTCTGATGAGCTGATTAGAGACCTGATCATGATCAGGTTAGCGACGTGGTCAAAGCAGATGGCGGCATTAAACAGCATGTTCTCATAATCAAACAAAAAGTCAAGAACCGGTCTCGCGACGCGTCGTCTTATGTAAAGAGCACACGGGCGGCGGAGCTGCGCCGGCGCAGCGCAGCGCTCTCACCGCGCTCTGGGAACGCACTTTTTTGGAAGCCATCTCTTTCATTGTGGAAATACTCAGAGCGTTCCGTATATATATTTTTGCTACAATTAGAAAGTTAAGATTAATTATTTGTACTTATACCTACTTAATTAGTAAAATAGCTTCCTTACGCATTATGGTGAGTATGCCATGTGTCGGTAAGTGAAGTTTTTGCGGCGTGTCATAGTATCAATTGATGAAGGAAGTGACGCCGGGTGGCTGGGTCGCCACACTCGCCACTGGGCAGCAGCACGGCGGTGGTTGGCGCTCAGTGAATCATACGTACCAATCATGTTGATGTTAGGACGATTTATAGGCAACATATATAAAGGCAATATATAGTTATAATAATTATAATATACAGTGGATATTATATATAGATTATAAAGTATAAATAACTGATCCAGTGCTTACTTCTAAGTACACAGAGATGTAAGCAGGTCCTACACATACGTGTACACTTACTTACTTATTTATTGTCAACTATCTTGTAACAATACTAGTTGCATTAGTAATAGGTATAATAACTAATATTGCATGTGTTCAAGAAGTAAAACTGTATTTTATCCTCATAAAAACATGGTTTATCAGTGGTTTTTATAATCAGATAAATCGTGACGCACAAAACAAAAAATAAGTAAATCCGAAGATAAAGGCTATAAAAAAACAATACTGCATCAGTCTGCTATGCGCCTTCACATGGATGGTGAACACGGATCATGTTTATAAACGCAGTTTTAATTTATCAAAGTAAACTGACGCGACATTTTGATTGGTGGTCGCGGTTGAGTACGCGTGGCTACACTACACAAACGGAAGGCCCGCGACCGATGGTACTACTGCTGAACTTGATTAGATTATAAATAATGGTGCGGGAGGTACAGCGGAACCACAAGTTTAGTGTGACCTCAAATTGTAATGTAAACAATACTAACATTATATGGCACATCAAAATAATTAGGAGATGTAACGCGATCTGTGTGCAATTAGCGCTTAGATACCAAGCGATCCCGTTACGACCAACGCGGTGTGCGTTAGTATGTACTAACGTTCAGAAGATCCATTTTAATATGTTTGTCGATCAGTCAGGAAAAGGAAATCAAATACATCATCATATCGGTCTAAGGACGTCCACTGCTGTAAAAAGCAAAGTCAAAGTCAAAGTCAAAGTCAAAATGTTTTATTTCAATTAGACCACTAAATAGGTACTTTTGAAAAGTCAAAACTATTTGCACGGTTCCAAAAAGTGGGTCGTATGGAGAAGAGCCGGCAAGAAACTCCATAGACACTCTTTTAAAAAAATAAAAAAACTTGATTACAATATTATGTTTTACAACTTTGTTCCAACTAGTTGCTGAGAATTCTGCAGTTTGATGTATAAGATTTATTCAATATACAAAAGGAATTAGGGATTGCCACAGCAAGTAAGAGCTGACCAGCCCCGACAGACAGCACCCGTTCACGAGCATGACGTGCGTATCGGCGTGGTCCGACTCAACCATATTGTAGCCTCAACCATAAGCTTCTGGTCATATTCATTCATGGCATATACATCATACATTCACCTTTCACCATCAACATAACTAATTAAGGAGCATACAGTGTGCTCGGCGGAAGCTGCCATTATGGTAGGACAAAAGAGATTATCTCAGTTTGGCTCAAGATATCGTCCTTGCTCTTTTCGTCACCAGTCTCTACTGGGCTCAGATGCTAGACAAGCTTAGCAAGGCAGGTTTCTTCGACTTAATATGTCATAAACTAAGTTAATCGTGGCCACGTAGAAGTGGTCATTGAAGGGGCCTCATATTACTCGAAATTTTTTTAACCAGAAAAATGTTAATTTGATGATGAAAAACTGATTAGCGTTATTCAACAATACTGACTTCTGTGTAGTGTGTCTACTTTTTGTCGTTATGTTGATCGGGGAAGTGGCGGGGTGGGCGCCCGCTGGTGCTTGTCACACTTTACCGTTACTCGTCGTCACTGGTAATGACGCTTTGTACTTGTCGGCGTGGCGAATCAATATCAATACCACAGCCGTCTATCGCTAGAGCCCTTACTATTAGTCTTGTGTCGGTCCCGAACGAACGACCTAAAAGACACGTTTCCGATTAGTGAACTAAAAGACACGTTTCCTAACCGAGATCGTTAATCGGTCCTTCGGTCCTAATAGTACTTCGTACTATTCGTACATTTCGTACGTAATGTTTCTGAACCACCGAGATCGAATAAAAGAGCTAATAGTACAGTATGTACCGAGTAAAGTTATATTACGAAGGAAAATTAAATAATATTGACAGAGAGATTAATTTTATGCATAAAATGTGTATTTAATATCTAATAAATATTTTTTTTATCATCAAGCTCAACGAATCAGTTGGACATTAAATCCTAGTAACTATTCTTATGACTATCGAACTATTGTAATTGGTCCGAACGATAAACTAATAAGCAATTTGGTCAGATGTCCTATAAGAACTAATAGTACTAATAGAACTAATAAGGTATACAAAATAAAAAAGTACCCTGTGTAGGGACACTGCTGAGTTGCTGACACATTAGGTTTACATTGTGTTAGTTTAGTTACTTTGTGCGGCGCAGCAGTCGTCTTCCCGCACCAAAGCCAATCGTATGTAGTTAACAAGTCTTTTTTTATAAAATAGAATGGCAAACGAGCAGACGGATCGCCCGATGGTAACCGATTACCGCCGCCCATGGACCCCCGCAACACCATAGGAATCACAAGTGCGTTGCCGACCTTTTAAAAGGGGATTGGGACTCCGGTAACCTCACTCACTCGGCGAAACACAACGTAAGCGTTGTTTGACGCCGGTTTTCTGTGAGGCCGTGGTATCACTCCGGTCGAGCCGGCCCATTCGTGCCGTAGCATGGCTCTCCCACGTAAAATGTACATTTGTACACATTGTATACATTTTACCTACCAGTAAAATGTATACATGTGTTAAGAACACCCTATCCGACCCGTGAAGTTATTGTTGAAAAATCCCTAAAAGAGGCACACTTATAGGTATTCCAATTACATCACCAAATAAAATAAGAAATATTAAATACTAGCTTCTGCCCGCGACTTTGTCTGTACTTCAGGATTGGGTCCGACCTGGATAAAAAGTAGCCTGTGTGTTATTCCAGGCTATAATCTATCTGTGTGCCAAATTGTGAAAGAGTAACATCCACACATCCATACTCACAATTTTTCACGTTTATATTTTCACGTTCGTGAAATTATACATATTAATGAAGTTTAAAATTCACTACTGTCGTGCCCAAAATGCCGTAATGACCCCAAAATCTAGCAAATTCTTTAAATGTAATAATACCACCATATGCCTTAGTATTAAAGTTATATAAGAAAGTGACGTTATTTATTAGGGGTTAAGTAGGTACTTAATACTTCTTTTGGGGTCAAGTTACAACAGGTACCCTGAATAAAATATAATATTCGTAGGTACCAAACATACTGAGGCTGATGATTGTGTGTTTAGATTTTAAGCTAGATTTTGGGGAAATTGCGATAATTTAGGCACGACAATCGTGCATTTTAAACTTTATTAATATGTTTACTTTCAAACTAGTGAGTAGCAGAATATGATGTAGTTAATAAGTGCTGGCCGGATATGGCGGGGTGTCTTCCGGGTCTGTCAGTCTGTCACGCTCACGCGTTATTGGAACTCAGAATTCTTTGGAACTTTCGCTAAAATTGCACGACGACGATATGATAAATGATGTTTATTTTTGCAAATAGATCTTTTATGGACACTTTTAAAAGTCAATAGTTTTTATGTTTTAACTAGATGGCACCGGCATTTCCTTACTGACAACCTCCGAGAAAAATTACTTAATGCTGAAACAAATTCAGAGAATCATGGTCTCTTTTAAAGTCCAGATATTGTACTTAAGGCTTAGGGGTTTTGAAGAAAGAGCCATAGAGGCCAGAATAATTAAATGAATAGGCCAGTCCCATCTGACGGCACGCATGCAAGTCTTTGTGTAGCTCGACCACAACGAAGGGAGTCAAACACCCCGTCACACCAGATCAGTGGAACATTTGCGTAGACCACTTAAAAACTCTCAAAGCGAGCGCAAGTTTTGCGTGGCTCGACTCGTAAGAATTTGTACGTAAGCTGCGTATTGTTAGAGCATTGGAAAGCCATAATATATAAAAGTTACGAGTGGTTACGACGTCGGTCGACTGGTCGCTCATCCATAGTAACGAGCTTTGGCCGCGTGGGGACGCATACGCAGAGAAAGTCATGTCCACCAACACCTTTGTGTTCTTATAATGATTTATACGTTACGAGTTTACGACTCGTGAAATAGTTTAGTCTGGCTGAATAGAATGTCAATGAGTTTCATATGTCATAGAAAGAGTAACAGCGGAAGCGGGTGCTGTCCGTCGCGGCTCGTTAACATTACGTGGTGAAGTGATAAGCGAACATTTGAACAGGTGCGGTCTTGTCGAAATCGAGAGTGGTATTCGATTCGGGCATCGATCGGTCGTGCCGTCGTGCGCTGAGGCCGCCGGTTTCACCCGAGCGTCGAACCGCGGCCTAAATGCTCTTCACATAGCACACCATCTTACTGTATCACTTTCACCGTTTGTAGAAAATTATTTTTATTTTTGAATACCTATTGAATGTTGCGTAATCGACGAAGGTTTTATGGTAACTTATACCGCGGCTCAGCTGCCTCGTAAGCAACTAGGAGCATCGTAGCAGCGATGCGCCGACTGATCCGTATAATGGCCGCTGCTCGAGCGTGCGATATTGCTTCGGGCACATTACTGTAGATGACAGATTGAATGCAGTCAAATGTGAAATTGTTATTGCGATTAAGTTCCGCAGATAGCAACTCGCTACATCCCAAGAGAATGGGGTACATAAACGTCTGTATATAATTATATTCAGGGGAGCAGGTTTAGTTTAAAAAAAAAACTAGTCAGGACACGTCATTAGAAGACAACCATGTATGGCACGTCACGGCTTCGCGGACCACTGACCGTGACAGACCAGCGACATCACTTAAAGTTACTATCAGGATGCCAGTTCCTTGAACATCATCTCTACTAATAATAACGGCAAATACCTCATATCCACACATGAAATCTACATGATTGATAATAAACACTTATGTTGTACCTATATATATGTACAGTAAATAGTATGTTAATGTATACGTAAGAGATAAAATTAATATAATATTAACAACACATCATCTATTGGTGATAACGATGGTATGTGATAAGTAGTTTAGGTAATCAATTGTACTAACTGCTGATAAGTGGGCATGTAGTGTACAGAATGTTTGAATAAAGAAAGGATATTAATAATTATACAGGCACACGGCAAGTATCATAAAATTGTCACGTAGTGAGTGATGTGTTTACTGACCTTAATCCTATTCCGGCGGCTGGCACGCAGAATGATGCCGTCGTTCTCGATGTAGTCGGGCACCTCCTTACGGTTGGAGAAGTTGAACACCACCGAGGTGGAGGCGGGCGGCGCGCGAGGCCGGCGCGCCAGCCCCGGGCTGCCGCCGCCGCGCGCCCACGCCGCGCCTGCAGGCGGCTCCCGGTTATCTGACACTTTACACTCTATAGTCTTCTTCTCCCCGGATCCACTCCATGCACGCTCGATTCCGGCTGCGCCGATGCGTGACAAGACTCCTTTTGTTTCCGGAGTACGTTCGGGACTAAAGACTCCATTAATCACCGGCGCGGTGATAGTCTCCGGTTTTACCTTCGATTTAGGTTCTGGGCTGGGGCTACGTTCAATAGTGGCGGGAGCGGGCGGAGTCGGCGGCCGAAGAGTCTCGGGTGGCGGGCGTGGGATAGGTTCAACGAGCGCCGCCGGCGGAGGTTCTCGTCTTTCCGTAAGACCGGGTGGACTCTGCTCGCTCTCCGTTGGCAGAGGTAGAGTAGGGGACATGAGTCTTGCGTCGATATCGGGACTTTTCTCATCAATCTCTTCAACGATTTCCTCGGCCGCATTATCGGTAGCACGTGCCGGCATCGGCCGGATGACTCCTACGCGACGCGCACGTCCTACTAGGATTTGGTTGGTAGCCGCAAGCGGTGGTAGATGTGAGGATGCGCGTGGAGCCTCGAACGCGTAGCGCACTGTGGAGCCGGCGCGGGCAATGCCATCGAGAGCGGCGCGAGACACCGGCCGCGCACCACCTGGTTCCGGTGCATTTTCTAGTTCATATTTAACGCTGGAGCCGACCGGAACAGGCGATAAGGGTTCAGCAGGTAGCGGACTGGGCGTACGGGGACTGAGCGGTGGTGCCTCCGATGATTCCCGATCACGAGGTTCTGGTGTGGAAGTTCGTGGTCCTTCAAGGCCTCGTAGCACGGCCGATACTCGAGCTGCAGGCGCTGCGCGACGTGTCGGCGCGCTTTCAAATTTGCGCAGCGTTGAGCGGACCACATCGGGCGGAGGACGTTCAGTCTCGCGCAACAGCGGGGTCGGACGTCGAGGAGGACGCGCGGCACGCGGCTGTGCCGGCGGGCGCGGCGCCAGTGGCGGCGTGGGCGAAGGAGACGGCGCGCGTGGGTCATCGCGCGTGTCGAGGCGGCTCAAAGCGTCTACGGAGCGCGCTCGTTTTACGGACTCGCGACGCACGGTGGGTAGAGGTGCTGGCGGCACGGCCACGGAGGCAGGGCGCGGCGGGCGCATGTTAGTGCGAGGCGCTGGCGCGGGTGGTGGCCGCTCGTCCAGCATGTGCTCGAGCGACGCGGCACGTCGCAGAACGGAGGGACGGCGTCGCGGTGCATCGCGCAGCGCAAGGCTGAGGTAGCGCGACTTAAGTCGCTTGACGATGCCAGGACCGTAGCGTAGTTCCTCATCATCTTCGTCGTGCGGTGGCGGCGGGGGCGGCGGCGGCGGGTGCGGCGGGGGCTGCGCGGGGCGGCTGCGGGCGGCGCGGCGCTGCAGCAGCTCACGCTTCCACTGCGGCAGTGCTCCGTTCGACATACCTGCGCATATCGTATCACTCACTTTAACTCCACTGCACGGTGGTTCATCTATCTATATTTGCTACAAATTAAACGTATCTAGATTGACTGATAAACTACCTGAAATAATAAATATAGGGAGCTATTTATTGTTATACAAGATAAGCTTTTACAAGCATTTATAAAACGTTTGCCTAGTTGCAAGATTCCAAAAAGAAGAAGAATCTGGCAAGAAACTGGAATGGACACGCTTATTTACGGTTGAAAAAGCGTGTCCATTCCAGTTTCTTGCCATAAAAAATATTGAATCGAATTGAGAACAGTCGGTACTGTTCTCAATTCGTCGGAATATTTTTTATGTATGTTCCACGATTACTCTAAGACGCCTGGACCGATTTGGAAAATTCTTCTTTTGCTTGAAAGAGTACGTTAACCTTTAAAGTTCACACATCCTGTTATCGGAAACAAAAAATCAGACCAAATCGAAGCCACCAACTTCCGAAACTGTTTTGCACAAAACAATATTTTCTATGTTTGAAGGCGATTTAACTTTTTGTTAAAAGTTAATTTCAAATAAATGGTGTTACATCCTTCACTGGTACAATATTGCGATAACAGGATGTGTGAACTTTAAAGGTTAATGTCCAAGTTGGATCAAAATCTATAATATTAAAAGAAGGATCCTAGCATTAGAGAACTCAATGTCTAAGATATGCTACAATGTACACATATTTACAGATCCTTTTTATAATACTTATAGTTGTGGTAAACAATGACATGTTTGGCGTAGCGGCTGAGCGACGGCTTCTGCGCCACGTGTTGAGGATTCGATCCCGACACGGAGCAAATATTTGTATGATCTACAGGTAGTTGTTCCGGGGCTGGGTGTTTGTGTATGTGAGAATTTGTGTTTGTAAACGTACCCACGATACAGGAGAAAATCCTAGTGGGGCAGGGTTTAAAAAATAATAATAATACAATGACTTGGACTGCCTCATTAGTCTAGTGGTCCTAAGCGCGACTGCTACACTAGAGGTCCTGGGTTCGATTCCCAGGTCGAGCAAAGTGTTATTGAGTTTTTCTATGAACCGGGAACCCGGAACCTGTAGATCATACAAATATTTGCTCCGTGTGGGGATCGAACCCACAAAACGTGGTGCAGAAGCCGCTACGCCAAACGTGTCGTCAAAACCTACCAGTAGTAAGTAGGACTTGAGAACTTTAAAGGTGGCTTCCCATGGTGCTCAAATCTGCAAATTTATAACGAACGGCCGATGACCACGGTCGGCACCGCACCGAAACTCATCCAACGGTGCCATTCGGCCGTATGCCAAGTGAAAGAACGTATCGAACGTATTACTACGTTACAGTAATAATAAATAGTAAAACCGCCTTCAAAAACATAAAAAATAATAATAAGTTCAAAACAGTTTCGGAAGTCAGTGCGATTTGGCCAGATTTATTTTCGCCACCGACATACTACATCTTTATGAAATTTAAATGGGACTATTTCGAAATAATCTTTTCCTTAAAAAAAAAGAATAATCGAAATTCGTTTATATCTGTCCTACGGGCGATGCCCGAACATAGGTACATAAAAAAAACATCCGGATTGAGAACCTCGTCCTTTTTTTAAGACTTAAAAATTATAATAATGTTGTAATTTTTTTAGTATGTAATCTACTCGTAGATATGCTATCAATACAGTATGTAACAATGTGCAATAAACGAATTGAGTATTGGGTATTGAGTAACTATGAATGTATGAGTAAGATACTTTTTGTCAAACTATCGCGATGTTCGAAACGTGATAAATTCATACCTAGTCACGAAAAATAGTACTTATCACTCAATGGTGACAAATAAGAAATTCACCTAATTTGTTATTTGAGTGTGACATTACATTACACATGACAATATGACTTATTCTGAGGTTACCTTAAACATGTATTGTGGATTGAAATACATTTACATAAACTCTATGTCTTTGTACTTAAATACTTAAATAATATTATTATATATAGAGAAAAGTTTTCTTTGTGTCAGTGATTCATATGTGTATCTTTTATTATAAAACTGGTACATTTCATTGTATTTTTTTCATATGGGTACCTAATTATTTTTGGATCTTTAAGTACAGTACTAAGTCCTTCATAAAATTTAAGTTTAAGTTGTTTTAAGAACAGAAAGACCAATCAATATTGCGGGTTGACATAATTATAAAGAACGTAAAAGTAGTACCTAGGTACTTACACAACTCTCTTTTGAGAGAGACATTTAGCTTGGTGGGAAAACGTATGCGTTTTATCGTCTGGTGTTTGTGAGACAACTTCTCCGTCCGAAGACTGAGGGAATCTCTATGTCTAGAAGATAAAGTGCATAATTACCTATAATTTCATACACATTTTTCGTTTAGTTTTGTAACGTAGGTAGGTACTGATACGCCATTTTCGCGATAGATTTGAACTTAGCTGCCACAAAATGACTTGGCCCAACAAGTATCAGACATCATTTACTACATCTCAAACATTTTTTGCGTAGTTCTAAACAGATTAAAATATCGATTGATTTAATTTATTTTATGACTCGGAGAAAGAGGATCAATCATTAAAAAAGATGACCGGTTAGATTTTTTTGCTTACTGTTTCTGCAAAATTAAAACGATCATTATATACATGCCTTTTATTATTCTGGATAGGCCTACGCTCGACCGCCAGTTCGTCTGATGTTAAGCGACACTGCGATTTATGATGGAGCGCGCTTGCCTAGAAGAAACAGATTCACTCGTGATTTAAAGACACCCAGGTGATATCTATCAGGGAAGACCCACTCAGGAAACGCATTCCAGATTTCAGCGGTACGGATGATAAAAGTGGACTTAAAGCGTTTCGTTCGGGTTTTTTGGAATATCCACCATGAATTGATGTCGCTTTTTCGTGCTTCTGGCCGTCCGATAGTAGACCGGGCTAGGTGGAATACTTAAGATCGTGGAGATCTGAAGCACACTCTCCGAAATGTATCCGATAAGTTACCAACTTTGCGGCGATGTTCTAGACTTTGGAGTTTATTCTGGACAAGGGACTCGTGCCAATCAGCTTCCTGGCACGTTTCTCGACGGATTCAAACGCCTTGAGTTGGTAGTTTTCTGGTCCATCCTAAAGGTGTGAACAATATGGAGTACAGCACGACCAGACTTATGCTTGATACAATGTGCAATTACTCCGTTATGAAGTAAATCGCCGGTCTTATACAGTGTAACACTTGGGCCAGGCCCACTTTACATGCCATACTTTTACATACATATCCTTTACGACTTTCGGATTTTTCCTGCACTTGTGCTGTGTCATAATAAAATCATAACATTTAGGAAGTAGAGGTAGGGTACCTACTCTGTAGGTTTTGAGTTATTTGCGCGTTAATTCCTGTTAGTTCTACAGTAGGTAATATAATTTTTATTTGTGTTTATTGTATGTTTTATTACTATGACGCACAGGGCTTGCATGGAAATAATACTGGAATCTGAAGGAAAGCTTAATGTGCATTCATTTTGCATTACTTATTAAGGTTTAATATCTTATCATGGTGAAGTTTTTTTAAATATGTGGGTAAATGTCATGTGTGTGTCACAGTGATGTACTTATTTGATAATATTAAGTTAGGAAGCAACAAAATAAAAATACTTACTACAATATATAAAAACCTGCATCAGCTCACATACAGCTGAACAATGTTTTGTTAATTAACAAAATGAATGTATCATCCCTAATTATTGTTATTATAGAATAAGCACAGAAAGTAATACAGGTGATGTAAGACTATTAAGAAGCAAGTTTACAAAACAATTACTGTCCAAGCAAAACTTGTTAGAACAGATGCACTACACACTGAAACAAAACAAGTACAACATCACATTGTACTACACACTTACATGATAACATGTAGGAAAAATAAGTGCTAATACTTGTGGGAAACTGGGTCGATTATCTTTATAAATGGAATACCACACTTTGGTTTCCTCTTATGTAGGAGACTATCTGCTTGCTTGTTTATAGAAATCTCATTTTTAAAATTTACTTATTGTGAAATAAATAAGCTTGCATAGCTGTAGCTACCTGGCACTCCAACATCCAACTGATAGGGTGGTTGGTGGAGCTGACCTGCATTGCATATCAGTCTGATTTGTGTGCACATACCTTGACACTCATTAGTGATACTCAAAAACTGAAAAACCTTGATAACCAGTCTGTTTTCAGGATACATAAATAGGAATTGCTCAGAAATTCAGTGGCAGAGGTCTGATGGCAGTCACTTTGTGTAAAATAATGATATTCAGCAGCAAATGGTTAGACTTAAAGCCGACTCTAACATAGTTGGGAAAAGGCTAGCGAATTCAGTGTTACCCATCATGACTATTTTTTTCACCATGTTGTGGAAATTCCCCATAACCCTTTTAAGTTTAATTTCAGAAATAGTGTATATTTTGTTTAGTACCACGCACCTATAAACGGGAGAGAATCATAGTTTGGAGAAATATTTTAAAAACAAGGTTTGCTAACTGGGAAGTGGCAACCTAGCAATGATAATGTAATGGGCTAAATTTATTATTTACGATTGAATATTATTATTTAATATCTTATAATACAGCTGTGCTCACATGTGTTGCAATGCCGCTTTTCTATCTTTCTTTTTGTCACATACCCACCTATGTGACAACTCACCAAAATTTGATAGGGTTAAATGAAAGGTATAGGAAAGCATACAGGACAAACAAAGTAACATTTATTTTTATAGAAACAGATTTTGCAACACTTACCAAAGTCCTGGGAGGACTCCAAGATGGTTTCCACCATCATCTTGGGTGGACCGCACCAATCTTAAGCAACTGAATGGAAATGCAAAATTATATGTTAAGCTTTGCCATTAATACATTCATGCCTTTCCCATAGGCAAAAACTACTAAAACGATAAGCTCTAATAATACAAAATAAAAAAAAGGAAATGACTATATTATAATTGCACTAAAGGTATAAATTAACCAATCCAGCATCTAATTCATTATAGAAACATTTTCTTTATGAGATAAGTGGGCAAATGAGCAGATAAATCGCCTGATGGTAAGCTATTACTGCCACCCATAGACACCAACAACACCAGAGGAGGCACAAGTGTATTGTTTGTTGGCTTTATAAAAGTAGATTGGGCCTGTGGCAACTTCTCTCACTCAACAAAACACAGTTTTCGGCCATTTGAGGCGGTATCACTCCGGTCAAGCCATCCCATTTGTGCCGAAGCATGGCTCTCTCACGTAAGTAATATATAATATATACTTATATATATACTATGTGTTATCAAGCACCAGCAGTCAGATGTCACACACAAAACACAAATTATAATGTGTCTTATTTCACAGGCTAAGAAATTAGTATCTAGATAATGTTGAAGATTGCACTTTCATTTTAATATAAACTTAAGCCTAAGGCAACTCTGACCCAAGTTTATAACTATTGTATTGTTAAAACAAAACAAGCTTCAGAAAAATAAATTAACTTAAGTAAAACTTTGCAAATATGTCCATCATCAATCCATATAGGTACTGTCCTACTGTTGGGCACAGGTCTTCTTTCAGTATTATTGTATGTGCCTACTATTTATTGTAATACTTGAGTCATGTTAAATAAGTCATCCACAAAGAAACAATGTTTAAAATCACATATAGCACACTAAAAATAATGAATCTATCAAGCCTATTTATTTTAATCCATATTACATTGGTCCTTGAATGGTCCATTACAGGTGTTGCTGAATATCAACATTGTTAATATAATAAATAATTATAATAATTAAAGTCTGTGGTCAATACCCATGTTTCTCAGATTGTTGATTTGGTTTCTGCAGATTGTTTTATTGTATTTCTAATAAGAAGCCATCACAGTGTGCTCAATAACAAAATCTCGAGTAAGAGCTCAAAGTGGCGGCGGCGACAGCACGTCGTCAACGTCGATGACCCCGCGCGTTAACTAGCGTTTCGTCTAACTGTAGTTATTGCCTCGTTACACTAGGTAAGGCTTATTTAATCGTAATGAACGAATAGTTTTGACTAGAGCGCAGCTGTCGCTCACTACACGCGCGTACCGCAACCACACGCCCGAAAACAATAGCACGGTCACCCGCACGCCATCGCCCGCCGTTGCATACCATTCCCCCATACTTCGCCTATGTAATTCAATCGATGCCTTACCTGCTAATTCTGTTAAATATCCATTGACGTTTTTAAGGAGGCAAATTCTAGTTTATGTTTAGGAACTCCTCAAAACTCCTCCAGAAAATAGATCCTTGAAATATCACACGCACTTTTAAATTATTTCAAGATTGCCTGGATCACCCAGGAAGAGTCGGCAATCACTTGAACTAATTCAAACAAAAAACACACATTGTAGAGGTACTTTGTTCACTGATATTGTAACTGAATTCACTTATTCTACGAAAATATTTTTTTACATTCCTGGAAGAATTCACTAAACAATAATGCAAATTTTACAAACACTAAATAATTATACAACCGCTACATAAAGTTGATGAACAGAACTGAACTGAAGTTTCCGAAAGCCGAATCGGGATTCGAGCAAGAAGAATGACATTGACAGCATTGACAGCTGGCCGCAGTGCTGCCAGACCTAAATTTCAACATCTGAATGTTGAAATTTTGGTCTGGCAATAAGATTTTATTTAAGATATTTTTTATTTACATGAGTAGATATGTAATGAAAATAATAAGTATTTATTCAACTAAAGAAATCTCTTATTACCTACTAAACTATACTTGCTACCTACTAAATTATTGTTTATTTATTTATTTACATAACATACCATCATGCCTGTATTCCCCGAAGGGTTAGGCAGAGGCGTACTTAATGTACACCCACAGTTCGACGGTATGTTTAGACGGTCACCGGGCACAAATTCAGACTTTGAGCTGTTACTGAGTATTTCATAGAAAAACCCAAATAACACTTTGCTCGACCTGGGATCGAACTCAGGACCTCTAATGTAGCAGTCGCGCTTGGGACCACTAGACTAATGAGGCAGGCAATTTATTTATTTATTGCGGTAAAAGAAAAACGATAAGAATAACGATATATAAATAATAAAGAATAACGAAAAAAGAGGAAATAATGTTAGCAATGTCACCAATTAAGTTTCTAAAAATTTAATTATTGCACTCGACGGTAAGTTGCAGGTAAACCACATAACAAAGTTTAAAATAAAAATAACCTAATTATTTGTGATGATAATTTTCAATGAACAAATTAAATACATACATAATGTTTAAAGTTATTACTTTTACATAAACAGAATCTGCATTGTGCTCTTTTTAAACTCATATTCTGAGAAGGTATCAAATTGGTGGCGCTACAGTAGCAAGTGAGTAACAGTGTTACCAACCATTGAGGAATAAGGTTATCCCATACTCAATGACATATATTTCATTGAGTTACCAACTTCCAAAACTATTTATCCCTAAAGCTAAAGTCAAAAATTTAGAGAGTATAACCTACTTATATTGGATATTGATATAAAACTATTTTTTACGGATTTGATCGCGTTCTATTAATATTATTTAATTCTCGATGTTTCGGATCCTTTACAGCATCCATGGTCACGGGCAGACTAAGTTGTTGGACGTCTTAATGTTGCAATTACTAACAGCTACCTTACATTTTTGTTATTTATTGGCGATCCGATTCACGCAGAACGAACTCACCGTATCCTTTGGTCTTGCAGTTTTGGGCTTAGATTTTGATTTAATGGAATCTATAATGGGGAATAACACATAGGCTTATAACACATAGGCTACTTATTATCTAGGTGGGCCGGATCTAATTCTAAAGTCTACGCAGACGAAGTAAAGTGGGCTGAAGCTAGAAGTTGTAGTAGTAGCTGAAGTTAGAAATAAACGGAGAAGATTTTCAATTGTTTTAATGAATTAATTATAAAAAAATAAGTAAAATATAACAAAAATATGAAAGAATCATTAAAATATCTCAACAAATGAAAAGTTATGAAACTTATAAATTGTATTTGCAATAATATTTTCGATTCACCCGTCATCGTTCCAGTATGTGACGCTGACGTCACGCTAGCCAAACCACCGCCGCGATTCTTATTCTCTGGGTACTTGTCGTTTAATTGTGCGTAGTTTGCGCGTTTCGCATCGTGTGTTGTTTACTTAAAAAGTTAAACTCCTTTTATTTCAGCACTAACAGAAGATGGATTTGAAGAACAAAAAGCCATTACTGTATATTTTTAATCACGTCATTCACTTTCGGTGAATAGATTGTGGAGCCAGAGTGATTCTCAGAATGTTAATTTAACATATGATAAACAAAAGAAAAACCACTTCCAGAAAATCTTGTTATATTTTGTCAGAAATTTAAGATATGTTTGGAGATTTCCGCAACAGCGGAAGCGAGTGTTTCTGACTATGTCTACCTAATTGGATATGCCTTTGGTTTTAAGCATATTTCTAATTTTGGATTGGAATTTGACTATTATTCACATGGTCATTTATATTAAAATACCGTAGAATACGACACGGTAACATATATTATCATTACTGTAGACCGTGTTTTGTTAAAAAATACCGCGCATTTAGGGTAATTACCGTGTATCTAGTAACACTGTTCATACTTTCTTGCTATTCTAGCGCCATTCTGAAGAAATTTGGAACTATTATTTACTGCTTACAGCTGGATACGTTTGCAACTGTTCCCCCTTACGAGATAGCTTAATAACTTACAATTCGGTTCTAGCGTGGTCACAGTTCGAAGCAGTGATAGCCTAGTGGTATGACCGTTGGACTGCCATGTCAAAGGTCTCGAGTTCGAACCCAAAGCACGCAACTCTGACCTTTCGAAGCCATGTGCGTATTAAACAGTCAATTATCGCGCGCTTAAACGGTGAAGGAAAACATCGTGAGGAAACCTGCATGCCTGAGAGATTTTCTCGATGGCCTGTGAAGTCTGCCAACCCACACTAGGCCAGCGTGGTGGACTATAAGCCTTATCCCTCTTCTGAGAGGAGACCCGTACCCAGCAGTGGGACAGTATAATGGGTTGATTGTGTTATGTTATGTGGTCACAGTTCTACTTGATTTTAACCTTACCAAACCACTATTAAAATTTCTTTAATTCCGAATTTACTCATTCAAATTCACTAATTTTGATTGCAAAAATCACTCAAAACTAGTTTTGATATTGGTTTTGAATGAATACTTACTGCTAACTATTAACTACCTATTGATAAAAACTGATATATGTAAGTAGATACATTAAGATAAGATAACGCTGCCGATCCGTGAAGGTACTGTCAGGTATCGAGATCTGGTTCTATTTAAATAATTAACATACCATTACGCCTGTATTCCCCGAAGGGATAGGCAAAGGCGTACTTAATTTACACCCACAGTTCGCCGGTATGTTTAGATCCGATGTAACTATAGGGGCACAAATCCAATGTTCTGAGCTGCTACTGAGAATATGTGTTATGCTCGACCTGGGGATCGAATCCAGGACCTCTAGCGTAGCAGTCGCGCTTGGGACCCCTAGACTAATAAGGCAGTTTTTTTATAATCATTTTCAATTAGGTATTAAAAGAAATAAAAGTCCCCGTAAAAAGATATTATAGTAATAGTAATATTTATTCCAAAAACAAAATTGATAAAAATATGTACAATATAAATCATAGAAATTATAAAGGTATAACAATATTCGGTGCCTGTACTAGGATAAACCTGTGTCACAAGCGAAAGGAGAGCTAACAGTTGCTATTTGTAATCACAATTCTCAAACAATACCTATTTAATATATACATAGAGTAATGTATAAAAGAAATCCATTAATTAGAAATGGTAAACTAAACCTATTTTACTTATTCTATCCTTATAAATTAAATTATTTAAGTTATACATGATTTCGCGAAGTATTAGCACCAGCAGTATCGTAAACTGGGTTAATGTCAGTATTCCATAAATTACGTTCGTCTTTGTACGCAGTACTCATATTTATTTTATTTTTAGTCCATAGTGCAGGCGAGTAATTTGCTTACACAGCGACAATTTGACGGTTAGTAGGACAGCGCAGTGGTGTTAGATATAAACACGGATGTCTCGTTTTTAAATGATGTAATCGAAACGGTGTCTTAGGTTCCCCCATAATCGATAGAGTTGATATATCTATATTCTGCTATTTTCCTCGCAGGGCACTCTGTGTCTCCGGTTTTGTGATTGTTGGGCTTTTTAAATATGTTATAAAACGAGGAAGCTGAAATGGCAATACTTACGGTGGCAGCGAAACCGTTCCTGTGTCACACAGGAACGGTTTCGCTTATTATGGGCTATTTCGCTTATTAGGGCTATGATGGTAAAATAACATTTAAAAAAAGCTGGATTTGGAGAGATTTGGCAATATGGGCACGATGACGTTGAATTTTAAACGTCATTATTATAATAAATTTACTTTCATGAATATTTATTGTTTCCAATTTTAGGTATTTGGTGATGTAAAATGTCATAAATCTATGTAGCTACAACATACACACACCTTTTTTATCATTTCACTTAAACTCATTCAACTAAGTATCATGATTATTAAAAAACTATTATTATTAACACTAGGCTAATATTTCTATAACCTGAAAGAGATGGGGTTCTGGTGACCTGTACTATAGGTGTTTCTACCTATTACAGACACTAGCGGTCCACAAACGAATAATTAAGTATTATCTAATAATTGTGAAGCGACATCTACCATCAAACGTGGGGCCGTGGCCCGCCAGGCAAACACCCGCGGTCGAGCGATTGTTTATACAAGGTGTCTGAAATGAAAGCTGTGAGTCGATAAAATAAAAAAAATAGATGTCTATAAAATAAATGTTTATTTATTATCAAAGTATAGTATTTGGGAATTTATTTCTTAAAAATAATATCGTCTCAATGTAAACCTTCGCGTTCACGACATTCATTTACTATTTTAGTCGAACGGTAAAACTTTAGATTTGAGATAACCCTACAGAAAAAAAGTCCATTGGAGTTAAATCAGGACTGCGTGGAGGTCCCCCCCAAAGGGGTTCTCGCCTTGTCGCGGCGGAGGGGCTTAGTAACCGTGGATGGTGGCCCACGGCGAAGCTAAGTAGAACCCCAGGGAGGGGGTGCTTCTGCGGGCTTTGCCCAGGAAGCCTGCATTGGAGCGGCCACTGTAGGTTGCGGTGTCGTATGGGAGGCACCGCAACTGAGGCGGGCCGCGATGTTGTGTGGGCGACACTGCGGCTGAAGGTTGAGGGGCTGCGGCGGGAGAGGAGTGCAGTATTACGGTGCGCCGCTCTCCCTACCCTCTGCGGCCGATGTGTGGATGGCGGCGGGGCTATATATCTGTCCAACATTGGACGTCCGCGGTGGGATCGCGGAGCATGCGAGAGCGATTCCCGTGATCCCACAGCTATGCGGAGGGTGGCAGTGGTGGTGGTTTTAATGCTGGCCACCTTGCCGGAGAGCCCGACACAACCGTCCTGCATCCCCGAAGCGGGGCGGCGTGCAAGCAGCATTTCCCCACCCGAAAAAAAAAGGACTGCGTGGAGGTTTTCCCAGAGATAATATTACTTACAAAAATTAACGCGTAATAGATCCAAATGACAAAAATATATATCCTATAAATATATATTGGAACATCCCTGGGGTTGTGGAACTAATCTATATATATAAAACTCAAAGGTGACTGACTGACATAGTGATCTATCAACGCACAGCCCAAACCACTGGAGGGATCGGGCTGAAATTTGGCATGCAGGTAGATGTTATGACGTAAGCATCCGCTAAGAAGGGATTTTGATAAATTCTACCCCCAAGGGGATAAAATAGGGGAAGAAAGTTTGTATGAAACTTTGTCAATTTTAAACCGATCGGGCTGATACTTTGCATGCATATAGCTACTATGACGTAGGCATCCCCTAAGAAAGGATTTTGATAAATTCCACCCCTAAGGGGATAAAATAGGGGATGAAAGTTTGTATAAATCATCTTAGATTTTCGACTGATTGGACTGAAATTAAAGATTGGAGCTACTATGGTGAAGACGTCCGCTTAAATAGGCCCCCATGGGGATAAAATAAGGGATGATGGAGGATGTAAATGTATTAGTTTGAACTATCAGTACCTAATGGAACGAATAAATTAAGACGAACAAAATATTAGTAATAATACTTCCAAAGTCTTGAACATCGCCGCAAAGTTGCTAGCTTATCGGATTTTTATCGGATACATTTCGGAGAGTGTGCATCAGATCTCCACGATCTTATCCCCCTAGCCCTTTCCACTATCGTACGACCAGAAGCACGAAAAAGCGTCATCGATTCACGGTGGACATTCCAAAAGCCCGAACGAAACGCTTTAAGTCCACTTTTATAATGCGTACTGCTGAAATATGGAATGCACTTCCCGAGTGGGTCTTCCCTGATAGATATAATCTGGGTGTCTTTAAATCACGAGTGAATCGGTTTCTTCTAGGCAAGCGCGCTCCATCGTAGATCGCAGTATCGCTTAACATCAGGCAAACTGGCGGTCAAGCGTAAGCCTATCACGAATAAAAAAAAACAAACAAAATAACGCGAGCGAAGCCGCGGGCAAAAAAAATTAATAAATTTCGACCTATGTAGGGGTGAAATAGGGGATGAAAGTTCATATGGAACAAAATAACTATTCCACACGGATGAAGTCGCGGGCAAAATGCTCGTACACACATAAGTTTACTGTTTAAATCAGACGCGCAGGTTTGCTTTAAAAGATGATATTGAATAAAAATAGCTTCTCTATCACATAAACCTAATTAAATAAAAAGCACTGTCCAGATGATTTACCTTTGAAATATTAAACCACTACATAATGAAATCAACCCTCGATAACAAGACAACAATCTATCATATCTATCATATCTATCATATCACCTTGGTGTCTGTTTCGACTTTTGCACGTAAGAGCCAGTTCCCCACGGTTGCTACGGCTCTGTTCGGATCCTCACGAACAGACTAGTTTACACTCCACGTTTTCTGCCGTCTTGATGACCTTGGCCGACCAGATTTTGGTTTTTTCTAGTGTTGCACCGGTACTCGGAACTCTTCAAATTTTTAGACCCATTTTCGAATGAGATGGATGGTTGGCGCATCAGTTAAGTGACGAAAACTTCGAATATTGCAGAATCTTCTACGCGCTACAGTCGCTGTATCCCGGTTTTTATAATACACTCCAAAGCGCAGTGCGCAGTCCACTCCCGAGAAACGCTCCAAAGCGACTGAACTGAATGTAGAGTAACCACTACATTTAATTCAGTAGCTATGTAGCCTAGCAGTTACACTGTGTAACAGCTAGGCTACGTAACCTACTCGCATAACCCTCGCGCCCCTCGGATTCCATGCGTTCACGAAGTCAGCTAAACAAATGTACTTTATTTTGAGAAACCCTGTACAAGCGCCGGATTTATTACAATCCAAGTAACGTTGCAAACTTCCCTTGCACGATTCAGGATTTGTCCGTCGTAGTTTGTAAGTACATATGTAGCGGCGGTAGATGTCGCTACAACTGTGTTATTTAACATTGTTTCATATGTTTGGTTTATGGTTAAAATTATTGGGAAACTTTTTATTATTCTCAGCACATTTACGAGTCGAGACCAAGTAAAATGAAGTGTGTGGTGTGTTATGGTGGGGTGTGTTATTTTAAGAGGGGGCTATTTCATTTCTGTATCTTTTACTTATTTGCATGAATTTTATCACATTATTCTGCAGGTATTTATTATAGCGGCTTTTTGTAGGTTTGTAAAAGTGGATTCATATATAAGTTTAAGTCAAATGACACCAGCGGTGGTGGAAACAACAATGGGTGGGTACAACATATACTTTTTCTTGTTTACAGATTTGTGGGATGTTAGATTACTTAGGTACTTACCTATTTTCAACCATTAATTTGAAGCTATTGTATCAATATGAGACTGTTCTAAATCGTGAGGGTATCGTCCTTATAGATCTTCTTTATTGCTTGGCATTAAATTATTTATATTTATTGAATATTTCTTCAATTAATACTACTGGATTGTAGGCGAATAGAGGCGAGCGCACCCATCACTTGGAGTAGTTTTGGAGGACCTTAGGAGGACATCGGTCAACGATGGGTGTCCAGTAAATAGAAAAACTATTTCTACTAGAGATCATCAAGCATGGTTACGAGAATAACGTAAATTGGACAATAACGAGGACAGTATCGCGACACAGAAATACTAATACGATATACTTACCTACTCATCATATTACAAGATTTTTAGACTATGACAGTGCCGAGTGCGTAAGACATTGAATACATATTATACCTACCTACATGATAACATATTACGTGATAGTTTAGTTCAAAATCGATCACGGTTAGGTACCATCTAAAATTAATTGTCAATTTTAGATCTAACTTACTTAGGTATGTAGGTACCTACCTACGTCTGCGAAGTTTCTAATCAATACAACATTTAACAAATATGTTATGTAAATTCAGTTACTACCTAAACGTTTATATTGAAATCGAATGTTAATGAGCTACTCGTATAATTGTCTCAGATTACCAACAAATCTACTTACCCTATCCCTATCTAAACATTGTCGCCTGTCGCTAGATATCGGTCTCACTGTTCAATTATAGCAGGTCGGTTTTAATTCCGCTCAGGGGCGGAATTAAAAACTGTAAAACACGTATAAATATCAAAATTATTACTCAGATCAGATACAACTTCCACAACTTTGTTAGGGCGGAGTGCCGCTCCGCGGTCTTCTATCTATACGTAATAAAATTATACTTAATTTATAACATTGCAGGGAGGATTTAGTACAAGCGAATAAAAAGTTTGTTTTGGGTAGAGCGCAGCGCGGCGCGGCGGCGTCGCGGTCGTCGTCGGTAACGGCGCGGTTTATATTTAAAAAGTAATATAAACTCTCACACATTTATAGCAATAGGAAATTAAGTAAACACACATTACTTGTCGTGAGTACTCGATAACTTTTAACAAAAAGTAAAAGCGCCTTTAAAATCATAAAAAATAACGTTAAGTAGGTATGTGTAAAACAGTTTCGGAACTCTTTTTGAGGTTAGAGATATCTTTATTTCCCATAAGAACATTATGACAATTCACTTACATGAGAAATTTAAAACTAAATTAATACAATGTTCGGCGTAGGCTACAGAAATTTACAAAACAATAACAAAAAAGTATAGGATAGACACAAAATAATTTAACTAACCAAACTAAAGCGTACATTTCAAATAGAAGCGCAAATTTATATCTACACGGAGTAGGTAGGTACCTACGCCCGACTGGAAGTGGCACGTGTTAGATGTTTTCGAAAAGTTAGCATAGATTTTGCGTCTTTGATGTTATTTGGTAGTTTATTAGGTATGTAACAGTGTAGCACCCTGGTACATATTGTTATTTTTGCAGTAACAACGTACGACACGTTGTTTGTATAACTGTATGTCATTAACACGGTCGTCTGAGCATAATTTTATGTAGGTACTTGTTGTTATTTTGTGAAAGTTATTTGTATTAATATGCAATTCATAAATATGTATGTTTATGATATATTCATTATCTTAGTATTTTTATACATTTTTGGTGTATGTGTGCTGTACCTAATCATATTAGTGTCTTAATTAGTTTATTTTGTGCCGATTGTAGCTGTACGAGATTAGTTGTACACGCTGTGCCCTACACTTCCACAAGACAGTCCCAGTGTGGCTTTATAAGAGCGCTATATTATTATGTTATAGCGTATTTGATAGTAGGTACTATATACATTGCTTGCCCCTTCAAAGCGTACAGGCTTGATGTTATGTTATAGAATGGTGAAATCAATGCATAGATATACCTACCTACATATGTATACCTCCCTATGATTGCCCCAATCGCGGGTCAGCTATTAGTTATTGAAGCGTTCCGTTGTCTATCTTCGAAAGTATTTCTCAGATCTATGAAAAAATTGGACCATTTCGAAAGAATTCTCTTTCGAACTAAAAAATAATCATCTAAATTCGTTTATGCCTATATCTGCCCGAAACCGAACATATGTACCTATATAAAAATATAGAAACATCCGTTAAGTTTTTTGGTAAATAGGTAGGTACTACTTAATATAAAAAAATAAGTAATTATTCTATATTTATGGGATTTTCGTATAAACGATAGAACAACGTCTGTTGGGTCAGCTAGTGTTAAGTATGATACTCCTGTTACGGTGATTATCTTAGCATTATCTTTTAGTACCTAATTATTTTGGACCATTTTTTCACGATCACAATAGACCGCCTGTAATCGCAGTGATACTATGGCCGCAGACAAATAATAATAGTGTACCTACCTATGTACCATTTCGTTTCATTGTTATTTAGCACTAACGTATGCTAAACATTTTAAAGTAGTATTAAATTAGCGAAATAAATTCGATTAAAAGAAATAAATTGAAGCAAAGCAAACAGCATCCTGCCTAAGATTGTTTAATTTTTTTATCATTATCATTAAATTTTATATTTAGTCGTCTAGGTAATTTTTTACTTATTCATAAACAAGACTACTAAGGAATTTATTTTTTATATTCATGCTCCGTTGGGCATGAAGGAAAAACATAGCATGTCTCCTCATTTCGGTCCGCCATTTGTATCCAGCACCCGGACCCGGGCCAGAGGGCACTTACACACTGTCTGTCAAGTGTCATGTCTTGTATAGGTAGGTCTTCGTTCACTACGCGACAGATAAAGTTGGGCTTTTACATAGATAATAACTAATCTTTAGTGGCATTATTTTATCAAACTTAACACTTTGTTTTCGTGGATGTTGAATATCACTTCCGCCCGCACCGTTCGCCACGAAACACCAAGGATTTAGTTCTCAGTGATGAATAATATAGTTAACGTCAGTTACTACTTTCCCGTGCTTAGAATGTGATACTGACCTACAAACTGAGAGAACCAAAAAAGTGAATTAGGCGGGCTCCGGCTAAGGTGAACGATCGATCAGCCATATGGAATGGAATCTAGCACGTACCCGAGCAATTAATATTTATTTTTGACAGTTGTTAACGCAATTTGAACTAAGTAATTATGTCGTGTTATTAATTTGCATTTTATTTCAAGATTTCCCTAGAAAAAATAAAAAAACCCTAAATTATAATATAACACATACTGTACCATGCACGTACATGGGTTTAAAATATTTAATTTATAATTATTGCAATAAGTTAGTTACATAGGCTCGCGTATGTGTACTTTGACCACGGCCTACATTTTTGTAGTGCATTGACATGCAGCGAAACAATTCTCATACAGTTTTATTCTTAATTAATTTAGTGTTCAATAAATCGTGGTTCTAGTCGGACAACTTGCATTTTTACTGACAGTTCCATAGACACTCAATTGCGTTTACATTTATAATTACAGTTACATTGACATTTACATTTACATAGACATTTGCATTAACCTAAATGTTCGATTAACACACCTTACACATACCATCACGCCAGTACTCCCCGAAGGGATGAAGAGGTGTCTCAATGTACACCCACAGTTCGTCGCTATGTTTTTAGGTCCCATGTAATCAAATCAAATCAAATCAAAATAATTTATTTTCAGGCATCTAGGGCCCATAGATAAATACCTTACACACTAACATATATAAAATAAATAACAATAGATGTTAGTATATAAACTTAACCTATGTTAGTAAAACACTTCACTTGGCACTAGTCACCATCACAGTGCGTTCTTGTGGCACTTGTCCGCGGAAGCGACGGAACACCACGTCCTGCGGCCAGAAGTTCTCTTCCATGACGAGGTGCAGATAACACGTTGGTACTCGCACTACAAACGCCTTAAAGTTGACGTTGCGGTGCGACTCCAACAGCTGCACTCTCGGCGTGTACTTGATTCGCTGGCGCACGTACTCCACGATATCCTCCGCCTTAGTGGTGTAGTGTAGGCGGGAGACGTAAACAGGAGTGTTCGGCTTCGCGGCACGTATTGTCACATTAGGCTCAGCAGGAGCCGTGCCGCAGCGGTTCTTATTAGTTCGTTGACGGCGCTTCCTCCTTTGCACCGTCACGAAACCATCATCATCAGCCCGTGTCAATGCCTTTTCAGGCAAGGGCTGCGTAGCATCAGTCTTCACGGCGCTAGGGACGCTCGCGGTGGCGCTAGCAAAATCTCTTGTGATAGGTTTTGCTGCGGCTGCAGGCACTGGCAGCGGGGCGGGGCGAGGGGCTCGAGCGGCGATGAGCGGAGGAGCCGCGGCAACAACGGAGCTGCGGGGCGCGCGGGAGGGGCACTCCGCAGGCTCAGCAATCGGTGGGTGCGCTGGCGACGAAACTGCTGACGCGGAACTCGATGACGACAAGTCGAGGGCAGCTCCGCGACGCGTGTTTAAATTTGACGCATCGACTGGTGACCTAGTTACCGCCACGGTCTTGCGCAACTCGTTAACTTCCTTGCGCAAATCGGCGACGGTGTTCTGGGATGCATCTAATTTCGCCTGCACATCCGTGAGACTGGCCTTCAAAAAAACAATGTCCTTCAAAAGGCTGGTGACATCGACGTGGTCGAAAGTGACGGGGGGGAGCTTGTGGAGGTCCTTCGCCACAAACGTCGGCACGTCGTCCGGGTCGGTCTCCTTAAACAGCTTGATGATGTCTTCCAAGCTCTTCTTTGTCCCGTCACGTCGGCGGGACACCATCTGGTCGCGCTTGTTCAGCACGTCGTACAGCATTAGCTTGGCAGCAGCTATGTCATCCTCGCTAAAGTTCGTTGCGCAGATCTGGATAGCGGACACCTCGTCCATCACATCCAGTTTCTGCTGCAAGAACGCCAACAGCTCATTCACCACAAGTTCAATACTCATGGCGAGTAATTACGAGCGACAGCTCACGCCGCGCTAATCAATACTAAATAGGTCCGCACTGAAACGCTGCACAAGCGAGACTGATAATGTAATAGGGGCCGAGCCTATTATAAGTACTGTGTTTGAATGCCATGTTACATTTAGGTTGATAACATAATGTAACATACCGTCCCGCGTGTGTTCCCCGACGGGTTAGGCAGAAGTGTACACTACTAGTACATCCACAGTTCGCCGGTATGTTAATAGTTCTTAGCCAATAACCGGACACAAATCCAGACTCCGAGCTGCTACTGAGAATTTCATAGAAAAAAGCAATAACTATGCAAGACCTGGGGATCGAACCCAGGACCCCTTTTTTTCCGGGTGAAGAAATGCACCTTATTCGCCCGCTTCGGGTATGCGTGACGGTTGTGTCGGGCTCTGCGGCCAGGTGGCCAGGTAACCGACTAAAACCACCATCACTGCCACTTTCTGCATAGTAGTGGGATCACGGGAATCGCTCTCGCATGCTCTGCGATCCCACTGCGGAGTCTAATGTTGGACCCTCCCCTAGGGCCAAGTGCAATGGGCGGCTGACGATCCGGAGTCCGCCGCTCAAGACCCTCCTTGCAGCGGGACAGATTTGTAGCCCCGCCGCCGTCCACACCGCGGCCGCAGAGGGTAGGCGCATCGTAATACCGACACGCCTCTTCCCCTGCGGCCCCACCGTGTTCGTAGTACGGGGTCGCAGTCCTATGGCTGCGACCCCGCCTTGGCCGCGGAAGGCAGGGAGAGCGGCGCACCGTAATACCGGCACTCTCCCGCCGCGGCGCCCTAACCTTCAGCCGCAGTGTCGCCCACACAACACCGCGGCCCGCCTCAGTTGCGGTGCCTCCCATACGACACCGCAACCTACAGTGGCCGCTTCAATGCAGGCTTCCTGGGCAAAGCCCGCAGGAGCAGCACCCCTCCCTGGGGTTCTACTTAGCTTCGCCGTGGGCCACGATCTACGGTTACTAAGCCCCTCCGCCGCGACTAGGCGAGAACCCTTTGGGGGGGAGAACCCAGGACCCCTAGCGTAGCAGTCGCGCTTGGGACCACTAGACCAATGAGACAGTCTAAATTACACAACTTAAGTATTTCAGCGTCCTACGCAAAGATAAAGTGTCTTCGAAGCATGTGTCTACATGCTGCACGTGCCAGGTGCTGGCTCCAACCGAATGCTCGCCTCCGGTCTGCTTACTGCTGCAGGGTAAGAGATTACACGTTGATATCCATTGTCATTATTATAAATAGGTAGGTACTTATTACACTGGACCCTTATGTGCTTTCAATCGATTTAATACTAAGTACTTAAGTACTTTATTTACTATGATAAAATTAAATAAACGCTAAATGAAATGACTTTTGGAGCGTGTCTTTCACCGGGCGGTGTAGATTTACTTATAAATAATGAGCTCAGCCTCCCCCGGGCCTTAATAAAATACGTCTTTGTTCCTTCCATACTAGCTTTTATCACGATTTCGGTTGTCTCCATTTTCATTCATTTAATTGAATAGCTAATATTTTTATAAGAACTTGTTTTGGAATGAAAATGAAAAAATGTTGACATGTACAGTAGGTACCTAGTTGTGGACTATTATACCTACCAATTTACGTTTAAGCTGTTCTTATACAACTAAACTACTGATACGGCTTAGTAGTCGTTTCGCACGAATTGTGCCAAACGACACTTTTTAAAAATGATTATTTAGTAGGTCGCGTTTCGCATGAAGCGTTTTTATTTTCGTGCCAATCGACCACTTCATAAATAGTGGGCTATTCGAACGGATTATATTACATGAATTCAACAAATTCAAAAAAGTCACGTGCTGTGTATGTATAGCCATGACGGCCCCCATCTGAGCATAAGCCCACATCAACTCTGGTGTACAAAAGTATTCAAGGCAACATTACCAAACAAAGACGTGGGATAGGTTGAGATTTATGTGCTTTAACGATTTTGACGACGATCGATGTTTTCTTTCACTAAAATAAATATAGGTATTAATTTTAGCGAAAGAAAATATCGATCTCATGCAGGATTTGAACCTGCGTGCTTTGCTTTCCGTTAAGTACATCGGAATTTCTGTGATAGGTGTGAATTTCTCTGTAGGGTCTACGCAAACTACACTCCCTGCCCCTTGTGTGCGTCATGGTGATCACGACGCCACCGGTGGACCCGTGGTGTCAGCCCGCTACGTGTACACTCTAACACACATAATAACGACAACACTCACTCACCGCATACTCATCATATTTTTGATAACTTTAAATTGTTTTACTGAGAATAAAAGTTGTTAACTTCAGACACTTTCCTCTTCTTTCGATTGACTGAATTGTAATACTGTTTATTATGTTACAACCTCTCTAAGGAGGCTTTGGTTTTTTCTATGAAGGGACTCTCTCCTAAACATAAACTATTTGAATATCAAAGTTGTGTAAACTACGTAATATTAACCTCTAACTGCTCGTCCTCGGGGAGTGCCCTCAACGTGCCAATTATTGTATTCAGCGTCAACATTGACAGAGGAGCGGCATAAATTAGATTGTGTCGGCTTTCGTGAAGTTGCTAAAACATGTGGGTATGAGGCCAGCGATATAAAGCGATACCAATGGCGTCGGGAACATTAATCATGGTAGTCGGGCCTCGCGAGCCCCGGGGGACCACACTCGATATAAATTAGTTCGTGTCGTGTAATACTGGACGGCTTGCGATGCTCGTCTCACGATACTTCGAGAAAAACCTTTAAGTAAAGCCGCAGAGCAAGTTTTTCTCATAAGTTATAAGTCGTGTAACAATACTGTGACGATACGCATCACATAGTGCGACAAGCCACAGGAGTTATAATATATTCTGGAGTCGTTTCATTTATTATTTAAATAAATATATCATAATAGATAAGTACATGAGTTACAATGTTGTTTTCCACCGAGTAAGCTCGAGACAATTAAGGGCACTGGCTTAAAGGCCCGCGCCCGACGCGAGTCAGTAACCTGTCGGTATTTACATATCTACGAGTTGAACATCAACACTGTTTATGTTGATGCACGCATGCCACCTCCTGCCACCTCCTGCCACCTCCTGCCACCTCCTGCCACCTCCTGCCACCTCCTGCCACCTCCTGCCACCTCCTGCCACCTCCTGCCACCTCATGCCACCTTCTGCCACCTCCTGCCACCTCCTGCCACCTCCTGCCACCTCCTGCCACCTCCTCCCACCTCCTCCCACCTCCTGCCACCTCCTGCCACCTCCTGCCACCTCCTGCCACCTCGGGCTACCTCCGGCCACCTCCTGCCACCTCCTGCCACCTCCTGCCATCTCCGGCCACCTCCTGCCACCTCCTGCCACCTCCTGCCACCTCCTGCTACCTCCTGCCACACACAAAGCCACAAAATAATTATATTTACATATAAATAAATAAATACATCTTCTTTCCTTTATACTCGTACAATTAAATAAAATTGAAGTGTTTGTGTGTAGGCAATGTCAAAATAACAACTTATGAATGTATTTTTATAACATAACATACTATCACGCCTATATTCCTCGAAGGAAGGGTTAGGCAGAGGTGTAGTAATGTACACCCACAGTTCGCCGGTATATCTAGGTCCCATGTAATAGGGGGCGAGCCTATTGCCTACTCCGAGCTGCTACTGAGAATTTCATAGTAAAACCCAATAACACTTTGCTCGACCTGGGGATCGAACTCAGGACCTTTAGCGTAGCAGTGGCGCTTGGGACCACTAGACTAATAAAGCGGTGAGTATTTATATAATGTGGAACTTATATTAAAGAAAACAATGTTTAAAATTGTTGTCTGTCTGACCGTCTGTTTGTTTCGGTTAATCTCTGGCTGGCATTAATTAGGTAGGTCACTGGCAGATACCTGATGTTACAAGTAGTAACATAGGCCAGTTTTACAGTAAGTACCTAAATACTGTTGCGATGCGAGTGAAACTGTGGGCAAAAGCCAGTATTATACATATAGAACAGTAGAGCTATTAGGTATCCCGAATAAATCGGATGTGGGTTGTGGGCCGTGGCGTGGAATATATTTAATTCGTGTTCACCGTATAAAAGGATCAGATTTTCTGAAAGTCAAATTGGTTTGTGACGCAATACAAATATATGGGTGGAGGTTTCATCAGCATGGGCCGTGCTCACGCCGCACACGGGGCCACGGGGGCCACGGCAGCCGCGGGGGCCGCCGCGCCCCCCCGCTGCTTCGCTCGCCGTACGGATATGGTAATGTGACGACATGAGCCAGATTGCTTCATTTGTCCCTAGGAACCACCGTCCGTCCCTATATTTCTCTAAGCGGTGTGTGACGGTGCGCTGTCGGTCTTGTTGTCCACATAAACTTACTTTTAAGCGTCTAAATGTAGGTCCTACTATAATTATATTAAATGATTGTGATTTGATCCTTCTGTTGTCTATTCGTTATAAAGATTATTTCTTCACTTTGAGAGGTTTCAAGTTTAGAAAGTTAGTTTCTCGGCTTACAACTTATTTAGGATATTTGGATGTACCTACTTACATATTTCAATGTTTGATGTAAGGGGATCAAGTGAGTAGCAAAAGTTTACATAAGGACGTCAAGTTTTATTCAATTTCGAGAGCGGTCGAGCGTAGTCGTGGTATAAGTTAGCGACCTTAGGGGAAGCGGTGCGGAGTAGTGGTGTGCCGCGCGCCGCTGTGTCCGCTCGGGTCGGGCTCGGGTCGGGCTGGGACTGCCGCTCAGCGTCGCCACCGCCACATGCCTGGGAACCCTTTGATAATTTCCGGAATAACCCGAGTAAGGCAACAACAATAAATGTATTTTAGAGTAACATTTATTTACTTTCTATATTGTGAGGCCGCCCTGCGTACCGCTGATTGCGGGATTTGGTGTGTGTGGGTGGCACTATTTTATCTGTGCGAGGTGTAGAACGTCTGTCTAAATATAGGGCTGCTCACTTAGCGGCGACCGCCGAGCTGCTGCCGTAGCTATGCGCCTCACAATGGCAGCTAAGTACACACGGAGTGCACTTAGCTGATGAGCAGTTAGTTAAGACGCTACAGACGTAACAGACCTACAGTTTGTGTTCTCGTACTTAGTTGTCAACAACTGAAAAGTTGAAGTTAACTATAAATCCTATGTAGGTATAATGGTATTATTCTGAAACATGTAGAAATAAACCTAATATTTCAATGCTCAAGGCTCGGGTGTATTTATGTCAGATTTGTATTTGAAATAGATTGCAGTGGCACAGATGTCGAGTAGAGCCGGAACGGCCCGTGTCAGCGGAAGTGTGGCCCGCTTCACGGAGGTAGCTGTAAGAAGATCCAATATTTTCAGTATTACGTGACAGCCGCCGCGCCGCCGCGCCGTCTCCTGATCTATTCAGCTCTATGGTTGTTTGCAAAACATAGAGACTTGTGATTAGTTGAATATGAGAATTATTTACTCTTCAGTGTTCTCTATCGTCAGAGGTCATATTACTTAGATTCGCTTGGTGGGCGGTAAAATACTTATCGCATATATATTTCTATAGTTAGTATAACTGCAACTGCAAGCCATACAATAGCAATACTTGCCGATTCGGAGTAGGTACCTAATGTTTGAGATAACGCGCGTGTCAGAATCTCAGGACTATGATATTACTAAATTATAAAAACATTAATATTAATAATAATAAATAATAACATTATTAATTAATATATTTTAAATTTTTTTTTACAAACAGCACATAAATGCGTTACACACGGAAAATTTATTTTTTATGACTGGCTTACGCTTGACCGCCAGTTCGCCAGCTGTTAAGCGACACGGCGATCTAAGATGGAGCGCGCTTGCCTAGATATTATAAATAGTTTTAATAAAGGCTAACCAAATATTGTAGTACATCATTACAAAACAGTAAAATTAACGGTGCACGGGAAATTGATTCAACATAAATTATAAGATCTGACCTGCCTAAACTAGGTATATTCAAACCCATGCTTTAGGCCATCACTTTACTAATAATAATTAATTGGGTCTGTGATTAATATAAAATAATACTTATATGAAAATACATTTAGTCCTCTACCGAGAGAAAGCTAACCTAAGATTGAAATAAGCAAACCTAATCCTTACTAATATTATAATCGTGAAAGTTTGTGAGTATAGATGTATGGACGTTTGTTACTTTTTCACGCCAGAACGGCTGAACGGATCTAGATGAAATTTGGCACACAGGTAGATTATAGCCTGAAATAACACATAGGCCACTTTTTATCCAGGTCAGACCTAATGCTGAAGTCCACGCAGACAAAGCCGCAGGTAGCAGCTAGTAACTAATATTAGAAATACAACATTTTAACTTATACTAGTAAAATCATTCGTCATATCATCAGTCATTACAATACTGCTACATTGTGCCCAAGTGAGTGCTAATCTACTAATGAAAATAATAACTACAAATATTTGCGATGGATAATTTATTAAGAAAACCACAATGTACTTATATTATTACTTCATTAATACTATTTCAACTGTATAACAACATACCAACTTCATTAAACTCTTAAACTCTGTGCAGAATAAAGATTTTAAGAGTAATACCTACACAAGTTACAAGAGTTGTGTATTTCTCTCAGAAATGTATTTATCTGAAATGATTTTATTTATTTACCTATTTATTCATATAACAATTCGCATTGTGTTTGAATTATGTACTACATTAATTAATTTATTACAGCTAAAAATAATAAATTATGAATTTCAGACAGTAAATTTCACTAAAATTAATTAATAATATACACTCCCGGACACCTAAATGGAGCCACCTAGCATAATGAGTGAGTATCGTCCATAACTTTTTATATAAATGACCAAATAGTTTATATGCTGTTTTGTTTTGGTTTTAAATTTAAATTTGTAATCTCGAAAAACAAATGAAGAGCTGCAGTTGTTCATTTTTTAGGAAACCTGACCAATACAGAAACTGTAAATTAGAGCTTTGATTATTGATTTTTTCATATCTACGGATTGAAAAAGTTCCTCAATTGTTTTTGTTAATTTTTAACCGTTTCTGGGTTGAAATTATGGATACTTCGCCTGAAGTAGCGGCTCAAGCTGTGGCTCTTCTTCAGTCTGGTTTAAGCCAGAGAAACGTGAGTACACAACTCCACATAAGCCGATCCGCTGTTCAAAGAGTGTACCACAGGTTCCTACAGACTGGGGGATATGTTCGTCGTTTACGTCGACAACGATTTTGAGTAACAACAGAACGACAGGATCGATTTATGGTTACGACCAGTTTGAAAAATCGTCACCTAACTTCGGTCCAGATCCAGGAACAATTCGAGGCTTTCATAGAGTAACGTCACGTTGTTTTATACAACATAACTTTTTTTTTTTTAAATAAAACGTTGCCCCACACTAGGATTTTTCTCCTGTATCGTGCGTTTACAAACACAAATTCTCACATATACAAACGCCCAGACCCGGAACAACTACCTGTAGATCAAATCAAATATTTGTTCCGTGTGGGGATCGAACCCACAACACGTGGAAGCCGATCGCTCAACCGCTACGCCAATCGTGTCGTTTGGATTGTTGGATTACATATTATAGATAATGATATCTAATGTCAATAGCTTAGTAACGTTACACTAGCATATCAAAGCTAGCTAGGTTTAGCGTAGTATCAATAGCATAAAAACAGTAGCATAATTAATAATATAGCATAGTAACAGTCAGAGTAGGTACTTACTTAATCCAGCGGCCGATGCGGATATTTGACTACTTAACTAATTTTGAGGAATAGGTACCTCCCTAGTCCCTTTTTATACTTTATCCAAACAATTGTACCATATTAGCAATAATGCGCCATTTTCTACAAATCATAGATCCTCATACATTTTAGCCAAATAGGTAACTATTTAAAACACGCGTAATGTATGAACTTTGAAGTAATGTGACCTTCTTGCGTATTGTTACTTTGTAATATTACACGCATCACACTACGTACGCACACAAGCCACACTTTCAGCCACTGCGCTAGTGGCGCCAAAAATTAGTAACTTACTTTATGGTTTAATGTGGTCACTGTTCAGCCAAGTGCCGCGCGACTATGGGGCTCCTTAATGAGCTTCTGAATTAGAATTCTTAGTACTATCGACTATAATTAATTTATCTAATTGTCTAGGCCTCTAGGGGAAAGTAGGTAATCTACTTATGTATATTGAGAATATTTTGTGGTATTATGAGCAACATATCAATCATAGCCAGTAATCTAGAAAGTGAGATTTACCTACCTCCCGTCTAAAATAATAATGTCTACTGAATAATTAAAATTATTTTGTGGGGTGTAGGCGTGAGAGTAGCTTACCATTTCGGCAGTAATTCAACAATGTGCACAAAACAGCGGCACGTAGGCGCCTCTGGAATGTTATTACTAACGTTTATCACGAGGGCAGCCGCGCGCGGCGGCGGCGGCGTCAAATGACGCGCGATTAGGCGTCGTCAGCCCGCGCTCGCCTCTGTCTGCGCGTGGCAAGTATTAATCCTTACCGTTTGCCTGTAATCACTCGTACCGACCGAAGTCTTGCATTAGTATTAGAAAGAAAGAAAGAATAATCTTTATTGCACACCATATGACAAACAAAAATTAAGATTTACTGTATCTGTAGAAAGAGTATTAGTACATATCAAACGCGTCGCTGGCCGCTTCAGCGACAAATTGGAATCTGTGAGTAGGTCCCTGACGCCACATGACTTGCGTTCTAAAACATTTGCGATATCGTTTTGAGAGGTGATTCCTTGTTACCATAACAGCATGCATGTTTATTACTGTTCCTCAACTAAAAGATGGTTAATACTTATTTATTGGGTCTAAGAATAGTATTTATTTTACTAGTTCTGCCAAATTGGTGTTTCCACCTCAAGTATTTATGCAGAACGTCTGGATAAATCACCCGGCTACGTACTCGGCTTCTGTTACCAGCAAAGGGTCAACTCCTATGGATCACCAATATGGAAGATTCCAATAAATCTTGAGGGATCGGCGAGGCGTATACAATTCGATTTGTGTGTCGAGTTGAAGGAGCCCTACTTGAGCGCACACGTCGCTATATCAGTAAAGGGTTCACCATAATATTATTTATGAATATTTCCAATAGGATCGCCCGCCTGCCACCACCGTCACGTACAAACACATCATGTAGTAACACTCTCGACTCTGACAGATTCAATCTAATGATGCGTCTACAAAGTTATATTTTCTCTTTGTGGGACTATTTATTTGACAAATGAAAACCGTACAATAGTCGTCAGTCGTCACATTTATAAAAGCCAAAAGCACTCAAAATGCTACATGTAACTTTATCATCGCACTGTACTCACTAATATGTCAGGACATTTAATAAAATATTATTTGTTGTATTTTATTGGACATGATAAGATAGACAATATCTATAATGTGGCGTACACACAAAATATTGCTGGTTTAATAAAATATTTGAAAGAAATAAAACATGTTTTTTTATGCCAATGTCGACAGACTCTGTTTTCAAAGTTACGGCTTAGTGATTATTTAACATTATTTTATTTTTAGTTAGATTAACGAAACGAAAAATTTTGAGAACTTCCTGAAGTTAATGAGTTTTGTCTACGTTAAAATATATAGTTTTAACATTGACGAGCTGGCGTGACGTCACGCTTGTCGCCGCTAGCCGCGCCGCGCCGCCTGCCGTGACGCTACACTACACTCAATCGCGACGCGGCTCAAGCAACATAATTAAAATCTGATGCAGTTGTACTTGCAGTTACTGTAGGAACTTGACTTAGCGTTGAACAATATTAGGTGAAATACATAGGTATATTCCGCTTAGTGTCATTAACATGGTAACTTGTAACATTTGACATTATAGGTATTTTACCATTATATGATTGTTAATATTATATTTAGCTACATAGGAATTTAGCAATTAACTCACTTGGATATCTTTTAAAATTCCCTCATTAGTTGAGTGGTCCCAAGTGCTACGAGACCACTACAGGACCTTTAGGTCCTTCCTGGGTTTGACTTATAGGTGGAGTAGTTTGGGTTGTTGTTATTGATTTTGGTTTTTCTGTGATATTTTCAGTTTCAGCTCGGTCGGATACACTCTGCCTATGCTTATACTTGTATGTATACCGCTGCTGGTATGTGTACGTACTTAAATAATAAATCGAAAAACACACTGAAATTCATTCATCTCTATGAAGTTAATTACATTGGTTTAATGTCAGCACAGAGCGCCTCAAACTTTACCACTATTACAATTTTTTTATTACAAGTTTTTAGTGCATTATTGATAAAAGCGAGAACTCATTCGGATTTTAAATAACATTTTTAAACCTGCTTGATTTGGGTGATTGATGATTGATTGATTCCTTTATTGTAGATTGGGACTCACCAGGCTAGTCATCAATATCATCATGTAGGTATCCTCTAATCAGACAAGACATGTTATGGGACAAATGATGTTTAATCGACTTCAATAAAGAGATATATCTGAAGTGAGCTTTCCGCTGTAAGTATGTATACATTTCCATTGTGTTCCCTGTATTATGTAAGCACAAGCCGTGTGTCCAACATTATGGGCAACATAAAAGAGTCAAATAAACAAATTCTGTATAAGCCAACATCGTTGTCCGTTCCCAATAAAACTACTCACTAATGTGGACCACTGAACACAATTGATCAAAAGTAGAAAACTTTTTAATGAAAATAGTGTTTAATTAAAAAAAAAAAATCAAAATCATTTATCCTTCTGCCAAACTCTATAACAGTTACTTGGTAGATGTAAGCTCCCTTACATTACCTGCTAATTCTAAGATTATCTATTGAATAGGTACACTATCTCGTAACATAACAAGAGATATACTATATACTTAATACATACCCATATGTATACATATATATATATATATATATAAGAGATATATTATAATTTTTAACAACCGGCGTATATGTATGAGAAGATGTATGAATGTGGAAGAAGCAAAAGAAGCATGGAAGAATCGTAGCAAGTGGCAGTCTATAGTTTCTGCCTACCCCTGTGGGAGAAAGGTGTGAGTGTATGTATGTATAGTTTATATGTGCTGAGATTTTTACGAATCTTATCAAGAAGATACCTACTTATTTAATTTTTAAACGATGTTTTTGTAAGATAGTTTCTTTCTTTAACGAAAGGAAGATTGAATCAAATACTGTCTGCATATTTGCTCAAAATAGATGTTACAAGTGGGCACTTGAAATTGTTTATTTGCTCTTTTCCTTTGAGGTCTTGCATGTACATTTTGACTTGGGGTACTTACTTTGTATAACTGTTCAACGAGTGTCGTCAGACACCCTGCGGTCTGTTGCCTCGCGAGTGCCTCCCTGTATATTCTTGATATAAGTATTACTTTTATGTACTCGATACAATATCAATAACTATGTACTCCAGCGGTTTTGTGAATTGGCGTGATAACCAATCAATATTGACAGTAGAACAGGGTGATGGATCGCGAATACTAAACTATATACCGTTATCACACAGTTAAACTGTATTTCAATATTCATAAGTTTACTGAATTATGATGCCAAAGTTCAAGATTAGTATACAATATTACAAAGCTGCTGATTGATAGGTATTCCAAGTGATGCATTAGGTCTGTCAGTAGCGTCTGGTGGTGAAATCTAAGTAGCTAGGTGCAGGTCCTTGTTACAGCTTCATAGTTCAGTCACTCAAGTTTACAATGTTACGCAATTTCCGGCGGCAATGAGTGAAAAATACAAAATGTACTACGGTGGGTGGGTACCTACACTTCGTTTGTCCTCATTTCCGGATTAGCGCGCGCGTGAAATTATAAAAGTTTATAATACAGCCGTGAAGGCTTCTCGAACCACTTTATTTTTGACTAAAACCCAATTAATGTTTCTGGGAATAGTGAGTTTTTTTTTGTAATCTCGGCATGTAATAATAATCCGCGGTAAATAGCTTCGACGTGGCACCCTTGGGCCCTTCAAAGTTTTTCAAGGCAAGTGCGATATACAGGAATGTTTCCTCGTATCACACATCCTCACCCGCGTCTTCGTCCGCGTGGCACATGGAGTAACCACAAAGATGTTTTACAACCCCCGAGTACCTATATGTGGGAAATTAGATTAGGAATTAGGATCGAAATTTATTCTATTTCCTTAGAGCTATAGGTTAAACAATAACGTTGACTTCCGATAAGTAACATCTATTCGGTGAGTAGAATTAATTATATTGAAATAAAACTACTATTTACGGATTTTATCGCGGTGTATTTATGTCATTTAATTCCCGACTTCTTTCCCGGTAGCTCTTAGTAATTGTAAAATTAAGACGTGCTACAATCTAGTCTACCCGTGACCATGCTGTAAAGGATCCAAAACGAACGACAAAAACGATAATATCAATAGAACACGCGATAAAATCCGTAAAAAGTAGTTTTATTTCAATGTCTAATATTCGCGCAAATGTCAGAAACCAGTAAATCAATTATAGGTAGTTCTGATATGTTTGTTGTATAGTTATACATGTACGAACAAGAGCTCCTAGTATGGGCAGTTATGCTATGGTCTTCAGGATGGAGCTGGAGCTGGCCCGCACTCTGCAGAGTAACGAGACAGATTACTTTCTTGATGGCCTGAAAGTTGTTTACTATTTAAACCATTATTTTGGACTCTTTTACGAGTATACCTATGCTACACATGTCTGTTTCAAAATTAAATATGATATTCGTGTTCTTTTATGTTTGACTCACATCATCACAATTAATCAATTATCAGACTTTCTCAATAAGTTAGTCGTAGTCTGGCAGAACAAATATGTAAACAACATTAATGTTTCACGCATTTTTGTTGGTCTCAATTTCATTTTCTCAAATAAAAGTCAGATTCTTCAGCAGTTTAATTAAATTACGCTGAAGAATGAAAGAGAACGTGTGGGCGGTGCGGTGGCGGTGGGGCCGCGCCTGATTGATGGGCGGCTGTCGCGGCTTTGCGGAAGCCTGGCCGGCCGGTACCATCATAACACTAAAAGTTAAACCAACGACTTGACGTGACTTTGGAGGTTCACCTGAGTTGGTACCACCGCAATGCCGGATATTCCAGTTACAAGGGTAATTTAGCCAGTGAAATTACTGACCAAATGAGAATTGACAAATGACGTCTCCAGAAAACAATGTGCGAGTGATACCACTGGAGTCGGCGATAGGCTGCGGTTACCGCTTACCATCAGGCAGATCGTTTGTCATATTATTGCGATAAAAAAGTTAATTTAAATAATCAATAATCCCGACTGCCAAAAAAGATAAAAATAAGATGACCTATCTCGGGTTTTTTGATTTTTTTAATTAACTTTATTTTTCACTTTTTAGTAAGGATATCAACATTTCTTATTCCAAATAAATTGTTTATTGAGTATTTATTAACTGAATTAAATTAAATTATTTTACTATATACACTATTTACATAAAATCCCTAATAAATAAAATAAAATAAAATAAAATAAAATAAAATACATGAACGTAAAAAAAGCTATATACATATATAAATCTAAAAGACAGGCGTGACTAAGCGTCAAAGTATTCCTCGGTATCGCTGTCGTCCGGGAAGGTGCCCAGAAGACTGACAGCATTGCCACGCTGAATGGCAATGCTTATGCGCTGTCCTAGGAACAAGCCAGCCCTCTGGTCACGTGAAGTGTCGACCAGTCTCCTGAAATTTCCTTGAAAAGGAGACGAGCACTCGGACCCCACGACCTGAGCGTTTCGACCCCAAACGGCTCAAAAATATAGTTACCCGACAGGTTACTATACTTGCGCCGTTTGAGAGTCTCTGCAGCAGCAGCAGCAGCGCCAGCGCAGCCAGCTGAGCTTGGAAGATGGGATGGAGCAAGGGTGTCAACACAGGTTGCGTCCCACACCAAAGGCCTACCCATTTTCGAAGGTAAAAGGGACATACCATCTGGTCTCTTCCCATCGTCACGCACCAAGCCATTCGGTTATAAAACAGCTGGTACGCCGGCGGTGGCAAGAGCACGACGAAGAATGTCGTTAATGCTGGCATGTCGCGCTATGCGGCCTGCACTCCTGCAGCACGACAGGCCATGATATCCAAGGCTGTCGACAACCTCGCCACAGTTACAGCGATGCGGAGCAACACACGGAGCGCCAAGACGGAGACAGGTAGCTAACCGAAAGGTGGTATCATCCAACATAGTCCCTGTGTTGGATGAAGGAAGTGCTCGAAGCCAGAGACCTGATTCCCATTCACCCACAGCCATCAGACGAGCACGCTCTGCAGTATTGACTGACGTATTGAGTAGTTCTTTCCGCGTCAAACTGCAAAGCGGCCCATCCCAATGCCTTTGGGAAGATGGGACCAGGGGAAAATCAGTACTGGGACAAGCCATTCTCCAAACGTTCATAGCATCAGCCAGAAACGGTACTTCCAAATCAACCAGAGAAGGTCCTAAGATATCTCTGGCTGGTTACAGCGATGCGGAGCAACACACGGAGCGCCAAGACGGAGACAGGTAGCTAACCGAAAGGTGGTATCATCCAACATAGTCCCTGTGTTGGATGAAGGAAGTGCTCGAAGCCAGAGACCTGATTCCCATTCACCCACAGCCATCAGACGAGCACGCTCTGCAGTATTGACTGACGTATTGAGTAGTTCTTTCCGCGTCAAACTGCAAAGCGGCCCATCCCAATGCCTTTGGGAAGATGGGACCAGGGGAAAATCAGTACTGGGACAAGCCATTCTCCAAACGTTCATAGCATCAGCCAGAAACGGTACTTCCAAATCAACCAGAGGAGGTCCTAAGATATCTCTGGCTAATTTTTCGGTACTGTGGATCATTCCACAGTACCGAAAAATTTCTAGTATCAGTTTACACGCGTTCATATCCCTGAGGATATGAACGCGGGTAAACTGATACTAGAAATTTTGCGGATACCGATGCCACCCAAACGAATGGGGAGCGTGGCTTGTAACCAAGCTCGGTCATCCAGAGCCACATTTAAAATAGAAGAAATAAAATTTCGTATAATATTATCAACTTTTTCCAAAAGATGTGGTTGTGTCCACAAATGTGAACAGCGAAGGAAGTAAGTAAATTTTGGCCCAAAACAGCAAAATCTAATAATGGTAAAAGCCGAATGTGTATTAATTTTGAAAAGTCTTTCTGATATATCATTAAAATTTTGTATTTTATCTTCGATAAAAATCGGAAAGGATTCATCAAAGATTGGGGACCCTAATAGGTGAAGACAGCTTTTTTCAACAATTTTGATGTGAGGAGCAAATGCATTAAATTTCTGTAAAGTCAGTTGTCTGTCAGCAGTGTCTGGTACAAAGATTTCACATTTTGTGGGATTGAGGTCAAGGCCAATAGAACTAAATTTCTGCTTTAAAAATTTAAAATCTTCCAAAACTGTGTCTGCATCACCTCCTAGGGTCCGGTCATCTAAGTACCATACGTTAAATTTTGAATTTAGTTCCTTGATAATGGGATTTATTGCCAAACTAAAAATGACTGGCCCCAGAGGGTCACCTTGTTGACATCCGACGGCTGATTCCAAAAGATCGTCCTTATATAGTAATTTAGAGGGGTGCCTATAGCATTGCCAAAGGAAACTATACATTTTGGGTATTTCTTTTTTGACTTCGGCCAACAAAGCGTCCCTATTTACCGAATTGAAGGCATTCTTTATGTCAACCTTAAAGATGACCTCATCTTTTTTATGTTTTAAAAAAGTTGCTAGGGCATGTACGGCTGCCTCACAGCACCCTTTGGAACCAAATCCTAGTTGTAGGGGCTGGAATTTGTGTTTCAGTATGTCACTGTAAAAGGAACATCAAATTCCAAATTACATTTAAACATATAAGTTGTATACATTTTTATAAGCCATTTATAAAGCTCTTTATTTTGATACCCCAATCGTTAGATAATAGAGGAAAAAAAATTTTCAAGCTGTATTACGGCGCCAAGATCCAGCCATTTTAATTTTCATAATTTTGATATACTCAAAGTTATTCAGAATTGAAACGAATTTAACGACGCCTCTCATGCTAAAATCCATCAAGCTGCTTAGGCATCAGAACGTGACAAAGAAATATACGTACATACACTCGGAAAACACTACAAAACACCTGCTTGTGGCGCAGTCGATTATAAAACGTTCGCGACGTGCTCCAATGAATGCGGGCGCCTGCGCTCAGCGGTAGCTAGTTTTATTACTAAACGATAATTCATAGCTCCATTCGTAACGTAGTGAAACTTATAAAATAAGTGCCTTTAAATAACGCAGAAAATGAGTACCGAGCTTATCGGGCTGCCCGGATTCATCGGCCCAACAGCAGACGGACGCGAGCCGTGGAGAGAATATTTAATCGCACTCCACGCCACTTGAACACTGAACACAAAAACGCACTCAGTAGCGTGAATTCACTCACTCATTATGTGGACCACTGAGTACAACGGATTTCATTTCAATCCGCAGACATCGGAGCGCGTGGATCGGTCACGTGCTCACGTACGTTCACAAAAATGTGTATCAAGGTGGAAGTTACAGAGGACGCACGACGCGACGCGGGATGCTCGATACTAACAATTTTGTTGTCAATATGTTATATCAGTAAACAGCGGGGAGAAACCGCCCGAGTGTCAGGGTCAAAACCACAGCTGAGTTGCTAGTTCACATATTATTAAAGTAACATTCAAAATGCTAATATTGACCTGCCGGCCTGTTACTTGGAATATTAAGCGAGTAACTCTCGACATTTGCATAAACTCACAGACGAGTGCGGCGCGTCCTGTGAGAACCCAACAAACGCAACTCCGTCACTAACTCGGGACGGCTCCTCGCCGGGACTTGTTAGTTTGTCGCACTACATTAAGCTACCACAATAAGACAAAGCGGAAACTTGTAGAGTACATCAGCGCGTAATGACGAGAGCATCACTGAGTTATTACCCAACTGCGCCAGAAGTAGGGTAATGTTTTTTTCTAGTGTATGTGTATTTCTTTGTCACGCTGTGCATCTTGATTTGTCATTGTACAGTGCAAACATGTACAAATAAATTTTACGTCATTCCGTCAGTACTTTACCTGAGACGCGCGGCCTACATTTCAGTACACAATCGGACGACCATAAGCACGAAAAAGCGACATCGATTCATGGTGGACATTCCAAAAACCCGAACGAAACGCTTTAAGTCCATCATCAATCACGAGTGAATCGGATTCATCTAGGCAAGCGCGCTCCATCGTAGATCGCAGTATCGCTTAACATCAGGCAAACTGGCGGTCAAGCGTAAGCATATCACGAATAAAAAAATAATAAAAAACAATATCATTCAAATCGCGTGCACTCATTATCATTAAATCAATAAATATTATTATCAAACATATTTTGCGTATCAGTCAATCACTCAAACGATAATAATAATAGTCAAAAACTCTACATTTTTTTGGTCCTGCGAGCTTCCGTATAAGCGGGACTATATCGCGTACAGTGTGTGAACATTGCAGACACGTAAGTATTGTTCCTGCAACTAAGGCCATGTGGATAAGGTAACATCAATCCAACTTATTAGACAAAATATCAATCAAGATTAATCATGAGCGTCAATATGTAAGACATTTTGGCTAATCAAGAGCAAATCATGAACCACTGTCACTCTCAATAATTGTGACAGTGACACTGGGTATATCAAAATTATTATAATTAAAATGGCCGACTTTATACAACATATACGATACAAACTTATATGTTTAAATGTAATTTAGAATGAGAAATGATAAAAATTCTTAAATAAAAAGTGTAAACTAAAATGAAAATAGTTTTTGGTTTAAAAAATAAAATAGTACAGTCGGAGACAGCGTCTTAAATTGAACTCCAAAGATCGCGCATGAGATTGGTCATCTTGTTTCCATCTTTTTTGCAGTCGGGTCTATTTTACGCCACCTCATGTTAGGATTAATCCCGTATCATGTGTGCATTTATTACATACATAGAGAGCCAGAACCAGAACAACTATCTGTAGGCCATACAAATATTTATCCGTGCGGGAATTGCACCGGCGACCCGATCGACAAGGCGACCTACTATATACTACTGTGTTCATCGTGCAGACAAATTATATGTATCGTTATCACGGTGGCGGCCGGTGCCGTTGAAAGGTCAGCCACGTCAGTTGGCCACGTCTACGCCATTCATAAAATATATTATGATTCACTTTCTTGCCACACGCTTGCTACGACTGAGTCATATAGCCTCGCCTTACGCTAGCGCCCACACCCGCTACGAGCGTCCAGCTAAGTTCTCATTGATGCTACGGTACTATATTCAAGTGCTACGCTCGCTACGTGCTCAGAGCTACGAACGCTACGGGCTACTACTAACTACGCAATACTATGATCATTGTAACGTTCTACAATGCGCAATGCAATCATTTTATATGTGCTATATTATGTAGTACGAAAAATACTGTGTATGTGTGTGTATTTAGTTAGGTATCTGTACTTGCTTGAAACTACTTTGTTTTAATGTGCTACTATCTCTACTGTGTCAGTGCACTGTGTATAATTTAGACTACATTTCCTGCTAACGATCTAATTTCAGCGCAATTTTATTTAGAGTTGGACCCACCTGGTTGTTTGTTTTACTAGCACTCACTAGATTATTATTGCAAATATTGTCAACACCTTTTTAATAAGTACCTATGTTCTACAAACAAAAATATTTGTTGGCATTAGTACTTGAAACAAGCGTTGTATTAATATAAGAAAACAAACACTAATAAAATGGATTTATAGAGAAAGTTCTGGTCGCAGTCGTGTGCAACAAATAACATTTTATATGTGTGTGTTACAAAAAAGCCCTCGTTAAATATGTGAACAGCCGTCAGTGGGAGACTGTCCGAACGCTGCCACGTCAGTGGCGCATCGGTGCTGCACCCGTACCGCGGCCGTTACGCGCCCGTGCCGCACCTGTGTCACATGCACTGCACGACACGTGTGTTTACTTGGAATCGAACATGTGGTGCCGCGTTACGATTTGGAGGTAACTTGCCGGGATTGGGATTCTTTCTGTTGTGCTATCCACTCGCGACAAATGGTGCAGGATGTCGCGCCCGCGCCCGCTCCGCTCATCACTATGTGTGCGGTCGCCGCAGCAGATTATCTTTGGTTAAAGTCGCTAGTTTGTCCGTGAATCGTGGGCTGTGGGCGACTCGTTAAGAAGTATCAAACAAAGAGAAACGTCGGTGGGCCTCCTCGTTACTGGGGGAATGTTATCCTGAATTAATTTTATTGTGGAGATATTTAGTTTGTTTTTTCCTCTCCGAGCGTCGAGTGCCGAGAGCAGACTGTATTTGTCGTTGTTTTGATTTATTGACTTTTCTCTACAGTTCTCTGCAGTTTTCTCTGTGCCGCTGTGCGGTAGTAGGTAGGTACTACATGTGCTTGCACGTTTGATGATTCAGTATGGATATCCGCGTTGAACTAATTTTTTATATATTCTAGATGAAATTCGAAGAAGCACGATAGAAAACGTCCAAATTGAATAATTTATGAATAATAATATAACATGAATAAAATTGGATTAGAAAATATGCCTTGCTGACAAAGCGAGCCGCGTGCGCGACAAGCCGGGTGATTAGCTGCGCTAGATTTGTCAATTGTGTTCAATTTAATGTAAATTCAATTCATTTCGTATCCAATTTAACTCTGTCTTGTTCGTTACGCGTGCCGACATTCTAAATCTGGTTAAAAAGGACAAGACGTACCTCAAACGAATATAACTTACGTATTTAACTATATAATTATGTACTCCGACTGTAGTTAGTACGACGATTTGACTATAATAAACAATAATAATGATGAGCGATACATGGCGAGGCACCGGATACCTCCAGCCAGGAGCGTCTTATAAATATAGCAACAGTAGATAAGGGCGTCCACTAACGGGTCTCGGACCTCGGCTGAGATCCAGCTGACCCTTGCTGTGGGGGGACAGCTAGGGCCCGCTGGATCTGGGTTAAATTATTTAGGGGCGAATTTAAAGCTAGTGGGTCGGCGCGGGCCGGCTCGACCAAGTGGGCTAAGTGTAGTTTCAAGTTAAACTTATGAACTCAAAGGACACTACTACGCGGCGGTTCCAATATTATTTACAATCTAATTATACTACCTATTCAACAAAACCCCTGACCTGAGCCGTCGAGGATTTGTATTCACACCACCCCACCGCATCGCGGCTACATTTGTTATCGTTTTAATAGATATGGATCATTTTTTGTCGCCCCGGGAACGTGTGCCCTAATATAGCTGATACTGTAGCTACTACATCACGTATGGAATAAGTAAGTGCAGTGATAACACTGAAATAACGCTTCAAATTTACTGCATGAATCACAAGAGCAGTGATGGAGTGCAGTATTAATAAGTTGATCGAACCAAGTGTCCGTTCGGCGTCAGCTCGGCGACCGCTCGGCTTTCTACGCCTCGCTCTTCACAATAAAAACGTCAGATTCAAGTCATAATGGAAAGAAATCGAAGACAGTTTGATAAACGATATCTCGTCAGTGCGCAGATATTGGAGCGCCTTCGTGTAATGATACCGTCCGGAGCAACGGTCGTAGCTACCTACTTAGTTATTTAGTTATTCTGTTAGCGGTCAAGTCATAAGGTCAAATTGTAAGTAAATTGATTGTATATCAATGATTTATTATTGTGTGTAATCTTTACAGACAGAATTGGCAACATTTCATTTGTTTAGGCGGATCAAATCATTTTTCTGATCCTTCAAAATATTGTTATAGGTAAGTCAGTTGCATCGATCATAAATTATTCATAACTTTACATTATCTCTTTCGTTATTAATATACTATTATTTCGACAAAATTTCAATTTTAGCAGTTTTCGCTGTATAATTGACGTCATCACACATTTTTTTTCCGAAATGAAGACATATAAAAAATAAATAAAAATGTTTTGGAACTCAGGATAGAAAAACATAGAAACAGTATATTTGTTTGTCAGCTTAATCATTTTGAAATGTTGTCAATTACTAAATTAATGTTTTAAAAACTTACAAAATAGGTACATAAGTAGTACCTTCATTAGTACCTACTTATAGAGCGTTTACTACGTACAGGTAGCGAAACCACCCACTGTGTTCAACTAGCGGGAAGTGGTAGTCTGTGCTCACGGTAGGTACACGTATAATTAATTCATTTTAATGAGAGAACTTTTAAAACTACTAAGTGTAATATGGTGTAGGTCAACAAAGCCAAGCGCTCTCAGGCGCGCCGCGGCCGCTGCACGCTGCACGCTGGCCCGGTGGGGCCGCTCCGTAGATATCTACTTACATTACAGCGGTACGTCATTAAACAAACTAACACGTTTTCTATAATAAAGTAATATCACAAAAGAACTTGCAATAGATCTTGTGGAAGCTTACAGAATTTGCAGGAGGTGGTGCATTTGTGTAAACTGTTTAGTGACTAATTCAAACGACGCCTTAAACTGAGCGTGGTGCGTGACAGGGAAGGGGGAGGGGGAGGGGGGTCTGTGTGCTGTCTCCATTCTGCTACCACAATATAATAATATGCGGACGTGCCGCGCCTGCTAACACACTCAGATAAAAACACACAAACGATGGCTGCAACCGTTCCGCCGTGTAATAGCTACAATTTATAATAGCTGTCAGAATGTTTGAATTATGATATCGACGCGTTTGGGTAATGAGGATACTACTCGTAGTCCAAACAAACAGCTCTCTGAGGAGCGGTGATTCATTCGCTCGAGTACTTGGCCTATTTAATGGAGACTATATTAAGTCATGACAGAAATAATTATGTACCTATAAGTAACGTCCCGACTTCTACCTACTTCTGCAGTCAATAGTAATTTACTGGTAACGTTAATTAATTACATGTCATAAAAATGTTAACCGACTGCCAGAACGAAGGTATTCTACATAGAAATCCAGTATGTCATGTCGCTTATGACATTACGGTAACCGGTAAACAATTGTCGACGCTTTCTTTCATAACCTACTATTTAACTCCAGGGATTTGTTTATAGGCGCGTGTTCTAGCAAATAGTAATTATTAGCATTCAAAGTCAAAGTCAAAAGTCAAAATGTTTTATTTCAATTAGACCACTAAATAGGTACTTTTGAAAAGTCAAAACTATTTGCATGGTTCCAAAAAGTGGGTCGTATGGAGAAGAGCCGGCAAGAAACTACATAGACACTCTTTTAAAAAAATAAAAAAACTTGATTACAATATTATGTTTTACAACTTTGTTCCAACTAGTTGCTGAGAATTCTGCAGTTTGATGTATAAGATTTATTCAATATACAAAAGGAATTAGGGATTGCCACAGCAAGTAAGAGCTGACCAGCCCCGACAGACAGCACCCGTTCACGAGCATGACGTGCGTATCGGCGTGGTTCGACTCAACCATATTGTAGGGAATAAAACAACCCGACACACAACGCCACCATCAGCAGGACATTTAAGTGAGCATGACAAGCTCAGACCGCGGGCACAACAATTTTACAGATAAATATATGTATGTACTTATACAGATTGCTACATCAATATCTGCACTATACTCGCACATTACAATTTTCTAATTATGAAATATCTAACATTGAATAGATATGTGTGCTGCTAATGTGTAGGTACCTCTAGTGTGCTATGCTATTTCAGTAACATTACATAATGTTGTACCTCATACAAACCTCCAGTAGAAAACATTATTTAAATAGCGGCTCCAATCGGATTTCAATCAATCACATTTATTTCGTCTTGTTATTGATGTCGAAACGCACTCAATTTAAGATTATATTCTACAAAACTTTGACATGGCTAGGTCAAAGTAATATGTCAAAGTAATGAGTTTTACCTTTTTAGTTTGAGTGTGCAGTGGTCATGAAGTGTTTCCCGTGGCTTCAGTGACCACTCGACCGAAACCTACTAAAATTATGAAGTGAGTAAATTGAAGCGCGTCACAAAGGCGCCTGTCGAGGGCTCGTGTCCCTTTTGTGCGGCTCGGTTAACGCGCGGCACGCCGTTCGATGCAGTGCGGTGGTGGCGCGGCGCCGGAGCGGCGGCGCACTATAGGGAGATTGAATCTTTTTTGAAGATAATTTCGTTGATTATTTTTCCACTCCCGTAAAATCACTTTCCTATAAACCATTGTTAATATGCTTACTTCCCACAAATTCGCCATTTTGTTTAAGGGTGAGGGGCTACTAAGCTTTAGTTTCTGTAGCTGCACTGTAGTCTTCTCAAGATTGTTTTCAAAATGATGAAAAATTCTTCATGTTGTATTTATATAATCTATACTTATAATAAATCTGTAGAGAGGTCAATTCTGTACATGAAATATATTTCCAAAATAACTATCAGCGGGTGATTAGTGATCGATACTGACGCCAAAAATGCAATCAGTAAAATTTTTGTCTGTCTGTCTGTCTGTCTGTCTGTATGTTCGTTATAGAAACAAAAACCACTCGACGGATTTCAACGAAACTTGGTACAATTGTCCGTATTTATGCAAAATGGAACCACTCGACAAATTTCATTTTTTACTTTTTTTGAAGAATACGAATGTAAAAGTGGTCTAAATTCTTATACAAAAAAGAACCACATGATTTCCCCCTTGGAAACAAGGTATATTAAAAGTAGAACAGAACCAACAGCAATAACAAACGTTACTTGTAAAGCAAAACGGAACCACGGCACAACATGACTCTATTGATCAAACAAATAAACGATAATACTAACATGTAATTTTATACAAAAAAGATCCACGCATACTTGGTACCGTTATACATTAAACATATTTCTATTATTAACGATTATTTTTAATACACAAAATAGAACCAAATTTCTGTGGTTTCGTTATGCGTAAAATAAATTCTTATTATTTAGTTGCTAATATTGTTTTGCAAAAGGGAACCACAGACGTTCGGTTCTATTTTGTATAAATAAATATTGTTAAACAGTAGAACCACTAGCATGTGATTCCATTATGCTTATTGTTTTGAAACTTATGATCGCTTAAAGGTACAAAAAAGACATGATTGATTTCATATTTCTCGTTTTAAACAACGAAATATTTACTTTATTTCATTGATGGTATGGCTCAAAGTGCAATAAGTCAGTTTCAAAGTAAAATGTCAAACGTCATCTGTCAAAATAGGCGGCATTCAACGAAATAGTTCGAATGCGTGACGACCGTTTTTTTTCTCTGCAAAGAAAGTTCTGTTGTTTTTGTTTATTTCTTTTGAATTAAGTGTAAAAATGTTACGTAGAGGCAAGCTGTTGGTGAATAGAGCTTTGGACATAAATACCGAAGATACTAATGAAGCCATAACAGGTAAATAGTTTTATTTAATGCATTTTAGTACCTACTTACTTAATGTATCTGAAAAGTACTAGTACCTGCGCATTATCCACATTTGATTAATTCCGTTTGTGAAGTGATTTTATAAAGATTATTCGACAAGTAGGTATAAGGGCTCTCATATTATATAACTGCAAAATCGCATAGCAAATAATAATATCTTCGAGCTCACACGAATGCACCGTATGAACTGCGGCGTTGTTTCGTGTGTTGATGTATGATGTTATGATTGTAACGATGTGTGTGTATGCATATACGTAATATGAAATACTTATGTGTACATTTCTTCGTAATGATGAGTGCTGAGGTATGAAAGACTTGGGTAAGATTCTGTTGATGTGGTGGGTTGATGTGAAGTAATGAGAGAGTGGGTGTGTGTGTGCGTGCGTGCATGCGTGTGTGCGTACGCACGTGCGTACGTGTGTGTGTGTGTGTGTGTTACTACTTTATGAAGAACCGTAAAGCCGCGTTCATACTAGGTGACATTTGCCCTATGTCGCCCTATGTTTCATTACCCTTCTGGCAACGTTGTCGCTCGATGTCTTCGGCGTCATACATCACTCAACATATCCTGGTAAAATTTTTTTATTACAGCACAAGGTAGTGAAGAACCTAGTACGTCACAGCCTCTAGAGAAGCTTTCTTCACCTCTAAGCAATAACTTAACTTCGCCAGATCGCTTAGAAGAATATTCCTCGCCGATATTAGACCTACTTGCAAACTTGTCCCCTTTTAAAAGCCCTGACTATGTATCAGATTCATCAGATTATGGTGATGATACAATAGTTGCTGGCGGCAAGAAAATGAGGCTACCTAATGGTAAGTCTAGGCGCACTATCATAGAAGAGTCTGCTTCTGAAGGCGAAATACTGCAAAATCACCAGCGTTTATACCATGTTCTGATGACGATACAGTGAGTATTAATGACGAAGTACCTACGAAAGGAAGACCAAAGAAAGGCCGACAATTTAAGTACGGCGGTCTATCTAGGATAGAAAGAAAGAGAAACAGACATTCTAATAAGCCTTTTCACAACTATAAAAACATCGAAGTCCAACCGAAAGTATTTATTGATTATAAATGTAATTGTAAAACGAAGTGCTGGGAAAAAATAGATTCAAACAATCGACAGAAAATATTTGAGATTTTTTACAAACTAGAAAATTACAATACCCAGAATATGTACATCGCAGCAAGCGTCAAAGAAGCCGACGTAAAAAGAAGGATGACTAATAGCAATATGAAGAAAAAATTCTCTCGTAAATATCTATTAGATAAAGTCGAAGTATGCCGGGATTTATTTGTCAAAACAATTGGTGTTTCTACAAAGAGAGTTAATACTGCTTTGACAAAAATGAGGTCACAAGATTGTTTAGATAGAAGAGGATCGAAAAGTGGAGGTAAGAACAAATGCAGCGATGAATTAGTTTCCCAAGTAAGATGCCATATAAACTCTCTTCCTAAGTATAAATCACACTATAGAAGAAGTGAGCGCGAGACCGAATATCTTATGCCAGACATGACTTTAGACAAGATGTACGATTTATACTGTGAACATGTAGGAGAAGCTGACAAGGTTAGTAAGGCCATGTACACAAAGTTATTTTACACATATTTTAATCTTAAACGAGCGCCTCTTAAAAAAGACACGTGTAACAAGTGTGACACATTACAAGCAAAATTAACTCATTGCAAAACTGCTGAGGAAAAAGCAGCCATAGACACAGAACGCGAAGAACATTGCCGAAAATGGGAACAGGCGCGGAATAAAATGAAGGCAGATTTTGTACTGGCTACGCAATGTAAGGAAATAGAATGTCTCACGTTTGATCTACAAAAAACGCTTCCAATGCCTAAGATACCTACTGGAATTATTTACTATAAACGACAGCTTTGGCTGTATAATATGGGTATTTATTCGGCAAAAACCAACTCAAGTGGGTGTTTTGTTTGGATAGAAGGAATGGCTGGGAAGGGTGCTCAGGAAGTCAGTTCTTGTCTATTAAAATACTTAGGCGAGCATATTTCTGAAGATGTCGAGGAACTAATTTTATGGAGCGATTCGTGTGGCGGACAAAATCGTAATATAAAGATAGTTTTGATGTTAAAAGCATTTTTGCATTGTCATCCCACTTTGAAAAAAATAACACAAAAGTTTTTGATTCCCGGACATAGTTACCTACCCAATGACAGAGATTTTTCTCACATTGAATCTGCAATGAAAAAATATCCGAGATTATACACTCCTGATGATTATGTACAAGTTATGAAAGATTGCAAGAAAAAGAACCCTCTGACAGTGACAGTAATGGCAAAATCAGATTTTCTGGGAACTTCTAAGGTTGAAAAAATGATTATTAATAGAAAACGTGGTATTAACAAAGAATGTATTAATTGGCTACAAACTCGGGAAATATACATAGAAAAAGACTCACCAAACTCAATTTATTTTAAAAAAGACTTCTTAGGTAATGCTGTAGAAGTTAATATAGGGAGAGCACCTGTTCGTGGCAGACCTGCTTTAATCTTAATGGAACATTTAGTTCCCTTGTGGCCGTCAGGGAAGCCAGTATCACCCGCGAAACTAGCCGATATTCAATCCATATTACATCTCATACCACAAGATGCACAGAGTTTTTATAATGGTCTCAACTGTGATAATACTATAGAAGACGACATAGATGGACTAGACACGGTGGATTTCGAAATCCAGTTTGATGATAACGTCGAATAAACCTGTAATTTTGATAAATAAAAGCTTTATCCCGATTATAAATCACATAGTTTCATTTATATCAAAAAATCCCTAGATTGTGGTTCTTTTTTGTATATGAGAAAACCTATTAATTATTTAATGCTTAAAGGAACCACATGCACGATTTCTTAATTATTTTGAAAGTTTACCAGTAATCAACAAAAAGTTATATACACATACTAAATTTAGTAATTCATCAACATATTTAAATAAAAGAAATGGTAATTTTACTACATTTAACAGTGCTGCACATGTTTTTGTAAACTCTTTGATATCTCAAAAGTGTGTATTAGCTGTGTGGTTCCATTTTGCATAAATACGGACAATTGTTCTTCATACTCCTGGGCAGGTTATAGTATACTTTTCATCACGCTACGATCAATTGGAGCGGAGCACAATTAAAAAATGTTGCAAAAACGGGAAAATTATTTGATTATTTTGTTCTGGGAAGTGACATGGGTCGTTGATAAAGCGGGCGTAGCCGCTGGCGGAAGCTAGTAACTAATAAAATCCTATAATAGAGGCGTATCAAAAAATAAATAACTTGTGATTTTTGTGTGAGAGACTGATTTTGTGTAGATATTAACCGATTCCAAAAATGAGGAGGTTCTCAATTCGACTTTATGTTTTTTTGTATGTTTGTTACGCGATTATTACGTTAATTATGAACCCATTTTGATGATTCTTTTTTTGATCGGTAGGTCATACTTCAGAGGTCCCATAAAAATGTAGTCATGATCTAATCACAAAATTTAGATCAAAATGACAATAACATGTAAGGACCGAGTAAATGATAAATGATAACGTCGTCTAGGTATACATAAAATTTTATTCGCAATTAAAAGTGTTGAAATAAATTAACTTTTGAGAAAAAGTAAAACCGCCTTCAAATCATAATAAGTCGGATGTCGGTGGCGAAATCAAAAGATCCGATCAAATCAAAGGCACCGACTTTCGTAACTGTACACATAACATATTTTTTTAATATTATTGAAGGCGGTTTTACTTTTTCTTAAAAGTTATGTTTTAGAAGAATGACTTTTGTTGCGATGGGATGCCGCACCTTTTTTCATCCCACAATATTTTTTTGGGTTTTCTATGAATTGACACAATTCACTAATAAGCAGATAAGTAATAAAAATAATAATTAAATGCAAACATGTAATGCCTTCGAACTGCATGAGATTGGTCATCTTGTTTCCATCTGTAATGCCTTTAATTTTACACTTTTCAGTTAGGAATTTATCGCCATATAGACGGTTTGCCTTCCAGCTAGGTGATTGTGTAGGTATATAACGACGGCAAAAGTCCGAATATAGTGAATTTGTAATATTATCCAAGTATCGATTTTTATTAATAACACCTAGCGCCTTATTAATGACTAGCGACCCGCCAACGGTTTCACCCGCGTTGCGCTGCTCCTACTGGTTGTAGCGTGATGTTATAATTATAGCCTATATCCTTCCTCGATAAAAGGACTATCCAACACAAAAATATTTTTTCAATTCCAACCAGTAGTTCCTGAGATTAGCGCGTTCAAACAGACTAACAAATAAACTTCAGATTTATAATATGAGTATAGATTCTATACAAAAGGTTTTATTTTTATAATATTTTAAAGATGCGTATCCCGCGTAAGTATAAATAACATTTTTAACATGGGAGAGCCAAGCCAATGTGCCGGCTCGCTCACAGAAAACCGGCGTTAAACAACGCTTACGTTGTGTTTCGCCGAGTGAGTGAGGTTATCGGAGGCCCAATCCCCTTTTAAAAGGCGGGTAACGCACTTGTGACTCCTCTGGTGTTGCGGGTGTCCATGGGCAGCGGCAATCGCTTACCATCAGGCGATCCGATTGCTCGTTTGTCCTCCTATCCCATAAAAAAAACATATCTCAGAAACGGTTCAATTTTTGACAAACCTTTATGGGTTTATTTTATATGTGTCCTATCCTTTCACGGGATCGTGACGAATTACCAGTAACCCTGAAAGAAGGAAAGAAAGAAAAATGGGTTATATCCTCAACTAACGACACTGAACATAAAAAAGTATACAAAAATAACACATAAGTAATCAGTAACCCTGTAGGTATATTTATTTATCTAGAAGAACCTGACTGACTGACTGACTTAGGTACGATTTACACCGAGCGGCGCGCGACAGAGCGCACTTTCTACGCAGTAAATGGAATTGAAGTGTAACATTAGGTATCAGGTATCAACATTAGGTATCAACGCACAGCCGAAACTACAGGAGCTAGGTCCTTGAAATATTCAATTATTAAAATAATAATAGTAGTTATAGTGACATATAACAATTAGGTAGGTATACATAATTATAGCATGTTAGTATTTGTTGCTTTATATAGTTATATGGATGACATTAACATATTGATTTCTGAGACTTACGCGAATATTCGACATATTGAAAACAACTATATCAGATTTGACAAACCACAAGTCCTTGCAAAGGAAGACCGATTCCTGCCCAGGATGATTCGCGAGGCGATTGAAATTAAGAAACACCCAAATTTCAATAGAGAGGATGGCTGGGTCATACCACCTCGTTGGAATCCTATAATAGATGCGATTAATTCTAAATCCAAGCCAAAAACTGCAAGACCGAATGATACGGTGAGCTCATTTTGTGTGAATCGGATGACTAATGACTAAAGTGGGAGGGTAAGGGGAGGGGAGCTGTTAATAAATACGACATCAAGACGCACAACACCTCAGTCTGCCCGTGATCATGGAAGCTGTAAAGGGTCCGAAACGTCGGGATTATTAATGTGATTTTGACGCGATAGAATCCGTAAGCTGTTTTGTTTTCAATATGGATGACATTAAGTAATTATTATAATTAAAATATTATGGATTTGGGAAAAATTGTATTAAATAATTATATCAACATTATTTAATAATAAAGTAGACTTTAAATGGTAGAATTATTTATATATTAGCAGTGATAGCCTAGTGCTATGACCGTTCGACTGCCAAGTCAAAGGTCCCGAGTTCGAACCCAAGGCACGCAACTCTGACTTTTCGAAGTCATGTGCGTATTAAATAGTTAATTATCACGCGCTTAAACGGTGAAGGAAAATATCGTGAGGAAATCTGCACGCTTGAGAGATTTTCTCGACGGCGTGTGAAGTCTGCCAACCCGCACTAGGCCAGCGTGGTGGACTATAGCCTAATCCCTCTCATTCTGAGAGGAGACCCGTGCCCAACAGTGGGACAGTATAATGGGTTGATTATGTTTAAAGGTTATGTTATATATTATATTTATTTGATTACTTATTTATTTTTATTGTTTTGTTTATAACTTATATTGTGTTTATTTTTGTATTTAATTATCTTCATTATGTATCAATTGTAATATTTACTTAATTTCTATATGTATTCTGTAATTGAGTAATAGCATTTTTGGATTAAATATATTCTTAATTTATTGTTAAATAATATAAATTTTCTTCTTTTTTAATTAACTACATTTCTTATTGAATATTTTTTACAGCCATATGATATGGGCTTTCATGTAACATTTTTATCCTCGATGGTGGCAGGTGTAATCTATTTTTATTGCGGATGTTGTGTATTTCTTCGTTAGTAGTAAAAGTATTCTTATTTTTATGAACAAATGTACCGAGTATATATATTGAAGGCAATGTTAAGGGTCCGGCGGAGCTTGAATTGCCCACAAAAACGTAATACCGAAATAAATCGTAATCCAGACAATATTCTATCAAATTCTGTCATTATTCGGATTTGCATACCGTTAATTTAGGTTCCTACGGTACTATAACGTCTACTACTACTTCACTGGAAATAAAAGATCGGAAAATCGTTCTAAACTTAATAAACTTATCAAAAATTGCATTTGCTTACATTTATTTTCAGTGAAGTATTTTGGATGAAATGGTAGAGTAGGAACCTAGAGTAACGGTATTGGAATCTGAATAATATCAGAATTTGAATAAATTGTGTTTGGATTACGATTTATTTCGGTATTACGTTTGTAAGAGAAATTCGGTCCGCCGGACTCTTAAGGTATTGAATTTAATGAAATATGGTTTGCAGCTGTGTGTGGTCTATTTGTGTTGATACGCCGCCTAGAAGCCGGACTCATAGTATGTTAATCTTTTTGGAACAAGAGTGAAACTGCGGGTAAAAGCTAGTATTTAATAAGCGATGGCATCGTTATGTTATTTATACTATTTCTTGGATTCTATCTAGATTCCATAGTACAGCTGTCATTCGCTGTTGACATTTTGACAATTGTTATTTCTTATAAATTGAAAATTTACAAAATAGTTGTTTTGACATGGTATTTGAATACTCTCTGACCAATGACATTATATAGTTAAATAGAGGTAGACACGTTATCATCCTTCAAATGCGAATATTGTTTCATGGGCAACGTGTAATTTGTAGTGTCACTATGCGGTTGACCGACCTAAGGCACAGAAGTGTGTTTGACAGCGCTATTGACAGCAATAAATTTTAATTTTATTTATATGTGCCGTCTTGTGCTGCGATACTACATAAATTAATAAACTAAAGTAAGAAAAGAGCATGTAGTATCTTATCACAAGTAAATTAATAAATTCTTAGCTTCCGTACAATTTATTTCATTTTTTCGTTGCAAATAAAATTTAAAATGAAAGAAAGAGTCAGCGCATGCCTTATTAGTATGAGAGAAAGGGACCCAATACTTTTCATGTCACTCGTCACTATATACGGACATACTGGACATATCAAGTGTGTCATTTAAGACAACTGCTTAGTGCTATTTCTTTTCATCTTAGGCTGCCTGTATCTATGCGCGCGCTCATTAGGAAAGCCTAAAATGTTTAGGATTATAGGTATGGACATGTAGCGCGACTCAATTCAATTTTATATGACATTTACTATGAACATGGCGTATCTAATAGTATTATATCATTGTCTCTGACAGTAACTTTTGTATTTATAATATTAGTGATGATAATTTATTAGATATTATATAACATTATAAACTTATACATAATAAAAAGAAACCTACTAATATACACTATTTACATAAAATACATGAACGTAAAAACAAAAAGCTAACTTAACACATTTTCTGATATAAAACCTCCGTACAGTGGGCGCAGTATATTTTAGAAACAAAAATTATCTACGCTGGCGAAACTGCGGAAGGAAACTCTAGTTTAATGCATAAGTATTTACATGCAAGCTCAACAACAACAAACCGCACAAGTTAATTTGATATAAAACCATCAACAGCAATCAATTATATAGACGACGTACCAGTCGGTGTGAGTCGTGTGTGCAGAGATGCACTCACATGCGATAGAACACAAATGTGTCGGGTATCCGTATTTGTTCAATTCAGCGAAATGCGATCGGCGTTCACAGCTTTACACACAAAACAAGATGGAAGCAAGTAACTTGTTTTCGTGACGTGGCGAACCTTTGACGCGAATCGTGGTGCGGTGCGGTGCGGCGCGGCCTGCGGGGTGGTGGCGACCTCAAATTGGCAATTTGACGTGACGCGGTGTCGCGGGACTGAGACTATCGCTCTTGTTTCATTACCGCACACGTGCCTGCGTATGGCCTTTATAAAGGCCTTTGTGGCGAATTCTTTTGATCTATAAATCGATCACGCGCTTATTCCCTTGCTCCAAATGCTTATATATACCCGAGTAAGCATCAATTTGTAAACTTCGCACACATCTTACGTGTGCGAGTTTTTGTTTTGGAAATGTTTAAGTTTGTTGTGGTGTTACGTTTCTTTGATTACCACACACTTGAGGAGACATTATACACGCATATCGTAGTTGTTCCGGGTCTCGGTGTTTGCGTAGTGAATTTGAGAAAAGGCTATTGGAGGATAATATTTTACAAAAAACCACATAAAAATATTATTCGGCATAAAAAAGAATTGATGAGAGATCGTGGCAGCGTGGCAGCGGGCTAAGCTTGAAGGATCTATCGCGGCTTCGAGATAGGCCCGCTCTAATGTTGCGGCTTCATTCAACTCTAGAGATACTCATTGTTATTCGCGCATTTCGACAGAGTTTCTTCGAAATTCTTTATGGAAAATATGAAGCTGATATCTAAATTGCATTTCCTTTCAAAAAACATTTGAATACAGATGATATTAGATGTGGAGGTCATGGGTACGAGTGGTGCTTCTTTACCTACAAATTACTTATGTACCTATGTATTATTTATGTGAAACGGTAAGAGCAAGCAAACAGCCGGCTATAATACAAATGAAGTGTAAGATCATGTGGTGGATGGAGCCAAAAATGTATTGTCTGCGTAGTTTTTTATTGGAAATTGTGAATATATTGTCACTACAAACACCATTAATTCCTGAAGAGAGAGTACAGTGAGTGTGCTGCCACCACTCCGCTGACCCCCACCGTCACCAACCACTAAGAATCGAATCGTGATCTTATATTTAGGAGATATTTTGTGTGTAACTCGACGTAAAGCGATATTATTAGATAGGTATATATTTAGTGGTAATGACGTATACGCCACCAAATTCGATTACGATAAATTGTAATGTATGTAGATGTGGCGGATACACTCGGGTGAGGGAGCCGGTTAAGGTGTATTTCGTTCGATCTAAATCCGGTTTTATCCAGTTCGCGGGGAAATCGGTTGAAAAAATCCTTTTGTAATACATCGTCCCCGAGCGTCGAGATTGTAGAACGTAGCTATAGATAAGTGTGGGGAGACCGCGGAGGTGCTGGTACTGGGAGAGGGGGGGAGGGGGGGAGGGGGGGGGGGTCGACGAAGACGTACTGACACGATTAGCCACTACAGCTGAATAAAGCTGGAATGGGCGCTCAGCCTGAGAATTTGACCCTTCATGTACTCTTGTCGCCGTCAAAAGGGATGGAATTAAGGAATTAAGTGGTATTGTTGCGGCGCGGTAATCTGTACGAGCTCGAGCGGACGCGGTACTCTCACACATGTCATGTTATGACATATAGTCCGCCAGGCGCTGTTTACAACGCTTAGCTTAATGTAATACCTATAAGTATGTGTTTCCTCTAAAGATTCACTAGACATACCGAAATATCATAGTTATACTTAATTATTGTGATCATGTGATCGGATAACGCATCTTTGATAGAAACATCCTAACGATTGACGTTCGTCTCACAGGTGTTTGACACAGGCCGTCACGTTACATGAACAAACTGCTCCGGGTTATACCTAGGTAGGCTAAAACTACACGATAATTCGGGACATAGGCCTGGTGTCTGAAATACAGGCTTTCGCCTGGTTTAGGCACCAGACTCCCGCATTATTTATGTGTATAATAAATTGTATCTACTGAGTACCTATTGTGGTTAGAAAATAAAAAATCTTAACTGTTGCTGGTGTTACCGCTTATCACAATACGAGTCAGTATCCAATATGACAACTTATCGAGACGAGCTCTATTTAGCCTCTGATGTGTGACATCTATTTAGTAAAGACTGAACGAACACCCAGCGTGACGTCGCTCGTTTCGTTGCGATATGTTATACATTTGTACATACCTAATATTAACATGTTACTTTCATCAATCCGAGTTGCACGAGTCTTACATTCTCGGCTGAATGATCAAAGCGGTGCGCCCCGCTCAATGCGTCGAGTGGAGGAGGTCGCGCGCTCTCCGCGTAACTACTGTACATGTAGTGTAATTACTGCGACGTGTTCAAAGTGTTCGTGTGCAGCGCGCGGAGCACACGGAGCACACGGAGCACACGGAGCACACGGAGCACTTTTTGGTTTTTAGATAAGCTATGGGACTTTAATAAATGCCAATTTTCATGTATATAGGTTAAATAGTTTCCAAGTTACAAAGTACGTGACACGTGGGAGAGCCATGCTTCGGCACGAATGGGCCGGCTCGACCGGAGCCTCACAGAAAACCGGCGTTAAACAACGCTTACGTTGTGTTTCGCCGAGTGAGTGAGGTTACCGGAGGCCCAATCCTCTTTTAAAGGTCGGCAACGCACTTGTGACTCCTCTTTTGGGGTTGCGGGTGTCCATGGGCGGCGGTAATCGCTTACCATCAGGTAATCCGTCTGCTCGTTTGGCCTCCTATCCCATAAAAAAAAAAGTTGTAAAGGGGTTAAAAGTAGCTCGAAATGGTCCTCTCTGCGAAATGACTATCTTGTCACAATATAATGCGTTTTAAGCAAAGAGTTATTCTATAAGGTACAATATTTGTTCAGGTCTAAAATTCATAAATTTTGTATTATCCCGGTTACATTCTTATCAAACAGATTGTAAGTATGTAGTATCGCTCTAAATCGCAGGCAAATTAAACTGCGAACTGACTGTTGCTTTGGGATTGGGGTATCTTATCTAATTGGTAATATTATCCAGCTTCCAATGAGCGTGCGTATTGTGTACTGTACTTACGCGTTCCAGATATGCAAAGACACCACGTCCTTATCGCAAAATATTTTTTACTGATCTGATTTCTATTTACGACGATCAGTCTTTATACCACAAGCCTAGTCTGGACGAGAAATCCGATAATATAAGAAATGAATGATGGTTGCTAGCTAAGCCGCCAAGTATTTTGTATGGATATCCTAGTTCCTTAGGAGATCGCTAGACACGCTATACAGGTTTTCCATGCAAAATATTTGGAAGGTCCGCTAGTGAACCCCATGAATATGAGACCTAAACACACCGAAATGTGGGTGTACATTAGTACACCTCTGCCTTACCCTTCGGGGAATATAGGCGTGATGGTATGTTATGTTTGCTAGCGACTGTCGCTCACTCGACTCGTGGTTAGGTTAGTGATCTGTAACTGGCAATTATTTGTTAATCAGATTAACTTCAATGCACTAGCTAGACGGTGACGACGAAACGCGACGCAAGTCATCAGCAGCGTGCTACGACTGCTACGAGTGCTACGAGTGCTACGGCTGCTACGAATGCTACGGGCAGCGACGTGCCTAGGAGTCAATAGGGCAAGCTTAGTTTTGTCACCTCCAAATTAAACATATAAAGATATCATCATTACCTAAGTATGGTCAGTTCGTCACCATATTTTATATTTTATGTTTCAACGTGACAGTTTAGTGAGCGACAGTCGCTAGAGAATCTGTCAAATATATTAAAATAATAATTCTGCGTGCAAGTCGTCTGCTGTTAACGGAGAATGAGGAAAACTGTTCCACCGTAATACAGTACAGTTCGGGGCACAGGGCGGTTTTTGTCTTTCTTTGACTTAATTTAATATATTTAAACAGTAGCTGAACTATCATCACTAAAATTAACGATAGGGGGGCCGCCGCCACCGCCGGCGCCGACCCCATGCTTTTACTCGTCTACTTGCACATAACTGGAATACCACAGTACGGCGACCTCTGTTTGAATTGTAAATGTATGCAAGTATGCATGAAATATTAAATTGCACAAGATAACTTCTTGAAACGAATAATATTGTGTTTTACTCGTACATTTTCCATGCATTTAATTGTGATCGTCAACTTTTTTACTGGTTCCAGAATAAAAACGAATATACCTTATGTATGGATGTTCGATCCCAGTAAAAAAATGTAATGATCTTGACTATAGATTGATTCGTTTTGACAGCAAGAGTACCATAATGCTATGAATTATTGAAAATAATTATCACATCATGGCGTACGAAACATAGAAAAGAGGATCGCACTAAAATTGACTCGGTTTCACTAAATGTTCAAAAAAAAAACGTCAACGTATAGAGTATCGTATGGTGTTAAATAAAGCAAACACTTGACGGATGGCAAGTGTACCTACTTACTTTGCCTTTTTTTTACTACTAGCGCCGCCTATTTATTTGATGAAGTACAATTTATGTATTATTCCATCACCGATTGAAATAGACAACGAAACTTGCATATGAAGTAAGCACGACCCACCAAAAAGTCACAAATAAAACGGAGGATAAAAAATTAGAACCCGATTACGAAAAATTCACGTGTAAAGTATGAAAAAAGAAAATTCTCACCATGCCGCTAACCTATAAGTGCCATCGTAACTATAATGCGAAGATGGCTAAAAACTGCACGCCACTGTACCTACATGAACTGAACAATTCCTTTTGTTTCATTCTTTCAGATGTTTTTCTGTTTTTTTTAGTAATCCGGTTTTGGTTACTTATTGTAATTCAAATTGAAAATAGTAATAAAAAAGGACGTTACCGTGACTGAAATTTTACATTGTATTTTGTAGTTTGACGGTATTTCGCGTTTTGTAATTTATGGAGTAAAATAATAAGTAAATGAAATGTTGAGTAATTTAATTTGAATATTGTCGTTGGTATAACAGTCGTGAATAATTGAATGGTGTATAATTGTGCAGTGTAAACAGGCGGTGGTGTCCGGTAATGAGCGGCGGACCGCAACTAATGGGGCGCAACGTAGCTAATGAGGCGCCAGGCGATGCCCGCGCTTCCCACCCGCGCCCGCGCCCGCTCCCGCGCCCGCGCGTGCTACGTTACACTATGAGTGTGCAGGCTCGTCACACAGTGAGGTCAGCTTATACTGGCATTGTGTATCGCGGTGTGACGTGAAGTGTGATCGTGAGTGATGTTGTGATTTATCAACAGTGGTCATGTTAGCGGCTAACAGTTAGCCCATCACAACTATATTCAGGCGCCAATCCAAGTTAGTTTAAAACCATTGTGCATTCGATGTCATTGGCTGCGTTCTAGTAGCTGCGACTACCTCAAGCTGTACTTACTACAAGTTTTACCATTAATAATTTAGTATTTATGTCTACAAATTATAATTTCGTATAAGGGTATCTACATTGACGTTGGTGATTGTCATAACCACTTGAAATAATTATGAACACGAAAACATTCCACAGACGTGTAATACTCGTACGCGGTTCTTATTCTCTCGGAATATATATGTTTGACGTACGTAATCTGTCTAGATAACCAATCTCGTAATAAATCTGTGGGCAACTTTGTTACCGTCACTCTTCGTGCCATAGACCGTCTAGCAATACTGTTACACTTAGGCTTGCCAACATTTTTTTGGTCGAATATTATACGTAGGTACCCATTTTTCAGAATAAGCTAAAAATGTAATACGAAATGTGACTGCCTCATTAGTCTAGTGGTCCCAAGCGCGACTGCTACGCTAGAGGTCTTGGGTTCGATCCCCAGGTCGAGCAAAGTGTTATTGGGTTTTTCTATGAAATTCTCAGTAGCAGCTCAGAGTCTGGATTTGTGCCCGGTTAATGGCAATAGGCTCGCCCCCTATTACATGGGACCTAAACATACCGGCGAACTGTGGGTGTACATTAGTACGCCTCTGCCCAACCCTTCGGGGAATACAGGCGTGATGGTATGTTATATGTTATGTAATACGAAAAAAAAAGAATGAGTGAGAAAAATGGTTTGTTTGTGGCAACAAAACCCCATCTTAGTAAAATATAGTAGTTACAATAGTTTTTGCCTACTATGTATTTCTACAACAATATATAGTACAAAAACCCGAAATAGATACAATACAATAGTTGATATGTATAAATATATAGTACGGTCGATAAACGTAGTTACACTGTTACTGCCAGTTTTATTGCAATGAGTAAGTAATAAAATTACAATGCATATTTTTATATTTTAAGTAAACAGGATAAAAACCCTGACCGAGTTAGGGGAAGTCTTTGCCCAGCAGTGGGACACAAAAAAGCTATAGAAGTTAGGTCCAACATCATGGTTCTGAGTGGTACAACAAACAATGATCAAGTAATGTACTGGTTTCTGACACTAACGCGAATATTAGACATTGAAATAAAACTACTATTTACGGATTTTATCGCGTTGTAATTTATCTTTTTGTGATTTTTTTGCATGTTCCATGCTAAGATTATCAAGTTATTTAATAGTAAAGGAAAAAATTCAATCGCGGGCAGGATTCGAACCTGCGTCTTCTGGTTTGATATACCAGACGCTCTGACCTCTAAGCCACCGCGAACCCTACCCGCATGATTGAAATTTTGCCTTCACATTCTGAATTTACGTCATAAGGTGACGTTTGGTGACATCTATGAGAGGCAAGTTACCTTACCTCTCATTTCAATCATGCGGGTAGGGTTCGCGGTGGCTTAGAGGTCAGAGCGTCTGGTATATCAAACCAGAAGACGCAGGTTCGAATCCTGCCCGCGATTGAATTTTTTCCTTTACTATTAAATAACTTGATAATCTTAGCATGGAACATGCAAAAAAATCACAAAAAGATAGTTAAAAGGTAGGGTGTAAAGTAAGTCGTGTCGGTTGAGAGGTAAGGTAACTTGCCTCTCATAGATGTCACCAAACGTCACCTTATGACGTAAATTCAGAATGTGAAGGCAAAATTTCAATCATGCGGGTAGGGTTCGCGTTGTAATTTATTTAATTCCCGACATTTCGGATCCTGTACAGCATCCATGGTCACGGGTAGACTAAGTTGTTGGACGTCTTAATGTTACAATTACTAACAGCTACCTTACATTTTTGTTAATTATTGGTGATCCGATTCACGCAGAACGAGCTCACCGTATCCTTCGGTCTTGCAGTTTTGGGCTTGGATTTTGATTTCAAGCAGGTGGTAAGACCCAGCCAACTTCTCTATTGACATTTGTATGTTTTTTTTTTAATTTCAATAGTTCCTGTGAAGGAATCAGTTATTTTTTGCGAGGACTTGTGGTTTATCAAATCTGATGTAGTGCCAGCACTCTCTAGACTAGTAGTGTCACAACTGCTAACTTCTTGAAACGGCGGTGTTTGAAGGACCTCGCTAAAGAAAACCGATTCCTTCCCAGAATGATTCGCGAGCATATTTCAATAGAGAAAATGGCTGGTTCTTACCACCTGCTTTGAACCCCATTATAGATTCCACAAAATCAAAATCCAATCTGAAGACTCGCGGAGTGTCTCAGTTCAGCTTTTCTGTAAGTCATGCCAGTAATTAGAACAATCTCTCGGCGGCCCTCTTAATTAAAGAAAAATAAAAAGTAACGGTCGGACCCACTTCAAAGCGTGCACGATCACTGATGCCTGAATCTGTCTTAATTAGAGCGTTTGAAGCATTGCTTTAAAATAAATGCGCTAACTACAATGACGTTATATACTTTTAAAAGAGATAATTATATCATTGTATTCTTATTTTGAAGGAATCTTTCTTTTTTTTCAGCTCTTTTCAATAGATATCTACACAGTGACGTTCTGGAGTGTTAGCATCCAAATTTACGTGACGTAAACAGTACCATTTTATAGTCGCGGTATCTAGAGCAACGGTAATTGAACGAAACATTACTACACTGCATAATTAAAAGCGTAAATCTGTCCAGCGACGCAGCTGCGGCCCCCGCGGCGCGCACTGTCACCGATACATTTGGCTATGTACCTATCCTATGTATTACGACAATACGAAAAAATACAGACAAACCATTATTATTATGATAACATTATGCTAATAGCAAGATGGCTTCAAATTGAAAATGTTGGTGGAGGGTTACATTTTGTATAAGTATCATTACTTCAGCCCTCGATTTTATGAAAAGGGATTTTTCAAAGAAGAAATGTTTGTAGTTTGTTCCCCTTTACACACGGATGAGCTCGCACACATGCATCGTGTCGCTGATAGCTCAAAGTGTAATAAATAACATAAAAAGCTCGTATAAGTATAAGTTCAAAGGTCAGCGCGATTTAATTACGTAAGCGGAGTATAACTTTGGTTTTAATAAAATTCCCTAAATTTTACGACTGTATTCCCTGAAGGGTTAGGCAGAGATGTATTGCTGCTGTACACCCACAGTTCACCGGTATGGTAGGTACCGTGTGGTAAGGGGCGAACCTATTGCCATTAACCGAGCAAAAATCAAAACTCCGTACTATGTACTGAGAATTCATAGAAGAACCCAATATTATCATCAATAAAAATATTATCCTGTCGTCTATAAATCAATTCATTACTACATAGATACATACTTAAGGTTCATAGGGATCTCCTATAGGTGTAGAATTATAGATACTTAGAATATTGTTACCGCGCCTACATCCACAGCTCACGGGCGACGGCATTGATAGAGGGGACTAATATTATATTGCAGTTTATTGGACTAACTCGCAATTAAAGTGCAAATAAACAATTATTTTATTCTAATAATATTAGGGGCATTTACCACTGCCCAACTCTGTTACTTGCGTCCATCTTGCTCTGTTTATGTTAGTGTGCAAAGTTCATGTTGCAGCTTCAGTACTGTAGTGTTGTAAGCAATTATAAAGATTTAATTTGAAGATTAAAATAAAGATGAAATATTTATATTAGTTAATCTCGTCTCAAATTGTTATGAATACCGTTCTTCACTGCCCTTTCAGAGAGGCATCTCGTAAGAGGCGAAAAAATATCTAACTTGCTTCGCTGTAGGACCACTGGCTGGCAAACACCCTTACGTCGGAGTCTGTCGTAAAGCACCTTGGTCTGTGTTTTTTTTTTTTCTTAAGAGACGTAAGAGCCAGTTCCCCCACGGTTGCTGCGGCTCTGGCAGTCTGCAGTCCGTAGGGGCTCTTAAGGGTAAGCAACGCATCAGCAACTCCTCTGGTGCTGCAGATGTCCATGGGCGACGATGACCACTTACCACCAGGTGGCTCCTCAGCTCGTTTATCGACTTAATCCATGAAAAATACTGAAAGCCGTTGACTCGGTCAATGAGGCATCTTTACGTTATCGTCTGAGGGCTTAATATGTTTTCTTATAAATACCCCCGATACCCGAGGACGACGGCGACGGCGACGCGCCCGACCCCACGTCGCGTCGCAGATAAAATCAAGCGCCGGAAGAGGGGTGGCGCGGGCGTCGCCGCGCCGGCCGGGGCCCGCAGCCGACCGCTACAGACGCAGCACTCCACTCCATACGAAGGCTTATATATTTACCTATGTATTAAAATAATATAAGCTGCTCACAGTGCTCGCAATCCAACCGCGTCAATTACCTGATACCGATGTGCTCTGGACAGATCAAGTGCAAGTTGTCGTGCTGAAGACAATGATGATTCGCGCATCGCTGCTCTTAGTCTATACATATAGTATTGGGTTTTCTGTATGTTACTCTTTCATGTTTGTTCGTCGCCACACGATCACTAGCGAGGCGCCCGGCGCTGTCTGGTACCCGTTATCGCTTCTCAAATAAATTAATTATCGGCACACATCCAAACTCCGAGATGTTATTGACAATTTACTAGAAAAACCCAATAACACTTTATTCGATCTGGAAATCGAACCCAGGACCTCTAACGTAGCAGTCGCGCTTATGGTCATGAGGCAGTTCTTCTTTTTCATTATTATTTCCGCATTCATTTACTTTCCTCATTTAACTTATATAAATATTAAGTATACGAGATTGCATGTTGTTAATTGTCACATCTAGTTGGCGGCATATTCATCATAGCTTTTTACTACGGAGATAAATCTAGTAACTTAGTAACCTACACTTTTTACTATCTTTTTGTGATTTTTTTTCATTTTCCATGCTAAGATTATTAAGTTATTTTTAGTAAAGGAAAAAATTCAATCGCGGGCAGGATTCGAACCTGCGTCTTCTGGTCAAAGTCACATTATGACGTAAATTCAGAATGTGAAGGCAAAATTTCAATCATGCGGGTAGGGTTCGCGGTGGCTTAGAGGTCAGAGCGTCTGGTATATCAAACCAGAAGACGCAGGTTCGAATCCTGCCCGCGATTGAATTTTTTCCTTTACTAAAAATAACCTACACTTTTTTTTCAAAAGGGCAAAGGGCTCCGTTCCCTCGTCAGTGAGTTTTAACCTACACTTAAAAATTTAAAATAATATGACATTCAAATTGTACTAGCTGCTCCCCGCGGTTTCACTCGCGACTTAAAGTGATGTTAAACTTTCACCTCCTCCCCCTTTCAAAAACAGAAATTCCAAAATCCCCCCCCCCACCCCCTCCTAAAATGGTGAAAATCCATTGATACTCGAAAATTTGAATTGCAATTTGAGTACAACTAAGATAACTCAAATTGTAATTCAGATTTTCGTGTTTTTAACTTTAAAAAACACAACACATGGTTCCCCTTCAAGTTCAAATTAAAAAAAAGCCTTTCTTAGCGAACGCATAAAACCTATGTTCCAAATTTTAGCCTTCTAGACTGTAGTGTTGGCGGTGCTACTAGATCAGTCAGTCAGTCAGGGCAAACGATTGTTTAGGTATAGATTATTATTTTAAGCGGATCACACTTAGTGGTTATAGATGATTGGTTTGAAGTGGTTTAATCATACGACTCTGAATACTCTGAACACTTTAGACTAAGTAATAAAAATGTAAATTCAGTGAGGCTTTAATAATACTAATACATAGGTATATATTCAATAAATTAAGTGATTCGATGTAGTTATGTTGTTTCGATATGGAATATACGCACGTTCGTCACGGGTTACGTACGAGGTGTGCGGGGGCTGCGCCACTGAGTACTGTCTGTAACTACTTAGTGACTAAGTGCTAAGGAGAACGAGCATGAGTACGCGTGTCGTACGTGTTTATGTGTAGGTTTAAGTAATATTCATTAGTAGTTCTGTAATAAGCGCTCCTCACTAGTTAGTGGACAGTGGTGTTTGGTAGTGAGTAGCGCTAGCGCAGACTCAGAGCATCACGATGAGTAGTGTGCACACTGCACTGTTGTGGGCAAGACGCTTGCGAACACTTTCTAGCAGAATGCGTAGTGCTGACGAGAGCAACTGCTTAGTGTTTATTGTTGTGTATTTATCATGGGATCGTCGATCCTTCAGTATGTTAATGTTGTGATTTACACAATACACTGGTAGATACTTAAAATGCGGCCCTCCTACGGTGCGCCGCCACCGCGCCGCTTGCCACCGTGCTCGATCAACAACAATGGATGGCAACACTTTGTCAGTTACATGAACTTGTCGCTAGGCTTTTGACAGCCGATACGTTCAATTGATCTCTATAGGTATTTTGTGTTAATTGATAGTTTTATTGAATTAGCATCACATGTGTGTACCGCTTTGTAATGCTTTGTAATCAGCACTAACTCGTGCCTTAACTTAGTTAATAGAGCCAGCTTAATCACTCGCGCTAGTATAATAATATTATATAATTATGATCGTAGTGTCATACAATATGTATTTGTTCGAGCGAGCTCCGCAGTTAATTGGTTCAGCTTGTAATTGGACGTGTTCCAATATGTTTACTAAATTAATTCCCCTTCACAATCCACTGATTGGAATCGGATTGTTGTGCAATCCGTAACTCCCCGGGCGCGCCGCGTCGACCTGTTGCCGCCGCCGCGTCGTGCCGCGCCGAGGCGCGCTGTGCCGCGCTGTGCCACCATTCAAATGCGTAATTGAGTGTTATGAATTTTCATATACACGTATCTCTGAAGAGTCTATACATTAGCACGTCGGGGCCCATTGTTCTCGTAGTGACGTGTCTGTGTGCGAGTTAGTCGACGACATAATTATTTCTGTTGTTTAGGCGACGAGAGTGCTGCAATGGTTTATATTTGCATATCAAACTTGGTTGAATAAAATTAATGTTATTACCCGGCTGCTCCGATATCCGCGACCTAATGGTGCACGTCGCAATTATATTAATCTAATAATAGTACCGTATATTAGCGAGGAGTCGCGGGCGCGCTCCTCGGCCGGCCCCCAGCACCGGCCCCCAGCGCGAGGCCCCAGCGCCGGCCCCCAGCGCGAAGCCCCAGCACCGGCCCCCAGCGCGAAGCCCCAGCGCCGGCCCCCAGCGCCGGGCCCCGGCCGGGACAGTCGCTCTCCGCCCAATTAGTTGCACGCTAAACATTTAACTAACCAGCCTTAGACGTTTCAAATACATACTCATATAGGTATCTGTTCGACGTCAATAAGATCGGCGATCAAATACAAAGTGACTGAATATTTTTTTAAAAGCCTGTAGGCCTGTACAATTAAAATTATAAAAATGATATTTATTTCTGTAAATAGATGTTTTGAGGACACTTTTACAAATCAATGTTGTTTTTTTAACTAGGTTAAACCGACAAAATCCCAAAGCCACCAGACCGCTTAAATCTGTGTCATATCTTATTATCTAGCTTACACCATATTCACATTTATAATTGAAAACAATAAATTGAATGTTACAAAACGTTCATTGGAACAGTTCAATCCCAAGCATTTCTGTCATCCATATAATCTCTCACAGACCTATAAGACACAGTTTCCGCTTAACAATAGATTGTAAATTGTTAAGGCTTACGTCTTTATTAATGAATTGAATTGGATTGGCCTACACGTAGACTCGATACTCCATTTACTATAGCATCAGACAAATAACGGTAATATAACGACAGTTATAGGTACATATCTGTATATACTAAATTAAGAGTAAAGGTTGCAAAACTTTACTCATAATATTAGATTTTTGTTTGTAATGAAAACTTAATAACTACTGGACCGCTTTAAAAAAATCTTTCATTAATAGAATGTTACATTATCACTGAGTAACATACGCTATATTGTTAATCGAGGTAAACATAACGCCGTTATACGGTTATAGCTTAACAGAGGCTTAAATAGAAGTAATGATGGCGTTGTAACGACAGTTGTCTAACGTTATAACATACCTTACTAATATTATAAACGTGAAAGTTTGTGAGTATGGATGGATGTAAGTATGGATGTTTGTTACTCTCACGCCAAAACAGCGGAACGGATCTGGATAAAATTTGGCACAGAGATAGATTATAATCTGGAATAACACATAAGCTACTTTTTATCTAGGTCGGACACAATTCTAAAGTGCACGCAGACAAAGTCGCGGCAGTATCTAGTTAAATATACATTCATTGAATCGAATCGTAAATCTGGAATAGTAGTGGTCGACGACCGCGACCGTTGCATCAGTTGCATGTCGTGACTCGTGACAAGTGGTTGACTACGTTTCGCCAAGTTGTACCCATATACAGACATCCAGGATTCGTTGTCCTTGACCGATATTAGTTTCACTATTTAAACCCACAGTTACACAGTACCTACTAAAAGCGGCATTGTCTGAAAACATAAAACTTGGCATTAACCAGCTGTTTACATCATTAAGAGTTTCGTTCCTCCGTTGTAGTAGGGAATAACTAAAACAGGAATCTTGGCACCCACGGGACGACGCTAATGTGCCTCAAACAACAAAGTGTCGTGAAGAGCGCTCGCACCGCACCGCACCGCACCGTCCCGCGCCGGCCGCCGCGCCGCTGCGCCGCCGCACCGCCGCACCGCCGCACCGCCGCCGCCGCCCGTCTCCCGCCACACTACACGTCACTGTTGTTTTCATTTGCATTGCTGCTAAAAATATCTGAATATCGGGAAAAACGGGAAATGATGAGTAATTACAGTATAATATCTACATTATTGCTGGCATATTTATTTATTTTGTAACACTTGCGCAGTATATTGATAATAATAACACGCTAAGTCACCAGGCCAACGTGGTAGACCACCAGACTAACACATAACATTCTTATTCTTTCCACTAGTCGAGATGGACGCTACTTCCCTATATATTACTATACTCTTTGGTCGCTACTAAAGGATCTGAAACGTCGGAATTTTATATAACGCGATAAAATCCGCGTAAGGTAGTTTTATTTCAGCGTGACAGAATATGAAAGGTTGCTATATCTAATAAATTATTGTTCATGAGTGCGGTCCGCAAAGCTGGCACATAAAGCGGAGTGACTTGCAACGAGTACAAGAACTTATTCTTTATCAATCACTTCTGAATTCGAAGATAAAACTTCCAAAATTTTATTTTTCAACAAAAAATTTTTGCTGAAAAAAAAATTGAGAATTAATCTGCTAGTAACGGAGGGTCTCGACTGGCTTCCTGAATAAGTCGCTGCCTTTTGTTATTAAGCCTCAAATGATTTGCAAAACGGCGACAGTTATGGATGGAGTGGTGGAGTCGCCACTCGCCAGTGATCGCCGCCGCGCCGCTATGTCTTCCTGATTCCCCACTCCGTCTTCCTGACATTTCATTTTTTTAACAGCTATATATTATAATGTTAACTAAAACTAGGTTGAAAAGCAGTGCAGGTACCTGTATGTTTTATGTTCCCGCTAAACAATAGTTATTATGTTTATTAACAACTTTAAAGTTGTTATGATATCCTAGTTTTGTATTTAATTTTTCACCGTAAAAGCTTCGGAAGCATTTCAATGTGCAGACAGCAGGACTTAGTCGACTTACCCAAAGTAGACTAAGTAAAAGTGTGTGAGGTTAGTTTAAAAGAAGACAAATAAACTTTTTTCCTATTTTTATATTCGGCATATAATTTGTAAATAAGTAAGTATTTTCAGTGTTGAAACTGTTTTCTGGAGCATTCGAAGTTCAACCTACATAGCTTGACAACTATTTGCGAATCTTTTCTGTATCTACTTGTTGAAGTGGGTGCAAAGTCTTTTATATTTTCCGTGATCGTGAAAGCGACAGAAAGTGTCGTCAATATTTACTTTAGAAATTCAGGAGGTATTCTACCTCGGTTTATAGATTAGGAAACCTATAGATACCTAACTCATTGTGGGAACTCTTTTACTCGGTACCTACTTCATTACATATTATTATTTATTAGGTATATAATGTGTTAAGAAAAGCCAGTCCAACATTTTCACTTTACAAATAAAATATTAATGTAGCAGGTGGCGGTCTGCAGTTTCTGCCTACCCCGGAAAAAAGGCGTGAGTGTATGTATGTAAATAAAATACTTACGGTGGCAGTGACACCGTCTCTGGATGCCGAACATACATACCTATGGTGGTTTATTCACATTCAAAAAATTCGCTAGATTTTGGGCTAATTGCGGAAATTTTGGCGCAATAATCGTGTATATACTTCATTAATATGCTCGCGTTTAACGCCTTTTAGAACCGTGCAAGTTAGTAGCACGGTTTACAACGTTTCTAGTTTCAGTTCACTGATTTTATCGCGTTATATTTAAATCGACAGAATCCCGACGATTCGGACCCTTTATTTACAGCGTCCATGGTCACGGGCAGACTAACCAAAGAGATAAAACATTTCAAGTTGAACTTATATGGAATTCTCAGTAACAGCAGGGAGGCTGCATTTGTGTCAGGTATAGTAGGCCCGCACCCTGTTACGGCCCGTGAGCGGCGACGACGCTGTGAGCGGCGACTTAGCGCGGGGCGGCGAGCGGTAAGAACAAATTCACTAAAATGTTTAATGACACCACGAGCCGCCAAATTGTGGATTTACATTGGTACACTTTTGCCTAATTCTTTGAGTCACGAAAGTTAACTATGTCACGAAAATCTTGGGAATCCATAATGTCTAAATGGATACGGGCGAGTGTGTCGGGCACGGGCCTCGCTGACTCGCTACCTGATGGCTTGCATGATTTATTGGCGGCGCGGCACCCGCGGCCTTACGTAATCAACCGTCCCGGCCAGGCCGGGCCAGGCCGGGCCAGTCCGGCGCGGCCCGCCGTCTGGCCGTACATAGCACGATAAACAAAGTATATCCCACTGCATGCCACGCGTCAATCCATCTTCCCCGTTTAGATTGCTAACCCTCGGAGCTGCTACTCGGAACGGGTTTAACGATGTCAGATGTCAGATGAAGCGAAACTATAAATATTAGTTTGAACAATTCGGAAGCTCCGGCCCACGGGCTGTGTTTGTACTTCGCATACGTCGTCTGATGTTCGTCGATTACTGCCAATAAACAGTGGTCAAACGTGAACGTCTCTGTAATTCATGAACGACCCGAAAGACGTGCGGTGCCGACCAGATTTTTTTTAGTTAAGGACGAAGGCTGTTTGCTCAGGTAATCTTCACAGCGTAACAGGACTTGGTGGCGAGGCACCGGCTGCCTCCCGCCAGCCGACCAGTATGAGCTGAGCCGAGTCTTATACGTATGTACCCGGTCACATTCGCGTATCTACCTACGTACCTACCTTTCCACAATAGTAGGTACCTACATGTATACATGGACACGAGGCAGACATAAATGTGCAGTTTTATATAACAATGTCGAGTACTGTTTCGTTCAGTTAAAACAACACATCATACAATTCCTATGTCAGTATTCGATACGAGCCTTTTGTCACATTTCATAAACCAGAGTTTCATAGCATTCCACTTCCACGTTGACCGCGGTAACTAGGTATATTACCTAGATTATTTTATTCTCATGGCAACACAGTCATGTAGCAAAAAGTTAATAGTATGTATCTATACTATTAGATCTGTAGTTTTAGGAGGCGTGTGTGCGCGGGCGCGGACTGGTTTTCGTGCAGAGACAGGATGAGGGGAGGCTCCTTACTTAGTACACAATAATGTAAATGTACAATTTCGTCTTGCGATGGGCAAATTATTATTTAAGTATCGCTGGTTTGGATTATTAGGGATTCTTTGTAAAAATTATGATTTCGGTCCAAAAACCGAAGAGACCAAAAATTGATTGTTCGGCGAGCAATTCTTGTGGCTGTCAACATTCAGGGTATTATCTACGCTTATCACGCTGGTAAGCCTACCGTTCTTTTTTCATTTCAGCATCTTATATAAAGGTATGGGTTCATTGAGAAGCTTATAAAGTTGTTGTTGTTTTCTTTGTATTTCGCTACAGTAGGTACTACACCTACCTACTGCCGCTCGCAGACGATAATTAAAACAAAGTGGACCTATTTTTTAATTAATAGGGATTTTTTGCTGGTTGTTGACGATTTTGCAATTAATATTGTGTCTGCCGGAGCAGGATTACCAAGCTTTACTAATTAATTCTGTGCCGGCGACGCCGTTTCGTCGTCAAAGATTACCTGTTACTTGTATTGATAACGTCAAGCTGTGATAATACCGTGAAGCGACAATTTTGTTTTTGCTGTGTTATAAAGTACTTAATTGGTGTAGATTTATACGCAACTAGCTTTTTGCCCGCGACTTCGTCCTCGTGGAATAGTTACTTTGTTCCATATGAACTTTCATCCCCTATTTTATCCCCTTGGGGATAGAATTTATCAAAATCCTTTCTTAGCGGATGCCTACGTCAAAATCTACGTGGAAACGTTTAATATACAATTAGGGCTGCAGGCGCAGGTGCCGGTATTAGCTCACGTACAGCTGAACATTGTTTTGTTACATACATACGTACCATCACGCCTGTATTCCCGAACTGTACTAATGTAAACCCACAGTTCGCCGGTATGTTTAGGTCCCATGTAATAGGGGCCGAGCCTATTCCCATTAACTGAGCACAAATTCCACACTCCGAGCTGCTACTCGACCTGGGAATTGAACCCAGGAACTCTAGCGTAGCAGTCGTGCTCTGTACCACTAGGCTGATGAGAGTGATGAGGTATACTCGTAGCTAATGAATTGTTATGCAAATGCAATCAGTGGAGCGCTACGCGTCGTCCGAACGTGCCTTATGAGGTCATGTCATGTCATGTCACGCGTCGGCGATGCGCGTGGCGACGCGCGATGCGATTATGAATAAGTATCACGATAGAGTGTGAACGCGACGCGGTGTTAGTGTGAGTGTGTATGTGTAACGTGTTGCGTCAGTGTGTCTCCGACCAAGCCGAATTTTAACATCGGAGCAAATAAATTAGCAATAATAGCCTTTTATTAATGAAGTTTGTGTTGGGAATTAATTAATTTGCGCGTTCTGGCGGTGCGGTGAAGGGCCGCCCGCTCGCGGGACTCGTCGGAGTTTCTACAAGATAATATTCATTAATATTCTCCCGCTCGCTCAGTTACTTGATTTATTGAAACACATCTTTACCGACATAAATGTTTCCAGAACTTGACATATCTATGTAAGTTAAAAGGTGTTAAAGGGTTGCTAAGCAACATTCAATCGTTATCGATCCCAAACGGTCTTTCAAAAAGAAAAATAATGAAAGAAACCTAAAAGAAAAGTGGTTTTCAAAGACCTAAACAATGATACCCCACATAATATATTTTATTGACTTTTACTTTTTCATTTTTCACAATATGGCGTCTGGTTGTCGCCATATTGCATTTTGATTAGTCTTATGTCTATAAGGACAGTGCTCACAATTAAGACGAAAATAATGACACCTCTAAAGCTAAAATCCATCAAGCCGTTTATGCTGTAGAGCGTGACAAAGAATTATCATACATACATACACTCGAAAAACTTAACCCTCCGTTAACCCTCCTGGCGCAGTCGGATAAAATGAAAGGTAACCAGTCCCGACGGACAGCGCCCGTTCACGAGTATAATATGTGTATTGACTCGACACAAAACTTTTTTCTAAAACGGAGCGGATGATACGAAGACTCTTTAACTCCTGCGCACGTTTTTGCTTCAACATCCCTGCGAGAAGTCATGTAACGTCTTTTTTAAATCGTCACAATATATAAAAAATGAATGCACGACGCAAACTTCATCTAGCGAGTTTATTATTTGGGGTTATTAAAACACATACACCCTCGTACTTATAAATTAATTTGCCTGGACCAATACGCACAACAAGAGAGAAGGAAGACAATGTGCATAACAGCTTTCCATCCCGCCGCATAAGTCAGCTACTTTTAGAGGCAGCTTTCGGTACGCTGCGATTAACAGTTGGAACAACATTTCCCCACCAATAAAAAATTTATTGGTTAGGTACTGGACGTCCAAAACTAAACCTAAAACGTATTTGTTGCAATATCGGAAGCAATATTAGAATGCGTCGTTTTTAAGTTGGTGTATAAAATGTCTAACTTCCGATTCGTCAGTGGGATGTAAGAAGAAAGACAATGGTAAAGTTTTATATGGAATGTATTTAGGTACAAGCTAGTGACGTCTGTGTCTCTGATAATTACGATAGTATATTTGTAGCAAGGTTTTTATCTACATTTGTAATATATTCGTTACATTTATTTAAAGACTACTGGGTTGGGAGACTTATTTAATAATTTACATCCATCGGCCTTCTGGGAATTAGGTTCATATATTGTTTTTAGCGCGTTCCATAATTTCTTGGAATTCTTGTTATTTTCTCGTAGCTGCTGACTGTTAAATTAAAATATGGTTACAAACGTTCCTATATCTAGTATAAATTCGTTTTTTAATCTTGTCTTCAGGATTCCACCTTGAGTCCAAATGTAGTCAGTCACGGTGGTTTATGCATCCATGGGCGTACCGATGGGGCGCGTTGTTTTACATAACGGAGCTGTTTTGTTAAACAGCTAATGGTTATGTAAAACAGTGAATTAAGGAATACAACTGCGACATGCACAGGGTTACTGAAAACTCGATGTATTCCTGGCAAGACGTGATAGGGGAGCCAATGTTATACATTTAATCTCATATTAACACTGTTAAAAATACTCTTTCTGATCCGAAAGAAGCTTATAATCACATCGCCAAATAAAGTATGAAAAATTTCGTTTAAAATTTACGATTGTCGTGCACAAATTGCCGCAATTACCCCAAAAACTAGCAAATTTTTAAAATGTTTTTACTTTGAGGGTCGGCGTTTTGAAGGTGTCTATGGTTGTTTTGTGGTGATGTGGTTGATCGTTGCGTTGGTGTATTAGAGTATAATTGGGTTAAAAGGAAAAATGAACATAGAACAATATCAATTAAGTGTCTTCTAGCTAGAAAGAGCTATTACTTACAATTATTAAAAAATTTCGACTATGTCCAAACCCAAAAGCTTTTAACAGTCCAAATATAATTAATATACCTACGCATATAGGTACACACGCGCTCTCCCATACATAAACCCACTCACACACACATGTACTCACACACACTCACGCAATAACTTAAACACAAAAGACACACGTAGTAACCGCCTTAAACCTAAGTTAATTATCTAGTTAATTACACACAATGTTTTTTTTTTTCTCTTAAAATTTTTGTCATGATTAAGTTTAGTACAAATAAAGGACATTGTACTTACCGAATATAATAACTAATAATAGGGAGGGCAATGGCTCCTGAGATACAGTTAATAACCTAGTTTAGGAGTCAGTGTACTTGTATTTGAGCATATTTGGTTGCAATAAAAGTGTTTATGTTTTTATAGACTACATTAAAATTATTAAAGCATCATTCTGTGGGGCTAGATCAACACTTTGCCAGACATTTATCTAAAATATAATCTTCCAATTTATAGTAAACTTGGCTGCACGAGGAATATAAATTTTTATTTAATTTATTTTCTAGGAATTTTAAAATTAAGTCGGGACTTTTATTACAACATCTTACACAATATCTTATTGGATTCGGCTCGTGAACATATTCACTACGATGTTTTTTTATTTGTGTTTCAGACAAGTCAAACTGCGCACGGTATGTTATACTATTATATTTTCTACATACAATAGCACAACTATTATATTTTCTAAAAGTAGTAGATATGAGAAATCCCTGAAATTGATTTTTTAACTGACACTCAACAAATTGTAGTTTTTCTTTGTGGGTGCAATATAGCGGCGCCGGCGCACGCTGCACAGCTAGATCCTCGTTTAACGTCCTTGCGACTGAATTCATGAGTTTATTTAAAATCCATTATGTCCGTTAATTATGAACCATTTTACTTATTGTTGCTATGAATATTGGGAAACTAATTATTTGATAAGCATTTGTTGCACAATCAAATAGTGATGGAGTACTTCATGACGCTATGAGTTGGGCGCTTGGTGATAATTGTGTTGTGCGCGCCACGTGAACGTCACACACGATGCGCACGTGCACGTGCTGTATACTAGTTGTCTGCAGTGGCCGTGAGTGCATTTTGTCTTGTTTTATTTAGGTTTATTTATAAACGCGTACCTAACAGACGCTATACAAGTTGACCGCTTACGTAATAGTGTATATTGCTTTGGTTACATTTAACGTAAGCTTTTCCGTTATCGTCAATTTTGACTGTAATACATGTAATAAGCACTTATTTATTTCCAACAGACGATATGGAGTGTTCTTCGTATATAAACCTATTTATCCGAATCGTTTTATGATTTTTACAGTATTATGGGAACCATGCAGTTCTCAATATGCTAATTTAACACACCTTAAATTGGCTAACAAGCTGAAGATCATGGGCGGGGAGTTGGTGACCGACGTTGAGATGAAAATCTTGTCGATACAGTTCTTTCGGGACCAGTACTACAAGTCGCTCGCTTACCAGCTTGGAGAGATGGTGTACCAAATGCGATACAAATTCAAGCGGATGGTGTTTCTGTACCAGCAAGCGGATAGGGACTTATCGTATAACATGCGCCGCCACACATTGGTACGTACGCAGCTGACCGCCCGCCCGCTGGCGCCTCACCACCGCGCGTATCGTTCTCTTCGTATACGTATACATTTATTATATACTAAGTCATAATATACCTATACCTATACTTAGTCAGAGTCTACTCAGTTTAAAAGCTGAATTTTATTTCTATACGTAGTCTGTGTGCAAGGAATCTATTACCCCCAATCTACACTAATATTATAAAGAGGAAAGATTTGATTGTTTGTTTGTATTGAATAGGCTCCGAAACTACTGGACTGATTTGGCTGCTGTGCGCGATCAACCAATATGTGTCACTACAGCTAGTTGTTCAGGGTCTGGGTGTTTGTGTATCTGAATCATTTGTGTTTGTAAACGCAACCAACATACAGGAGAAAAGAGGGGCAACATAAAAAAAAGTTAATTACTTAAATAACCTATTGATAGGTAATAATTTAACTACCTAATAAGACTTAGATACGAAGAAACATGTTTTATTTAGGTATGTATTATCACTCTTATGTTTTCTTTGAACTGGCTTACCATCCGCGAACCATTACTGCGGTCTGGTTGAAAACCGATACGCTGAACCAGAGCCGTTTTAGCGCAATCCTGGGGACACACGATTTAGACATAAGTACATAACTATAGTAAAAATTGTGCTGAATAAATGTATTTCTTTCTTCTTTTCATTTTAGGATCGCAAAGAAAATACGTCAATATAAGTAATACGTAATGTTTCGAGTGTGGGTGTAGGTACTTTGTGTCCGACGTAAAGCCCCCGCGACACAGGGCTTGTTCCCTGGAGGCTAATAAAAGTAACGTAGGTGTAATGCTACGCTACGATATGCAGTGCTTTTCGTTTGGTGCACTTCAAGTCGAGTTAATGCAGCTTGGCACACAAACGTGGGAGAGCCATGCTTCGGCACGAATGGGCCGACTCGACCGGAGTGATACCACGGCCTCACTGAAAACCGGCGTTAAACAACGCTTACGTTGTGTTTCGCCGAGTGAGTGAGGTTACCGGAGGCGCAATTCCCTTTTAAAAGGTCGGCAACGCGCTCGTGACTCCTCTGATGTTGCGGGTGTCCATGGGCGGCGGTAATCGCTTACCATCAGGCAATCCGTCTGCTCGTTTACCCTCCTATCCCATATAAAAAAAAAACAATCAATTTGACTATTTTTCTCTACAGAATGTCCAGGTATTGATACAAATATATCAAAAAGGTATAGAAATTGAAAACGTTGTTCGTATGGTAGAAGAATTCGAGTCTTTGAGGGAGGACAGTGAGGCTTTCCACGCGCGCATGAAGCGTGTGATGGTCGGCGAGCGCGTGCTGGACAGGGCCCCGGGCGCGGTGCGCATGCGCAAGCCCGAGCAACGCGCCCGCCACCCGCCGCCGCCTTCGCTCAGGACCAATAATAACAAATCCAAGAAAAAAAATAAGAAATGGCGACATGTGGCCGACGACGATTTTATATAAATATATGTACTAAGTATATTACTGTATATTATTAAGTAACAATAGGTACGTAGGTAAGTACATACTATTGTATAATACCTATACATTTACGTTTGAACATACATTCGTCGGTGTACTACCTACTTCGTGTGCTCTAGCATTCGCAAATCAATGAAAAAAGTTATGTAGAAATCAATCAATCAAGAATATGCTAAGATGGTTTCATGGCTTCTGCGTGTTAAAGAATGAGTGAAATACGACTGTCACAAAGAATTTTTGGTTTCATGTCAAGAATAGAGATGGGTTTATGCCCGGGCATTTATTGTTTTCGCCCAAAATGCCTGGGCGGAAACCCATCTATAGTCAAGAATCATACTATGCTTGTCTCCCCCAAGCGCCAATCCCTTCGAAAACAAAACAATTTTACCGTGGCAAAGAAGAAGAGTAATTATAATTCATTATCGATACATAATTACCTATAATATAAATAGAATTTGGTGTGTTTCGACTTTTGCGCCTAAGAGCCAGTTCCCCTCGGTTGCTACGGCTCTGGCAGGCTGCAGTCCGTAGGGGCTCATAAGGGTCGGCAATGCATCAGCAACTCCACTGGTGTCCATGGGCGACGATGACTCGTCGACGATGGCTCGTCAGCTCGTTTGCCGACTCAAGTCCATAAAAAGGTATAAAATAAAAATAACATCATCACATACAATCACGCCTATATTCCCCGAAGAGTTTAGGCTGAGGTGTACTAATGTACACCCACAGTTTGTCGGTATGTTTAGGTCCCATGTAATAGGGGGCGAGCCTATTGCTACTGAGAATTTCATAAAAAATCCAATAAAACTTTGCTCATCAGGGAATCGTACCCATGTATGTCGTGATATGACGTACGTGATATGATGTTGATCACACAGTAGCGCAGCAGTCGCGCTGTCACCCTACACTAATGTGGCAGAAAAAAATAATGTATAATATTGTGTTTCGATGAGTTGACCAGAAGTTGGAGGACGTTGACCAAGAATCACAAATTATTTATGATTAGATATAATTTCTAATTAGGACCTAAACATATCGGAGAACTATGGGTGTACAATAGTACGCCTCTGCCTTAGCCTTCGAGGAATACTACCGTGATTGTTATATTATCATTCAAGCGGAGTAGCTTCGTGCTGAAGACCTTTCGACTCATGCTTTGAAGAGAGGGAGCTTGTTAATAAAATAGTTAAAGTACGCGAACTTCGACTTTTCGAAGTTATATGCGTATTAATAGTTAATTATCACGCGCTTAAACATTGAAGGAAAACATCGTGAGGAAACCTGCATAGGTACCTGAGAGATATTCTCGACGTGCGGCGGGCGTGTGAGGTCTACCAACACGCAGTAGGCCAGCGTGGTGGACTACATCTTAGTCCCTCTCATTTGAGAGGAGACCCGTGCCCAGCACCACATAATGGGTTGATTATGTTATGTTATATCACAAAATTTTAGCTTTTTGTTTTTTTTTTATTTACATACCTATTATTAATTTTGTTTTTGTTTTTTTGTGATATGATTAGACAATTTTATAATTATTTAAAGTAGGTACGCCTGATACGGTAGAACATGTCGAGACTTTATTATTCTGTAACATCTATTGTATAGCACAAGTGTTTTGAACAAATTTTACCTTTATTTTAAACCATTTTATTCTTGAACCATGTTACCGTAGTGTCCATTACCCGCAGTACACTTGATGCAAGTGATGAACCCCCGTCAAAATAAATAATGTTAAAATGTAGGGGTGTGTATAGAACACAATTGTTTTATTGAGCTTCTATGTTCTCTTGGTGTCTAAATACCCAATTAAGCATCTCAATGAATCTTCATATTTTGTTATTAAAACGCCAATTTATTTCTGAAATTGTTGTACATAGCTAATTAAATGTCTATTAAAGTAAATATAAAGCACTAATGGAGGTAAAAGTAATTAATTTTTAATTACTTTCTGATAATATTATTAGCTGATGCTCGTCTATTTCTATCCGCGCTCGTAACTGCACAGCAGGTAAAAGAAATATAGCTTGGTGGCTGTAATAGAATGGTACAACTTCTTTGAGTATTTAATAAGAGATAAAAATTGACAGATAAGTCAGATTAACACTGAACAGTGAGTCTATGTAGGTACATTTGACCTGAATTATTTATTTTATTTTATGACTTCAAAGTCAAGTCAAAATCAACATGGGTTTTTTTTTCAATTAGACCATTAAAAAGGTACTTTTGAAAAGTCAAAACTAGTTGCACGGTTCCAAAAAGTGGGTCGTAAGGAGAGGAGCGGGCAACAAACTCCATAGATACTCTTTTTAAAAAAAAATGCGGTACGCGTATATAATGTCATTGTATGTATAGATAATAAAATACACGTTTTTCTTTTAGTGTCACTCAGTACTGAAATATTGAAATAACAGCATCACAAGTTGTCCCTAAAAATAGTTAATGTTTGTTAACCATTATGTGTTGTTTGTTAATTAACTGTTTGTTGTTCGCCACTAAAGCTACCCCTTCCGCCCGCAATCCACCAACTCACCAACCTCTAATTTATTTACGTGTATTTGAAAAATTGAAATTGCGGATAGAATATTTTATTTTTAACAACCTACCTACTTTTTATCAAAAATGTAGTCTCTGAAAGAAGGTATCTTTCTAATTACTAGAAAAAATTTGGAACGTGATGAAAAATTCTTCCTGTAATGTCATCAAATATATTACGTGTAAACTGTGACCTAAATTAACACTGTGTGGTAATCATTAGTAGTTAGTTTGTGTCGTGTCTTGCAGGTGCCGGGTAGGAAATACTTCCGAGAACTTCTCTTTCATCTGCTTCGGTTGAGTGTTGTAATACAAAACTAGGTTCTTTTTAAATTATTCGTATAGTATAATGTCTTTGGGTATAATTTTTTTTTATTTATCATTTATTTTCAGGCATCTAGGGCCCATAGATATATACCTTACAAGCTAACATATATAAAATATATACAAAATAGTGTTAGTCGATAGGGCTTAAGACTATGTTAGTAGCACTTCACTTTGCACTTATGTCTTTGTGCTGTTCTGTGGCACTTGTCCGCGGAAGCGACGGAATACCACGTCCTGCGGCCAAAAGTCCTCTTCCATGACGAGGGGCAGAAAGCAATTCGGTACTCGCACCACGAACGCCTTAAAGTTGACGTTCCGGCGCGACTCCAGTAACTGAACCCTCGACGTGTACTTAGTCTTCTGACGCACGTACTCCACGATGTCCTCCGCCCTAGTGGTGTAGTGCAGCCGGGAGATATACACCGGTGTGTTCGGCTTGGCGGCACGCAAACTTATGTTGGGCTCCGTAGAAGCGTTGCCGCAGCGGTTCTTGTTATTTCGCATTCGGCGCTTCCTCCTTTGCACCGTCACGAAACCATCATCCATACCAGCCTTTTCCATTGGCTTATGTGGCCCAGGCTTCAAACTAGCAGCGCTAGGGACGCTCGCAGTGACGCTAGCAAAATCCTTGAGGATTGGTTTTGCTGAGGCTGCAGGCACTGGCTGCGGGGCGGGGCGAGGGGCTCGAGCGGCAGTGCACGGAGGAGCCGCGGGGACAGGCACGGAGCTGCGGGGCGCGCGGGAGGGGCACTCCGCAGGCTCAGCAATCGGTGGGTGCGCTGGCGACGAAACTGCTGACGCGGAGCTCGATGACGACATGTCGAGGGCAGCTCCGCGACGCGTGTTTACGTTTGACGCATCGACTGGTGACCTAGTTACCGCCACGGTCTTGCGCAAATCAGCGACGGTGTTCTGGGATGCGTCTAATTTCGCCTGCACATCCGCAAGACTGGCCTTCAAAAAGACAATGTCCTTCAAAAGGCTCGTGACATCGACGTGGTCGAAAGTGACGGGGGGGAGCTTGTGGAGCTCCTTCGCCACAAACGTCGGCACGTCGTCCGGGTCGGTCTCCTTGAACAGCTTGATAATATCTTCTAAGCTCTTCTTTGTCCCGTCACGCCGACGGGACACCATCTGGTCGCGCTTATTCAGCGGTACCGGGAGCAGGGTCCAAGCTACGGGCTCTAGGGATAGAAACTATCTAACGATGCGGGCTGGGTGTCCAGGAGTACCAATTTCTTTCGATATGGATAGAATTAGTAGAAATTATTTCGTTTCTAAATAGTATACTGTATCTATACCGTGGAGGTTTCATATAATAAGTTTGTCTACGTTCCTTATAAAGAAGAAAACAATTGTCATGTCAACTCCAGATTAGTAAATGACGGCTGTAATGTCAAATATTTATATTCAATGAGGTAATCATGCCATCGTATTGGTTGTTAGAGAAAAAAATTAAACCTTTTGTTTACTTCTCTACTTTAAAATTGGTTAAATCTGTACGTTAGCCACTTACTTTATCTTAATCGGTATATTAAGTAAGTGTATTTTTTGGAATATGCTTTATTTTGTTATATTTTAACCTTTGCAAGTCTAGTACATACTTAAATATGAAATGGTTATTTTTCAAGTTCGTTTTCAATCGTTAAATATTATAAGTAATAACTTTTGATTAGTAGACCGATTTCAATAACCTTAAGCTTAAATGTTGTCTCATGATACTGCCAATGCATTTCTTTCCAATTCTAATAAATTTTTAAGAGATGGCGCCAGTAGTAATAAAGTCCCAGCAGGTTTTAGGCACTTTTCATTCGTTCAGTGTTTAATATATTGGATTTTCTGTAATACCATGTACCGCACGATACTCTGGGGATCAAGACAAATCTTACGACACCTCATTTGTTAAAATCGAACAATATTTTATTTTTGTCTGTCTCCTTTTTTGTGTTTTGCCGGCTATATTATTACCTTTTTTCAAAAATTCATAGCCTGTAATGATATTACTGCAAAGACAAATCAATTGACACCTCATTTGCTAAAATCTAATGAGTAGTATTTGAGCTTGGATCGAACATCCATACGATACATATATACATACATACATACATATACTGATGAACTCATTACCCTTCCTTTTTCGTAGTCGGGTAATAATAATAATACCCACAAATTATTTCAAACCATATCCAACAAAGAACCAAGTCATTAAGTAAATTAAATTAGTATTAAAATGTGTGTAGGTTGTGCGTGTGGTGTGTGTGTGTGCGTATGTGTGGGTGTGAGAGAGGGGGTGGATAATATTTGTTTTATTTTAGTTATTATTTATTCGTATACAGAAGGATTTTCATAGGTATATATTGCGGTTTTAACAATGCTTTCAACGTGGGAAAGCCATGCTTCGGTACGACTGGGCCGGCTCGACCGGAGTGATACCACGGCCTCACAGAAAACCGGCGTTAAACAACGCTTACGTTGTGTTTCGCCGAGTGAGTGAGGTTACCGGAGGCCGAATCCCCTTTTAAAAGGTCGGCAACGCACTTGTGACTCCTCTGGTGTTGCGGCGGCGGTAATCGCTTACCATCACACGATCCGTCTGCTCGTTTGCCGTCCTATCCCATAAAAAAATATGCTTCCGTATCATCATAATCTAGCGTCAGAACATTAGATATTGTTTGGTTTTGTGTTTACATTGATGTGAGTTTAATGTATGTGTATTCAGTGCAACTGATGAGGGTGGGCGGCGCGTGAGCGGTCGGCGGCAGCGGCACGCTTTTATTAATATTTTTCAGTCTCGCAGATACATCAAAGGCTGCTGCTGCGCCTCTTTATTTCAGTCAGACGGTTGTTTCATCAATGAAAAAGATTCCTTTTACACTAATGAAAAATTCTGCAAAAGAACATATTAGAGGGAACAAGTAAATGAGCACCTCCAACATATGAACATATATTTTACCTTCATTTTTAGGGTTACCGTTCAAATGTTATAGTTCATTTGGATATTAAATATATTAATTGGAGCGCATGTTTCGATACAAACGCACGGTATTCGTATTATACAGTATGGTGCGCACGACGCATGACTTCCAAACAAATTAAAGTTTATAACAAGCTATTTGTTTGTAAGTAGGTAGGTACGCGACCGTAATGGAAACTGTTCGTTTGAGTGAAGCGCATGTGATGGCGGCGAACTTGTGCCGCCGCCCGCCGCCGCCCGCCGCCGCCCGCCGCCGCCCGCAAACACAACACACAAGTTTTTTCATTTGACGCTGACTTCGTCCGCACACTGTGCCAAGTATACGTACGTACGTACTATAGGTACAGTACATATTGGAGACCATACGTAGTCGCACTGTCCTGTGCGTAGTCGCACTGTTCTCTCATGTGGAAAAGGTATTACGCTATACGAGGATTGGAACTGCTGTTCGATCATTACATAGGTATTAATTGAGGCAGATGTTTTTTTTATTATATTTGAAAACGTTGCCCCACACTGGGATTTTTACCTGAATCGTGGGTGAGTCAAAATAAATATCCACTGTACGTGGATACAACATACAAACCCAGAGCTTGAAGTACCTATTGTTACAATATTTCTACGGGTGCAAAGTAAAAAGAGTTAGTATATATGTATATGTCAAAGTTTGATCTGGTATATAACACTCTGTTGATTATATAATAACTGCTAGCTGTTTTACAAAACAGCAACATTTCAGGAGAACGCAAAATAGGGAAAGTGCTTCCGTTTTAGAGTTTATTATCCATTAGGGAAAGACTGTAAAAAATATGTACCTATATAAATATAATTTATAAATGAATATTTTTTTGCCATATCGTCATTATATTTTAGTAAGCTACCTACTACAATAATCAGACAATAACAAAATTGCAGATAATATTTTTGCGCGGCGGCGGTGTGGGTCTGGCGGCGCCACAACTTGCCCCTTTTACACGCGCACTGTAATTGCTGATAGTTTTCAATGCGAAACATTTATATAGATCATTGCTTTGTCGCGTGCTCCACAATCGCGATATAATAAACAGACTAGTCATTGTCTACATGTGGAGTACTGCAATCAACGACGCGTCTGCGATGGACTGTCACTGGACTATTACTGTACCTACCGACACATGTACGACACATGACGACTACTGTACCTACCGACGATGTCACACACACACACACACACGTAGACGTCCATGTAAGTACGTACCTAATCATACAAGTCCGTGCGGATGATGCTTCGGGTCAGAGCTTACGTTGACGTCTGGTAATATTTAGGAAAAACGTTAACAAGGGTTCTTAAGTAGACATACGTGACGGAAGAAATGACAGCGGATGGTTAATCCGGACGCCGCGCGGCCGCTCGCCCTCCCGCACGCCCTCCCGCACGCTCTCCCGCACGCACGCCGCCGTCTGTTGCGCGCCGCGCCAGCGCCAACTCGCACTCGTAGAGGTGTTTTTCTCATAAATGTTGTCGTTGATTGACACCTACCTGTACGTACGATCACCTTGCTGTTCAGTACTTCTAGGGTTAAATACAGAAAAAAAACTTTGTATTCTTTGTTACATGGGAGCGTATGTTTACATATAGAGTAATCTCTGAATAGGTGTTAGCCTAAAGGTGCTTGCAATTTTGTTTGGCAAGGAAGAAAAGTAAATAAAAGATTCAAGAAAATATGAAGATAGTGAAATAGTTTTAAATTTTTAATAAATTACTATCAACGAGTATACTCTGTGCCACAGTTGTTTTGCTTACTGCATTGTGTTTTTATTAGGTACATTGAATGTTTTTAAGATTATGTTTTATTAATTATCTAGTTAGTTCTCTATTTAGTTCTTTGATGCCCTTTTTTTAGTTACGTTTATTTAAGTTAGTTATTTAGGTTACTGGTAAGTTTTTATGTTTTTATGGGATAGAAGGGCAAACGAGCAGACTGATCGCCTGATGGTAAGCGATCACCGCCGCCCATGGACACCCGCAACACCAGAGGAGTCACGAGTGCGTTGCCAACCTTTTAAAAGGGGATTGGGGCTCCGGTAACCTCACTCACTCGGCGAAACACAACGCAAGCGATGTTTAACGCCGGTCTTCTGTGAAGGCGTGGTACCATTCCGAGCCGGCCCATTCGTGCTGAAGCATGGCTCTCCCACGTAATGCAAGTTATTTATTAATAATTATTTCCCTAGTAACAAAATAAATTACATGTATTTATTAATTATCTTATCTAAATGACAAGATTATAACAGCATTCAAACATATATTTTTAGTACAGGTTATTATATGTACCTATAACAGATATAAAGGGCCTACCATATAATATTATCTGTCAGACATAAAGAACCACCTAAATGCGTATAATGATATAATTGAGTTAATTGAATGATTTGACGGCACCGGCAGCGATCGGTTTCTACGCTACGTGTAGTGCGGTCGATCCCCGCATGGTACCAATATGTATTTGTAATATAATTATACTTACAGGTAGTTGTTCGGGTTTGCGTGTTAGCGTGTGTGATAATATGTGTTTATAAACGCACCCACGATTCATGACAATTTTCCTGTGTGGCGCAATGTTTTTTTTAAAGTTGATCTTTTTGATAAAATAATGGCCAAATAAGTTGAGTATAGCAGTGTATCCCGAGCACTGTTGGTTGACTCTCAGAGTATTCCTACGTGGTCACAGTTCTCTCCGCGCCAAGTTAACTGATCAAATTAGCAAGTTAAAGTGCAGTTCCGACGTCGTCTCGTTATGTATTAATGCAGACGCAGATTGTGACTCCACTTCATATCAACGCGAAGCCTTCAAAGAGAAAAGTCAGAGAACCTTTATGATTGTTACCGTGGCCGTGTTTCGACAGATGAAGATGAACCATTGATACTGTATATTACACTTTGCAAACACTTAAACTGCAGCTGCACCGAGCCAGCGCTGCGCCATGGCGCCGTGATGCAAACCAAAAGTAATCAACTATACGTAGGTATCATTATAATGTATAGGTAGCTAACCTAGGTGTTAAGGAAAAGAAACTGAAAATGCATTATTTTATTATTGATTGACTCGCGTACGATCATCATAATTGTTCAGGTAATTCTGGGAGTCCTACGAACTTAACTTAAATCTACACCTAATCTCAAAAAGAAATTAGCAATATTGAAACTTGTTTTTAGTTAGTAGCTAATTAAGTACTTCATGAACAAAGTTATACCTAGCCATAAATTCAAGCATAATCAGTTTCAAGAAAAAATTCTGATAAACATTATTAGAGCGCAACTGTACGTATACGTACCTCACAGCTTACCGATGACATGTTTTTAGCTCCCGTGTCTCATGTAATAGGCCGCGAGCCTATTGCCATTAACCGGGCACACAACCAAACACAGAGCTGATATTGAGAATTACATAGAAAAACCCAATAAGATATAAACTCAATACTGTCTCATTAGCCTAGTCGTGTTGAGCGCGACTGCTACGCTAAAGGTTTACGTCTTACGTTTACGCGAAAAACTTAAGAAATTAGTATTTTACATCACACCCACTGTGAAGTTCCAACTTCTAGTGAAGTAAAATTCTGTTTCATCTTCTGTTAAGGCGATATGTCTCGATGTTGCGTCGGCGTCGGTGTCCCCCGACTGCCGAGTGCGGCCTGCTCACAATTATTCTCACCGACTCCCGATAATACTTAAAATAAATACGCAGTGGATTTAAATTCCGAAGCCACCGAACCTTCTGTGACCAGACAGGGGAAGAGGACGCATTTTATTCCTAGTTTGTCGTGTTGTTAATCCAAGTTAAAAGGACCGATTGGCGGGCTAAGGCTTATTTAAAAACCTGGGATTGAAATACCGGTTGCTAATACTGGAGTAGATATCAATAAAGCTCTTTGGCGCCCGAGTCAAAGTTGTGTATGCAGGCGGCGTGTAACCGGTCCTTGTGGAAGTCTTTGGGAGAGGCCTTTGTTCAGCAGTGGACTTCTATTGGCTGATATGATGATGATGCAGGGTTGTGTTATCTCTGTACGTTGTGTTCTACTTACTGTTGATAAATATGCATGTGCTATAGTTACATAATCAATGGTTACGGTGTTATGGCGTCAGTACCTATAATCTCTAGTGTCAGCCGGCAGTCACTGCTTTAAAGCTTAGTAGCAATTACAGTAAGTATTCTTGTTAACCCCTCGTGCTAAGCTAAATGCTTGCGTTACGAGTGGGTTCACGTCAGTAGTGCAATGGGTGGGTTTCGAATCGGCAACCACATGATCGCAAGTCCGACGCCCTAGCCATTAGGCTACCGCCGCTTCATTAGTGGTAATCTAATAAAGCTATGGCGATTCGCTAGAAAAAGAAGCACGAGATGGTAGTGGTGTAACGTGTTAGTACTACAGTAGTAAAATACATATGTATTAAGCAACGCAGTATTTATACGAAAGCCAAGGGTATACAAGGCGAGTGTTGTTGGCGACGCTTCACTGGCTCGCCCACTCCACTTAAGTTGACTTCCAAAGCCGGCTCAAACGTCGCGCGCCCGCTGGAGTGCGGCCAGTGTCGACCACGCGGTACGCCTGACTTCCACGGATTGCTTGACAAATCTGTGTAGTGCCCGACCAGCTCGACGCAACAACTAACTACTGACTTTTCCTGTGCGTTACACAATAATATAATTGCAAAAAAAACTAGAAAGAAAAGAAACATCACTGTTTCGTCTGCTTTTCCTGTTGATAAGTTTTTCGGGAGTACCTACGAACACTTAGCCCCTCGGGGCGCTCCTCCCTACACGTCCCCACCCCGCGGGTCCCTCCGCCCCGACTGTAGTGTGGCCTTCATTCTCGTAATTTTTAGTCATCTATACATATAATAAGTCTGTAGAGAAGTCGTGTCTGTGATTGCAAGATAATTGGGAAAAAATTAAGCGATAACTGACTAATTAAGCGATACTGAAGCCGAATTAATGGTTTTTGGAAAAAATGACTGTCTGTATGTATGTATGTATTTCTGTATGTTCGTTTATATCTCAAAATCTACTTGAAGGATTTCTATGAAATCTGGTGTATACGTAGATTATAGTCTGAACAACATTTAGGGTACTTTTTATTCGACTACAATTGCGCAAAAAAAGGGATACTGTTTTTTTTATACTTTTGTTAGAACATCCTTAATCATTCAGAGAAATTGGAAAGAAATATATTAGCAGTATTGGCTGTATCATAATGCAACTTTTGACATTAATTTTATTTAAATCTGTTCACTTCAATGACATTATATAGTTAAATAGAGGTTCACTTTATTTAGACTTATTGCAATATTTAACTACCCATTAAAGTTAATTTCACAGATAAATATGTACTTACTAGACTTGTAGAGGTTAAAAATATAACAAAATAAAGCATATTCAAAATAAAAATATACTTAAGGAGACTGAATAAGATAAAGTAAATGGCTAACATACTGATATAACCAATTTTAGAGTAAAGTAAAGAAGTTAACATTTTTTTTCTTTAACAACTATGTCAATAATACATCAATTACATCATTCAATAATTGATTTGACATTACAGGTGTCATTTAAGTTGACATGACAGTTGTTTTCTTCCTTTGAAGGAACGTAGACAAAGTCATTTTATAACGTGAAACCTCCACGGCGTAGAAACAGTATCTACCTATATATTTAGAAACGAAATAATTTCTAACTTACGCGTTGTAATGAAAATGAAAATGAAACCGAGAGCAACAGCTATACCCAACATTGTAAATGCTAACTCTCTTTTTATTTGTTTTCTGGCTCCTTTTAATGCCCTAACCGCTAAACAGTTTTCGATAAAATTAGGCGAGGAGAAAGGTTGCATTCTGGGGAAGGACATAGGTCTAGGCCTTTTGTCTCAAGAAGTCGTTTTAGGATGCGAGTGAAACTGCGGGCTGCAGCTAGTTATATTAATAATAAATAATATTACTACATTACAGTGATCGTTGTAGTTAAACTGCCGTGGATGTTGTGATCACTCGGTATCACTTCGCGATCCATTTGTTATCACAATGTAGTACCTACTCAGCTGTGTCCGACGTGCGACATGAGTGGTGCACCGTCCACTACCTATGTTACACTTTTGTTGAAGATCTGTTGTCATGGTAACCGGCTTCAGGTGTTAGCTACTAGTGTCGTTTGATCGCCTTCGTTATTCGCCGGCTGAGTCGCTACGGTTCGGTATGCGATGCTTTTTGCTATCTCATGCGGCGCAACATGATGACACGTCGCTCTCGGCTCGACGTTTAATCATCTTCATCATCATTGGCCGTGGCACTCCGCTACGCCAGATTACTTAGAGACCGGTCTTCTATCTAACAGTGCCCGGTCTCTATATATTAGTTTTATTAAACACTTTAAAAAAATACTTACGCTAGGTCGAAATGGATGCGGATAGGCTGCTAAGAGAAGACGCACGTAGGGAGGATTTTAAAACAAAAATATTACCGCAATTAAACATTGTCAGACAAAGTTCGCAATACCAGGCCGGGCAATATTTTAACAAGTTGTCTCTAGAGTTACAAAATAGAATCTACACAGGTCAGTTTAAACAAAAACTCAAGGCTTTCCTATTGAAGAAATGTCTCTATTAAATAGAAGAATTGTAAGTATAAAAAATAAGTGGATTGGCGTATATTTATGATTATTTTGTATAAGTAATTGGAATTTTTGATTTATTTTTTATTTGTCCGGTGTATTTATTTTGTATTCTTGCAATTTTGTTTATTATTATAATGTTCTTATAGCTTCTTTTTTGTACTGCGGCGCAGCTCGCAGGAGCCGCGGCCCTCCACATGCTACGTAACCGACATTATCACGTTTCATTACTTTTTATTAGTATTGAGACAAATACGACAAAAGAAAGATCTTTTGTCGTATTTGTCTCAGGATTTGTCGTTTTATCGCATCACATGAAAGGAGATCGAGTAAAATTTATAAATAGCATTAGTTATGAAGAAATATAATACCGGATTGGAGAGGACCGGCTGGTGGGCTGACACATGCCTGACAACCGCCAAACCCTCTTTCATCTCATAATCCGTTTCTATCTAATTAATCCTCCTTTAGAGCCACTGAATGTAATTATTATACAGCCGTACACGCGACGTGAACCACTCTGGAGCTCTGAGTGAGCTTATAATAGTGTTTCGCGCAAAGATATTCAGCGACACGACCGAGAAACAAATTGTATATGAGTGAGCCGAGCCGAGCGAGCCTTTTGCTATAAGTACACGTATCAGTATAATTAACTAGCGTACAAGTTTTTTATTACGTTTGCAATGAACTTCAATCCTGGTGTGCTAAGTATTTATTAACAAAAAATATATGTTCGCTTACTCACAACTTGTTCGCATCAGGCAAACTGGCGGTCAAGCGTAAACCTATCACGAATAAAAAAAAAAAACTTCGTTGACTTTTCAGATGACCATTATAAAAAAAAAACATAAAAACGTTAATTGTCAACCAAATATTTATGTTCAAATAGAAGTGCATCGACTCCTGAACTAGGATGTACCTAACCTGTAAATTTAATGGATTTTTAACATAAATTGATGTGTTTAAAAATATGTACCTCGTACTTATTGTGTTGGAACTCGTAACGTGCGATGTTGAATCTTATTTCCAAGGGTTATCGTATTTCCAATTTATAAACTAGAACTACTTTCCATATTTACGAACTCCGGTTCTGATACCATATTCTCAGCACAGGGTCGCGCGCGTGCGACGCACGATACGCAGCTCAGCAGCTCAACAATGCTTGCATGCCGCTGGACCCGCACACAAATATTTTCACAATAAACAGAAATGTGAACCCCCCCCGCTACCTCCCCCGGGACTGCCGTGCCGCATGCCGTGACAAATATAACGCGATGAGTGGAACCGCCTCATCCCCGCCGCGCCGCGCCGCGCCGCGCCGAGCCGTATCGCACAGATATATGGAAGCAGTTTTTCAATCCTTATTTAAGTGAGCGAATATCGAGCGCGTTCCCTCCCTCTGCTCTATCGTCCTATATATTCCCATCGGAAATTTCGATGAGTTCCTGAACGCTTCTTACCGACATATTAAATAATTTGAATTAAATTGTTTAGAGCAGTCCGTCCGTATGAGTGTGAGTGAGTGAGTGTGCAACGGGACGGGGAAATTAGCAATCAGCCACCGTGAAGCCTTCCGGTACTCCAAGTCGCACATCTCTCAACAATACTTCATTATCGGACATAAAACTATTTTAAATATAAATAATTGATCGGTTCAATGGTGGTGTATCAGTTTCTGCGGTAACTGTACGTATGTGTACCAACTAGTCCAAAGGAAAGTGTGTCAAAGCATCAAGGTCTTGTTATTTATTCATGTATGTGATTGGAGAATCTTCAGTAGTTTAGAAGTTATTTTTACCCACGACGGAACGGACACGGCATATATGCGTTTATGGTGAGAGGGTGTTTGTTCGTTTGTTTGCCATGCCCTGCAATGTTGCCACTTATCTCCAGAACGGTTTTACCGATTGAGACGCGGTTTTCTGTAAAGGATTTGTAATTTATTAGCGATTGTTCGTTGATAGGTACAGTATACATTTACATCAAAAATATCATAAAATAAAGCAAAAACACTCATCCAAAAAAATCTGTATTAATTGGATTTTTTAAATCAATTATAATCATAAAAATCTAAACCGTGAAGTTCTTAAACATAAGGGACTGCTACAGTTTTGTAAAATGCTATAGATAATAATTAAACTTTTCATGAGTTTACAATAATGACCTCCTTGAACGTATAGTGTCAATGCTGAGTCATATGTTTAGGCTAGTGAGCACTTGCGCTTTCACTTCAGTTGTTCATTGTAAATAATGATTTTGTTTGGGATTTGCAAAGTAATTTAGAGTCAAAGAAACTTGTTATAGTTCGGCCTTCTGACTTTCAATGTATCGTCTCCTGCACACTGACACCGCTGAACAGTGAACACTTAACATAACTACAAAATTGCTACAACGACTTTCTTCGCCTCGTATAAGCTAAACTTAACGCGAACCCTATTTATGTAGTTTCAGTTGTTTTTAGTTTAGTATCGTAGTTTTAAAAAATCTATAAAAACATAACATCACATCTAAAAATTCAAAACATAACATCGGAAACGATATGAGGAATGTTAATTGCGAAAATTCACAAAAAAATGTATGAGGAGTACATATCTATTCGGTATAATGTAGCCTCGGCCGGTGGAGGGAGTTGTGACTTTTTTTTAGAAGCTTACTTAGCAATGTGGGTCGCACATTACTAGTATTCTTGTTAACCCCTCGTGCTAAGCTAAATGCTTATGTTACGAGTGGGTTCACGTCGATAGTGCAATGGGTGGGTTTCAATCGGCAACCACATGATTGCAAGTCCGAAGGCCTTTTGTCGCCAAAACGTCACATTGCGAGCGGTGTGACGTCATCACCGTCATCCGCCAGCGCTGTAAGGAAAACTTCACGTTATTTGCCGCAGCAGCGGCACAGCTGTTGATTCAGGACCGTTCGAATATGTGTTCGCAGTGATTTACTGCAAATACCTTTAATAAGATAGCGGCGCAGCGCGGCCGGAGAGTGACCGCTGAGCGCGGTATTGACGGCAGGTTAATATCGATGTCGACCTAACCATTGACACCATAATATGCATTGGGCTGGCTCATTGAGTACAGCATAATCCATATTAATTCATTTAAGCGATACGAAATTTTCATTTTGGCACTACCTATTGTATGTTGTTCAGTGTTCAGTGCCCGGAAGAATAAACGTGAACACAAAAGCGATTAGTGCGAGTTAGCGCAACCATTATAAAATAATAGTTTGCGTCACCCGCAGCCCATTCGGACGTAGTCGAGTGTTGTAAAGTAGGTTTTTTTTAAAAAAAAGCTTACAAGCAACGTGGGTCGCACATTACTAGTATCCTTGTTAAACCCGCGTGCTAAGCTAAATGCTTGTGTTACGAGTGGGTTCACGTAGGTAGTGCAATGGGTGGGTTTTGAAACGGCAGCTACATGACCGCAAGTCAGCCGCCCTAGCGTAATGGCTAGAAACCTACTTATAGCTCTGCATAAGAACACGAGTATATGAGAGTGCTACGTTAGTAGTATGTGAGAGTGCTACGTTAGCCGCTCAGTTATTGTGTGTCGCTTGTTAATGTTGTACTAGTTCGACTGGTTTGTTTATCTGAGCGCACATAATGCTTGGTGACATGCGAACTTTGACCTTAATAGGCGCGTCCGCTTGTAGAGCTTCACAACTTTCGCTGGTGTCTGCTCGTGATGTGAGATAATTAAAGCGGGCACGTCCAAACTCCGTGACAATAATAATTTAAGTACCAAGTGATGATGCTCTCGTGGTATTATTGTAATACACGAGCGACCGCGTGACTTCATCTCTGTGGATTGAATATCCCGAAAAATTGTCTTGTTTCATATTTTTCAGTTGATTTCATTTGTTGTCGGGTTTTAGTATTTTTTGAAGATGAGTTCAATTAAATTATCTTTTGTTAAAAAGTTTTCAATTCTTGTGACCTTTTCTGTATACGTAATTTTACCGAGGTAAAAAGGTGAAATAAGCACAAACACGATGTAGCTGTTGTATACCGTTGGGGAGTTCCCTCGACTATCTTTTGCGTTTATCATCAGATTACGCAACAGAACCGGCTCACAGGTGATATGACCATTGGACTTTTAAGTCAAAGGTATCGATTTCGAATCATGCGCTTAAACGGTAAAGCAAAACATCGTGAGGAGACCTGCATGCCTGACAGATTTTCTCGACGGCGTGTGAAGTCTGCCCGCTTTAGGCCAGCGTGATGGACCATAGCCTAATCACTCTATTCAAAGAGGAGACCCCTGCCCAGCCAGCAGTGAGAGAATATAATGGGTTCACAAAGAAGATGGAGACAGGAGAAACCAGTGCGTTAGATGGAGCTTGAACTTTATATTATATTCGAGCCCGAACATTACTGATTGTAATTTGAAATTGGACAAATTCGTGAATGGCAGCCGTTGTACTATCAGTAGAAGGACATTATGTCACATCGATGGCTTACGGGCGGCGAGCGCGCAAACACATGCACACGTGACGGTCGCGGTACTACGACTCATCGACCATCGCGTGCGTGCCCACTGCCCACTGCCCAGTGAACCTAATGCAATATAATTGTCGAGTCGACCGCACGCATCGCCCACTGGAGCGCGTGGGCGCAGTGTCTGCGGTCGGCGACGGCTTTGATCAACTGTTTTGGTATTTATGTGTTTAATGTTATATCAATTATTAGCAAATTTGCAAACCGCAGCCAATTCACCAATTATAACTATAACATAAACAAGCTCATCGTGACTTGATGAGCAAACAAACCACAACAATGACAATCAAAATACATGCCTGCCCACAGTCCAACCATCGATCGTGCACATGTGAAGCTCTTAAACGCACTGACCATATTAAATACCTAGGAGTAAGTATAGATACTGATTTAATACACAAATATTTATGCATGCTTGGCATGGGTGTAGATCATCCGCAGGGTGGACAGTTGTTATGTCGTCCCCAGGGTGTGGCTATAAAGGGGACGGCACCATAGTCCACATCAGCAGGTCTCAAATAAAATGTTGTGTTACAGGTTAATATTCCTCTCACTTTCGCACATGTATTAAGTAATTAATAATTACTTAAAACAATCTTATACAATGTTAATTAATAATTATAACAATAATTAAATATATACAAAAACTTAATTTATATTATAATTCTAATTTATATCATACACTGTTAATTTATTTTAATCAATGTTAAATGTAATAATTATGGATATTTCTATACTCACATATATTTTCTGGCATTTGTTTGAGAACCTTGCCTTCTTCGATTATATATATAAACATCACCTACACTCCTACAGTCATACATTATAATTACACACATAGTTACTATATTTTATTGTTATTCTTATAAACAATCTCACAAATCTATCAATGCAATCATCATTGACTATAACTGAGGGCAGTCGCCATGAATGGCGCGAGGGTATCGCTGAAAGCCAGTGCTGTTATTATTCTTGCTGAGAATAATTACGGCTACAAAGCTGAGCGATGCCCTATTTCACCACGCACGGGTGACACACAACCTTTCCATTTTACATAAACTATCAATTTTAATCGTCTTTAAATATTTACTTTTGTTGTTTTGTGTTCATGTTGTGATTTACCAATTTACTATTATACATCACAGCATCTTTTCTAAAGCTATTATTACATTGATATCAATCTCTGATAATTATAGCATGAGTTACGGGGTCCTGTAGCAGGCTGCTAAGGTGCCGTAGCAGGACACTACGGTTCGTAGCAGGACACTATGTTTCCGTAGCAGACTGCTACAGTTCCGTAGCATGCCGCTACGGTTCGTAGCAGCGGCGCGTACCATATTGCTACCATCAGGGTCCTGCCAGCCGAGAAGTTTAATTGCAAGTGCATCTTAGATTCATCGAAAACAAAATTAAACAATAAACTTAAAAGGACATAAAGATAGCATCACGTCTATATTACCCGAAGGGTTCGGCAGAAGCGTACTATTAGTTCACTTGTACACCCGCAGCCCGCCGGTATTATTGAGGTCCCGTGTAGTAGAGGGCGAGCCTATTGCCATTAACCTAGTACAAATTTCGAACTCCAAGCTGCTACTGAGGATTTCATACAATAACTCAATAACACTTTGTTCGACCTGGGAATCGAATCCACGACCTCTAGCATCGCAGTCGCGTTCAGGATTACTATGCTGATGAGGCAGTTTAAACATAAAAATAACATTTTGATTAACGTATTTTTCACATAACATACCATCACGCCTGTATTCCCCGAAGGGTTAGGCAGAGGCGTACTAATGTACACCCACAGTTCGCCGGTATGTTTAGGTCCCATGTAATAGGGGGTGAGCCTATTGCCATTAACCGGGCACAAATCCAGACTCCGAGCTGCTACTGAGAATTTCATAGAAAACCCCAATAACACTTTGCTCGACCTGGGGATCGAACCCAGGACCTCTAGTGTAGCAGTCGCGCTTGGGACCACTAGACTAATATTTTTCACGTTGTATAATATAATTACAAATAGCTTAGTTTTGTGTATACTATGTAAGTATTGCGTATTTAACCCAAGATTAAAGAAAGAATTTTGGAAGATTCGGAACGGACCTACGGAATTGAGTATTTATTTATTTATTTCTTGTGGAAAACCAACAGCTTTTACAATAGATTAACAACGAGCATACATAACAGATTAACAGCCAATTATAGGTCTTCGCTCATAAACACCTTGATAAATCTATTAATGAATGTGGAAACAGAGTATGCAGTACTCTACACTCATTTCCCTATTTCATAATGACTAAAATCAGAGTTTGTATTCAAAAAAGACGTCTCGGCTTAGCAGCCTTCTCACTGATGCCATGTTAACGTTAAAAATGTCGATATCATGTGACTTACAGATATTGTTTAAAGTCCTGCTAGCTCGCCAAAGGAATGTATTCTTCCGATAGTTTGATGACGCAAGCGCCAAATTAATGGGTGGTATAACTAGATGAATATACAGCAGACACAGCTACTCGTAGTTTCCTTATAAAATAAATCGCAACAACATTTCATGTTCCATCTATATTGTATACGTACTAGCTTCTGCCCGCGATTTCGTCTGCGTGAACTTTACAATTGGATCCAGCCTGGATAAAAAGTAGCCTATGTGCTATTTTCCAGACTATAATCTATCTCTGTACCAAATTTCATTTAGATCCGTTCAGCCGTTCTGACGTGATTGAGTAACAAACATCATACGTCCAAATATCCTCATAAACTTTCATTCACACACTGATTAATCAACAACGAAATCTAAGAACCTTTAATGCTTAGAAACTTGAAATTTGGCAGATAATTTCCCCATTAGACTGATATAAGATATAGATCCGCTAAACGAGATGAGTGCGGGCCGCACCGCGGACCACTTCGGACATAATACCTAATTATGTAAATAATTATCATTACAAGTAGAGCATTCTATTATCAGTTCGCGAGGACGCGGCCGCGACCGCCGCGCACCAACACTAACCGGTTAGTGACAACAGCGAGCACGTTGAACCATACATCACATAACATACAATCACTCCTGTATACTACGAAAGGATAGTAGATAGGAAAGCTGACTTGTTTTACTTTACACCCATAGTTCAAAGTTAAAGTCAAAGTCAAAATGTATTATTTCAATTAGACCATTAAAAAGGTACTTTTGAAAAGTTGACATATATCGGCGTGGTTCGACTCAACCATATTATAGGGATAAAACGACCCGACACACAACGCCATCATCAGCAGGACATCTAGGTGAGCATGACAAGTTCAGACCGCGCCCACAATATTTTTATAGATAAATATACTTGCACAAATTGTTACATCAATATCTGAACGATCCTCTTTAACCACCACTTTAACCACTTGAACTTGAACCACTTTACAGTAGGTATACTAATTAGGAAATTATACCATACTTGTTCAACCAATATGTACATCAAATTGTTATCATAATGTGTATATACATACTGTATACTGTATATAGAAAATAAATATTAATATAATATCATCAAATATAATATTGCAAATTGGGTATGTCAAATTGTATCGCTAATATGTTTAGGTCTCATGAAAGAGAAGACGATTCTATTGCCATTAATCGGGCAAAAATCCAACTCCGAACTGCTAGTGAACATTTCATAGAAAAACAATATAACACTGCTCGATCTGGGTATAGTAGGAGCAGCTCTTACGACCACTAAAATAATGACGCAATTTACTTTAAGGAAAAAAGGTAGCAAACAGACATACCCACAAATACCAAGGAGTTCCATCATTGTATTAGGAATGGTTAGGCTATGTTGAAGAAATTCACGAGTGTATCATGTAAATAGTAGTTATCGTTCATCGCGACCGGACAGCTTCGTTTTCAGGTGGTTCACGTGAGGCGGGAGTAGTGTGTGGACTGTGGACTCTGACATTCACGACGTTTTACATTAGCCGTGAGAACAGCGATATTTGCTAGGGTGCTACTTAAAATTAAGCTCGGCACAAATTTGGTCATTATTAACTTATAAGTATTGTTCAAGTGTAAGAGGCAGACTGGTTAACTCCAACCCGCCGCGCCGCGCCGCGCCGCGCCGGTGTTCTAGTGGTTTGCCGCAATTTCACGATATATAAGTATTATATAACTTGTGTACGTACCCTGTTGACGCGGTCAAAATAATTATCTAAGTAATTAGTAGTGGAGCCGGCTCGGGGGCTCGGGCTCGGGCGGCGCGGCCGACTCGCATTACGTCATTATTGTAGCCCGCTGATTGAGAGGGATCATTCGTTAATTTGTCAATAACAGGGTTATACGAGTAGGTGGTACCGTCCCCGCAGGCCCGCCCCGCTGCGGATGACGCGCCTGAATAATTCCTCCATTTGTAAACGGAATTAGTCCGATAAACGTCCAAAGTGACCGCCGACGTGGTGGCGCTCGCAGCGCCGGAGGAAGTCGCAGTATTATGTAGTTCCCATCCCACGGCGGCAGCGGCGGCAGATAACGCGGTTATCGATGTGAACGACGTGACGTGGCCGCCTATCTACACGCATACACGCAATGTTTGCAACTATTATAGCGATTGTCACATATTTTTATCAGTAGGTACATGACATAATGTAGTCAAATTTACTTATTTTAAAATACGAACTGAAGGTTAAGAATAATAATGGTATGAGTACCTTGCAAGCTGCTGCAAGCTGCTGCAAGCTGCTGCAAGCTGCTGCGCGTACAGTCAACATTAATGGTACTAGTTGCGTGTTTGAGCTGGACGCGGGCGGGCGCCAGCGCCGGCTGCGTCTGTACCAGTGTTTTCGGTACCACCGCTGTTTGTCATTTATTTTAAATGACTTGTTATGTAACGAAGCGTAATATGATTTATTTCAGATTAATAGTTGTACACTTGTTTACTTACTTAATCGCTTTAATGTAAGACAGTTACTTATTAGAAAGAAGTATTCTAGTCCACAGTTGTTAGATTCTCTGATGTTTATGTTATTAAGATCATAAATGCCACATCTAACGCAGCTGGCTGTGACTGTATCAGCCAAGAGATGATGACTAAGTAGTTACTCCTTTCCGAAACATGTCTATGGATTGCCGCCCAAATTACTTAGTCCTCTACCCAAAAAGATCTATTTTCGCTTTGTTATCCGAGTGTCTCGTGATTTCCCAATATTCATACATCTAGTTTTAGAACGTCTTGTCCACAGTTAGCTAAGTTGATATCATGTTTAAGTCTCACATTGTAATTATATGAATTATGGTCATAATAGCATTATTATTATTATTAGGTAGGTATTACATTATTGACAAATATCTTACATAACGTGATATTCAACTAAAATTATAATATCATATTATATCATATCAATAATTGAACTAAAAACTGTCTCATTAGTTTTGTGCTTCTAAGCGCGACTGCTAAACTAGAGGTCTTGGGTTCGACTCCCAGGGCAATCAAAGTGTTATTGAGTTTTTTTCTTTTGTGGCCGATTAATGGCAATAGGCTCGCCTCCTATCACAATGGACCTCAATATACCGGCGAACTCTGAATGTACTGTACATTAGTATCTATACCTCTGCCTAACCCTTCAGGGAATACAGGCGTGTGAGTATGTAAGTCTTAGTATAATACAAAAAGAAAATGATAACGGGATTGCCGTGTTGACTGGATGTACAATAACTCACAACTACATTATCACAATGAAATTAAAAAAATATATGAATAAAACTCAAAATATTTTTTTTTTAAACCCACGACGATTGAGTTAGCGTTTTAGTTTTATTTTAATCTTTTTAGAGAATTCCCTTGAAAACCCCACTCTTGAGTAAGTTACTTCTGACTAACAAAGTTGAAACTGTTATTACCTACTTTGTATGTTTTTAACTGTTCTTTTAGAAATCATTTAGTTTCTAAAATAAACTTGTCGCACTGTAACTATACCATGAAGGTTTTATATCATAACATGTGTTTAGTCAGTTTAGTACCTATATTATAATTAATGACATGATTGACAGCTGTAGTAATCATTGAGGTAACAAAAATGACGGATTAGTTCCTAGAGAAAAAGCTGTATCCCAATCTAATATTTTGTTTTTACTCAGCCGAGGCCCGCCAAGTAAGTCCCGTAACGTCAGTTTGTTTTACAATAACTGCACTAATACGAATATATAGTTATTATATGTATATTCTTTGTCACAATATATTTTTTTTTTATCAGTTTTTTTTACTTAATTAGTACCTGTGAGTATATTATTATATCTAATATTTGACTTTTATATTTTTTGACTGATGTTAGCCTAGTACAGAAGTACTTAAATAGGAAATTTACTCCAATGGTTACTTTTTCAAAATGGCTAAATTCTTCGTTATCAAATTAATATTTTTAGGTTAAAATTGGAATATGATATGTTTGCTGTAAATGTTTACTGTAGGTACCTATCTACGAACAATCGCTGATAATTTTTTAAAGGTTCGTATTTACGAACCCTTTACAGAAAACCGCGTCTCAATCGGTCAAACCGTTCTGAAGTGGCAACATTCGTTAGCACATACAAACAAACAAACACGCTCTCACCGTAAACGCATATACTGTCTCCGATCCGTCGTGGGTAAGAAATTGGAACAAAAGGGGAAATATACATAATGATTCTCTGAGTTTGTTTCCCAGGGCTCATCAGTTAGGAAATATCGGCGCCTAGTAAGTAAGTAAATAATACTAATAATTTAAAAAATGTGTACGAGTTACGTACAGCCAGCTTACATTGGTGACAATGCGCCCTACTTTTAGTGGCCGATACTTAAAATAATTAAATACACAGTTAGTTGACAAATCGTAACCATCGCGAACGCTACGGATAGACATCCAACGTTTACCTATTTTGTTACGTGACGTAATAAACTATAATATACTAACTAATACTTGTGGTTTACGTCAACTCACCCAAACTATACCCAACTAGAACTATACGTAACTTACGAACTAACTACAACTTCGTGACGCTCTGAACCGTACAACATTGATTTGTCATTATGTCTTTTTTTATACCACTAAGTTGGGAAACAAGCATACCTATGGCCCGCCTGATGGTAAGCAGTTACTATATATAGCCTATGGACGCTTGCAACACCAGGGGTATCTACGCGCGTTGCCGTCTCTTAAAAATCTTTTTACATCCTTTTTGGAGAAAGGAAACCTGAGTGTGCGTGGGAGGAAATTCCTCTGTCTCTCAAATATATCTCGAACGTTACTGTTAGTGGTGGAGTTCGAAAGTGTTGTTAAACTTAATTGTATGTAGCTACGTCACTAACCCTAAATGCCTAAAATTTTGCCTGCATGATTTACCTTAATGCTGTGTTACGATATTAAAAAATCTCGAGCTGACAAGACCACAAGTGTGTACTAACAGCGCAGCTTTCAACAAGTGAGCGCTCGCGGTCTATTACATACGTGATCGGCAGTCAGTCTGATAGCACGGCAGCGCGGCGGCGCAGCGGCGCGGCGGCGGAGCAGCTCAGCGTGTGCCGACGATGAGCCGAGTGCTACTGTACGCTTCAAGAGAACATCTAATGACGTCACGCCATCACTTATAACCACTGACCTCTATATTACTCTATAGGTACACTAGCATAGAGATCAGTGCTTATAACTATTTTCAACATAGATTGGCCAGCAGTCATTCTATGCATACTCATTGCGCTGACCTCTACTTATCAGGACCTACTTCTAGTCAATTCTTTTTCTTCTTGTTGTAGGTAGTTCTAGTCTACAGTGATGGTGGGAGATGTGAGATGTGAGACACGCTGTGCCGTGTGAACCTGCGCAACAATTTAATGAAACTTTAATAATAACTAGCTGTTGCCCGCGGTCTCACACACGTCCCAAATGTATTAATTGCTATAACTCGTTGTCTAGGCGGCGGCGGCGTGTCAAGATCAGACATACAAAACATTTTAAGTTAAACTTCTAGCAATGCAACTATAAAAATCACGTCCAATTTCATGTAATAGTTTTTACAAACAGACAGACAAATAAAAATTATAAATATTATTGTTTTAACTTCTGTTGCTCTTCTAATAAAGACACCCGTATTAGTTTTTCTTCAATATCTATAAAGTACCTACAGACATCGGCCTGTTACAATGTTATTTATTCATAATTAAAATATGTATAGTTAGTATCATACGATAACACATCATAATCAGTCAGTACGTCCATGTTACAGTTTAAACTTATGTAACGAGGCTGAAGGGCCTCATTTTTTGTGATCCGAGTTGTTGACGAGGCCGCGTGCGGGCGGCCGGGCGCGGGCGGCCGGCGCGGTGACGGCATCTAATGAGCGAAGTTTTTCGCTTGCGGTCGCTAATGCCTGCTCGGCGGCCCTGTTTAACAAATAAACACTTTTCTAAATGATATTAATTGTTATACAACTATAGGGTATATATTGAAACACCTAAAGCAATACCCTGAAACCAAAACGAGAGACCCGGATTCGATATTTGTCCTCGGACAAACGAATATATCGTGTCGGACGTAAGTAATTAAGTTGCACAAATGTAATAATATAGGACTTTCTCAGTTATAATGCTTGCCGCAGGAGCAAGTCACTAGACTCACTAGACGCGCTCGCGCTGTCTGCTTGTGTTGCCTGATATTATCACTTCTAGTTTAGCCGTGTTTTATTAATTCTCTAGCACAGATAATATAATATGGACCAAGTGGATAGTAGACAATAGTAGTTAGCTTCACAGTAGAATATGTATTTGGAAAACCTGTCACGATATTCGGCCTCGCGCCGTAGCAGTAAGTACAACTAGTGCTGAGTTGTTCATATTATTATGATGTCTTGAATGTGCACTTACTTTATATACTTTTATGGAAAAACATTATCTAAACGAAGAGCAATATCCGATACGTTGCTAACACGTTCAATGTGACGGACACTGGAACGATGTGCCTACACTCGTAGCGAGATCTGCTCTCTGCTCGTGTCTCTTGGCGAATTGGTTTCTACGTGAGTTGTTTGCAACAAACTGATGAGCAAGAGCAACACTCTGCTCCGGAACTTATCACGATCGTTTTGCTTTTCAAAACCTCCTCACCTCAACTATATATAGTACCTCAAATATATATAGTACTTACATATATAATTAAATGTATCTTTGCTGTTTCGGTAAAAGTAAGTGACGGCTGAAGCGGCAGAGTGAGTGGCGCCACCGCGGGCCCGCATCGGTCACCGGCATCGAGTATGTTAGCCGCGCGGACCGAGGGGAGACCGATGGCGCCGGTGACGACGTGCTACAGTGCCCATTAATTGAATATTATTACTTGTCCTTTTTAGGAGGACTCGATGCCTGCACGTCGGTGGAGCGGCGGCGGGCGAGGGCCGCGCCGTGCCTGTGTGGCGCCGCCTCGCCTTTGACGCGCACTCGCCCGTCCGAGTCGGTCGGCTGGCGAATTAATTAAATTGTAAGTGGATTCGGATCAGCGACACGAATCAAGCGACGTTAGAAGCTCTCAGTGATGTGTTACGCCGAACCTAGCGGACACTTTCAGTAGATATGTTACCTTCATTTATCTAATATTCAATATTACAATGCAGATTGACGCTATTTGTATGTTTCCGTGCCGGCGCGGCTGTATTTTTTTTTTAATTTTAGACGTTGAAAAACCTCCTACCTCCTCCGAGTCTCCTGGTAAGTGGGCATCTCCACCCATGTATCTACAGCTGCAGCAATAGAGGATTTGCCATTGCATTACCATCAGTAAAAAACCCATGTCATGCCGAAATAGGAAAATCTCAACAGGAAGACTATCCCAAATGTAAGAGATAGAAAGAGAGAAGCCCCGAAGGAAACTGCGCGACGGACGCTCTGCTTAATATTGTGGAGGCCTGGTAAAGGACACTGGGGGTCGCTGTGTGCAGTGAGGCCGCTCCTTGTGGATTCTGAGGGTGTGGCCTCTGTTCACAAGTGTTGTTATAGTTTAAAACTATATGACGATAGGTATGACTAAAACTAGTCAATTTGTTTAGGCCAGCCAGGCAGGTGGCGCGCATGCGCGGTGCTCGTTCAACTTGGTGTCGCTTATAATAATGCACACATTTTAAAATATGTACCTGAACAATAGAGCTATGCTCTGGATAGAAATAATACGTCTAGCTTGATCATATTTCATGGGCCAATCAAAGGAGTTAGGACTTAGAGTGGCATCCGCCAAAGACAAAATATTTTTATTACAATTAGACTACTAATAAAAAACTAAAGTATAAAAACTAAAACCCGACTAAGAAAATTAGAAAACTTTTCTTGTTTTATACCTTTTAGTTGAATTTTTTCTCAGTCGGGTTTTAGTTTTTAAACTTTAGTTTTTATTTGACACTTTTTGGTGGCTCATGCTAACTTTATTCACTACTAGCTGTAGCCGGCGGTTTCACTCGTCTACTATGTCCTTCTTCAGGATGCAACCTATCTCCTAGCGGTTTAGGCATTATAATTGCGCATTTACAATATTGGACTAGCTGTTGCTAGCGGTTTCACTTGCATGCTAAAGGGCTTTTTAAGGCAAAAGGTAGCCTATGTCGTTCTCCAAGGACCAATTTATCTCTCTGAAAGATTCATCAACATTGGTTTAGGCTTTAGGCGTGAAAAGGTAACAGACTGACAGTTACTTTCGTTCATCATCACCTAACATAAATACGTACAATGTTAGGTGCCTACTTAGTTGTATGGGGACCCAGAACTAAATCCTTTATAAATGATATGTCCCTAATAGCGGGATAATTAAAACACTATATTAAGTTTACCTCGAACTTTGATTTAATTACATAAATACATATAATTGGAAAACAACAATGTTTTTCCAATATTATATGCCAATACTGGCCAATACCAATAATCATGAAGTTCAATCATACCCGTACAAGTGAATATATAGAGATAAATATATAAATATTTCGGCATCAGAATACTTTATTATGCGTTGCAACAATTATTTTTCAATATCTGATTAAGGTTAACATAAAACTCTTACTTTTTACAGATTTTATTGCGTTGTATTGATATTCCTATTTAATTCCCGACGTTTCAGATCCTTTTCTTCTTCCTTTTTTTGAATTAAATAATAGCAATACAACGCGATAAAATCCGAAAAAATAGTTTTATTTCAAGTTTTTATATTCGCGTAAGTGAAAACATTTAAAATATAGCAAATAGCCCATCGGTACCGGGAGCAGGGTCTAAGCTACAGGTCAGGGCTCCAGAGATAGAAACTACCTAACGATTCGGGCTGTGTCCAGGAATACCACTTTCTGAGTATTACTTTCGATACTTTAAGTATTAATATTAGATTTTAAAATATTATATTTCGTTTTTAAAATAGTATACTGTCTCTACACCGTGGAGGTTTCACGTAATAAAATAAGTTTGTCTACGTTCCGTTTATGGAAGAAAACAATATGTCATGTCAACTCCAGATTAATAAATGACAGCTGTAATCTTCTTCTATACTTATAATAAATCTGTAGAGAGGTCAATTCTGTACATGAAATATATTTCAAAATAACTATCAGCGGGTGATTAGTGATCGATACTGACGCCAAAAATGCAATCAGTAAAATTTTCGTCTGTCTGTCTGTCTGTCTGTCTGTCTGTATGTTCGTTATAGAAACAAAAACCACTTGGTACAATTGTTCTTCATACTCCTGGGCAGGTTATAGTATACTTTTCATCACGCTACGATCAATAGGAGCAGAGCAGTGAAGGGAAATGTTGGGAAAATGAGTGATTCATGAGAAAGGTTTCAAGCTATAAAACATCAGGCTACAACCCTTAGGAACGGGGCAACGCAGGTGAAACCGCGGGCGAAGAACTAGGGAACTAAGTAACTATTCCACGCGGACGAAGTCGCTGGCAAAAGCTAGTGTCAAATATTCATACTCAATGAGGTAATCGTGCCATCGTATTAGTTGTTAGAGAAAACAATTACACCCATTGTTTACTTCTATAATTTCTTCTGATAAAAAACCGGACACTTGCGAGTTTGACTCGTGCACCGAAGCTGTCTTACAATCTGAGCAATATTGTTGCTACTTGCATCAATATCATTAAAATTACTAAAGTTCATAAGCTATGAAAGCACCACACATTACTGTAATGGAAAGATAAGTCGGATTGAGAGACAAACTTGCCTTGCATTTTGTAGTTGCAAAATTCTACTTTACATCAATATACGACACGATCATTTCTCCATATGTAAATGTAAGTTTGTAATGACAATTATTTTTATGGGCTGTGAGACTAGCTTGCCAAAGCTTTGTGTGACGTCCGCTACTTTAAGATATTTAAAAAAATATATTCATATAGCATTAAATTTCGAAAACAAACGCTATTAAATTAGTTATGTTAAAGTTTAGAACACGTGTATCATGTTCTCGAGTGGAGACCGCAGACATAGTGTGTGATGTCCGATACACCCGTCATGCTCATAAACGCAATGAACGGATGCTGTCTGTTGACACTGGTCAGCTCTTACTTGCTGTGTAATTACTTTCTTTTTATCCGACTGAGCCAGAAGAAGGGTTATGTTTTTCGAGTGTATGTAAATTCTGTCAAAAAAGTATCGAGAATGGATAATTTGTTTATGGTTACAAATTCATTTATTAGTTTTTTAGGGTTCCGTACCTCAGAACGAAAAAACGAAATCCTCACTTTGTTGTCCATCCATCCTTCTGTCCGTCCGTCCGAGTGTCTGTCAAGACCCTTTATCTCGGGAACGCATAGAGGTTTCGGGTTGAAATTAAACCATATACATAGGTCTACACTCCCTTGAAGCGGTGAAAAAAGCTAACGTAAAAAATAGATACGGCCGTTTATGCCGCAAAAAACGTATATTTCGGAACTGTCAAGGGAATCAAATTAATAGAAAAAATTATAGGGTATTTTCCGTTTATGTAGAACTAAACTATGAAATTTGGCAAGTAATACCGTCTTATACTACAAGTATAGGGAAAAGTCTGAAAACTATACATTTGTAAATCGTAATAACCTACAAATTTGTACGGAACCCCCGGTGGGCGAGTCCGACTCGCACTTGCCCGGTTTATTTTTTGCTGTTAGATTGGCACAACTGTTTTCTATTTTGGCGCGGAGTTTGAGTTGCATTTGTATTTACAGTGCTGTTTTTACTCACGACGGAACGGATTATTATCTCCAGAACGGTTTGGCCGATTGAGATGCTGTTTTCTATCAGCGATTGTTCATAGATAGGTACAATAAACATTAAAAGTAAAATATACAAATATTACAATTTAACCTCAAAAACATTACATTGATAACGAAGAATTTAGTCATCTTAAAAAAGTAGCCATTGGAGTTTTCCTACTTAAGTTCTTCTGTACTAGACTAGCTAGCTAAGCCATTGGAGTTTTCCTACTTAAGTTCTTCTGTACTAGACTAGCTAGCTAGACTAATAAATATAAAGTCAATTATTAGGTAAGATTTTAAAATATACTTACAGGTACTAAATAAGTAAAACTAACTTAATTCAATGTCTACTATTCGCGTAAGTGTCAGAAACCTTTAAACCGGTACAGTCGGCAGTGCAATGGGTGGGTTTCGAACTGGCAACCATATGATCGCAAGTCCGACGCCCTAGCCATTAGGCTACCGCCGCTTCCAGCTTTTTAACTAAATATTTGTAAGATCTACAGGAGTTGTTCCGGTCTGGGTGATTGTGGGTATGATCAGGCCCCTCTTTTCCATTGAGCACTATGGGCAAATGCCCAGGGCCCCGCGATCCATAGTACCCCCTAGTACCGACTGCTTTTGTTTTCTTTTAGCATTTGTTTAAAAAAATAGTCCCCTGACATAACATTGTCACTGGGGCCCCATTATCCTAAAGTGCCCAAGGCCTCCAATGGGTTAAAGACGACCCTGGGTGTGATAATTTGTGTTTGTGAAATGCACCCACGATACAGGAGAAATTCCTAGAGTCGGGCAACGTTTTTTATAAAAAAAAAACTTGGTATACAACGCCTTCCTAAGATAATATTAAATTTTTAAAACCTCTGCAGCATCGAATCATGGTTACCAAGGTTAGGAATAGGTAGGTTCGGAATAGGTACCAAGTTACAAATCGATCACAACCGTGGAAGATGCTTGTTGATTTTCTTAAATCTTAGCTAAGAACACTCTAATCACCATTAAAACTAAATAAAACCGGCCAAGTGCGTGACGGACTTCGAACATTTAGGGTTCTGTACCAAATATCCGTATTTGATCGCAAAATTGTGTTGGTCATAATAGGAAAAATGAGGAAAAAAAACTGATTTATCAATATATTGGTATTTATTAGTAAACGTAATAATAAACATTTCGCCTCATTATTCTAGTGATCCCAAGCGCGACCGCTACGCTGGATGTCCTGGGTTCAATCTCCAGGTCGAACACTTTTATTGGGTTTTTCTATGAAATTCATAGCAGCAGCTCGAAGTCTGGATTTGCCCCTCTTATATGGGACCTAAACATACCGGCGAAATGTCGGTGTACTTTAGTACACCTCTGCCTAATCCTTCAGGGAATACAGACGTGCTGGTACGTATATAATAAACATTATCACCAAATTTCAAGTCTATAGGTCAATGGGGAGTTAAAAATTCTTCGGAACAACATTTTGTAAAAAAATGCTAACTTTGGTGGCTTCTCATTCCTTTGTTTTACAATATTTTTTAAAACAAGAAGCACATCATTTATCTACTTAATGAGTTCTAAACAACGATAAGAATTATTTGTATAGGAGACACACCGACATTAAAAACATTTTAAGGTATTTTTTGACAATTTCTATGGCTTTGGGTCAACAAGATGTTTATGTTGTGAAAATTTTAAGATTGTAGCGCTAACCGTTTGGTTTATTTATTTATTTATTCTTTATTGTACACAGAAAGTATAATAACATAATATTTACAAAACAAACAATGTACAAAGGCGAGCTTAACTCAAAATTGAGTTTTCTACCTTTGAGTGATCGTTGCTAAGTAGTGATGGACAGGGTATGCGTCAACTGTAGTACAATGGACATTTAAAAGATAAAATAAAATAATAAATAAAAAATTGCATATACGTATAATAGGATATAAAATAACCTTAACTACATAATAGATAAATACAATATACAAATATACATAAATATCAATAAATGTTCTTAATTATTATATGGTTTGGAGAGAAAGTGCTCTTTTATTCTCCTCTTAAAAACGGACAGAGAAAGGCTGTCACGTAGCGAGTGCGGAAGAGAGTTCCAAAGACGTACTGCGTGTACAGTGAATGATCCGTCATATCGGCTCGAGCTGTGACGAGCAACACCTGTACATGTACCACATTTCATGCAAATAAACTATTTGATTTGATTTGAGGAGTACGCAAAAGAAGGGATGAATTTGAGCGACATGGTTTCCCCCTCGGGACAGGATACTCGAAGCGTTCCCGAAGATAAATAGGAGAGTTAGGATTATGCAAGATGGAAAATAGAAAAGAAAGGATGTGAGTATCTCGACGCTGTCGAATAGGCAGCCACTTCAATCGTGCCCGGAACTCCGACACATGGTCGTATTTCCGTAGTCCGAAAATGAAGCGTATGCACAAATTTTGCAGACGTTCAAGTTTATTCAGCAGTTCTTCCGTTGCGTTGAGAAAACAGACATCGGCATAGTCTAAAATAGGAAAAAGGAGAGATTGAGCTAGATTTAATTTAGTTTGAAAGGGCAGGAACTTCTGGAGACGTTTGAGAGAATGAAACGAACAATACACCCTCCTACTTACTTCTGCAATGTGATCATTCCAAGAAAGATGCGAGACTATTAGGACACCTAGGTTTTTAACATTTTTGGAGTAGGCTACTGCGACAGAGTCATAAATAATTGGTGGGAGAGAGTCGTAACCCAAAAGATTGTATGTATTGTGTATCTGCCACCAATAACAATAGCTTGTGACTTGGCAGGGTTTACTAACACGCCAAAAGTTTTAGCCCACTGACTAATGTTCTCAAGATCATTATTGATGGCAGTAATGGCTTCAGGCAGATCCTCGACTTTAAAGTGACTATAAAGCTGCAAATCGTCTGCATAGAGGTGATAATGCGAAGATAAAACCTTGGTGATAGCTTTTATAAAAACCGAAAAGAGAAGGGGAGAGAGTACGCCACCTTGAGGAACACCCGCAGCAAGGTCACGCCATTCAGAGAAGATCTCATCAGAGTGGACACACTGCGTGCGACCCCGAAGATATGAGTTAAACCATGTGATTACAGAAGGAGATATATTGAGAGACGATAGGATTCCTAGGAGGATATCAAAATCAACTGAATTAAAGGCACTGCTGAAGTCCAGTAGTACTAAAACTGTAAGCAATTTGTTTTCCATGGCCAGTCGAACATCATCAGTTATTTTAACTAGTGCTGTTACGGTGCTATGGCCAGGACGAAACCCAGAATGGTAAGGACTCAACAGACTGTTAGAAGAGAGATAGTTCAACAATTGATTATGAACAACACTCTCAAAGACTTTGGACAGGATTGGAAGTATAGAAATAGGACGAAGTTGGGATACCGATGAGGGATTAGTAACTTTAGGGAGGGGTAGTAAATGAGCCTTCTTCCACGCTGAGGGAAAGGAACAGGTTTCTAGAGAGAAATTTACAATATGGTGTACTACGGGAACAAGTTCATTTAGAATAGGAAGGAACATTTGGATTTGTAGCCCATCGTCACCCACTGCTTTAGTGGAGATGGATAATATAAACTTTTTAATATCTCGTTCTGTAACTTGGTGAAAGGAGAAAGAAGTACATAACGGCAATGGAAGATTAGAGAGATCGTATAGAGTGGAAGATTTCGTGTGAGCGTCCAGTGTGACTGGTGATTTATAAAAATGATCATTGATAGCGTTGAGATCAAAGTTAGTGACACCCTCATTAGGGGCTTTCCCGATACCTAAGGATTTGAGAAATTGCCATGCTTGTTGTGTATTTAAATTTTCAATTGAGTTGTGAATGTGGCGCCTTTTAGCATCTCTACACATACGACTGCAGCGATTTCGCAATACCTTGTACAGCGCACAGTTCTCATCAGTCGGAAACCTTTTGTACTGTTTCTTCGCCTTGTCCCTTTTCGACATTGCTTTTTTAATTGCGTCAGACAACCACGGTGCAGGTAAACGTCTCACTTTCACGTTTTTCAAGGGAGCGCGCTGGTGTCAGGTATATCGTAGATACCTGACACCAGCTTGTTAAAGACAGACACTTTTATGTCCACGTCATTGCAGCTGAAAATAGGAGACCAATCAATATTCCCCACATCCTCCATCAAACGATCCATAATAATGTTCTTGAAACTGCGAAGGTAGAGAAATTTGGATTTTCGTTTAGGAGCGCGAATTTTATAAGAGAGATATATGAGATCATGATATGAGAAAGAAGCAGGAAGTTGTCCATAAACGGCAACTTTGTTGCGATCAGAGACTAGAATTAAGTCAAGAAGTGAAGGAGTACAGTGAGGAGCCTGGTGAGTAGCATTAAGTGGAAGAATATGCATGTTGACAGAAGAGACAAGTGATAGGAGCTTTCGACTGCGCGCATCACCTTTGACTAAGCATGTGTTGAAGTCTCCAAGAATTATAATGTGTTCATATATGGAGGATAGATATTCTAGATTTAATTCAAAGGAAGAGAAATAATCGATATGGCAAGATGGACTGTAAAAGACCCCTAAAAGTACTTTAGTATGCTTAAAATCAATTTCAATAAACAGGTGTTCAGCAGATTTGGAATAATTGCTAGGAGATTGGTCAACAACATTAAAGGTTATATCTCCGCGAAGATATATAGCGACGCCTCCGTAACCCTTGCCTGTTCTGTCATTACGCACCAGCTTATAGCCAGGCAACGAGTAATGTGTAGAGGGAAGCGTAGGTTTTAGGAAGGTTTCAGACACAAGAACCGCGTGAATAAGGTCAGAATCAAAAGAAGTTAACAGGTCAGAATGATGTGCTGGGATACTTTGAGCATTTATGTGCACCGCATTGAAAAACTTGCCAAAGCAAGAAAACTTGGAAAATAGTTGGTCGCTTAGATGTACAGAATCATCACTAAACGCAGTAGCATAGCTCTCATCTGACGCGCAGGATGAAGAACAAGAAGCAAAACTATCATCAGAATTATACATAATACATAAATAAATAGAATATAATAATTATTATATACATAATATAAAATAAGATTACAAAACCAAAAAAAAAAAACTATTTATATAATTATCTTCGATGCACTCGCCAGTTTAGAGTGAATTAAGCAACAATGTTTCTGAACGAAAGAATCACCGACAATGACAATGTCACTGTCAGAACGTTAGTGTCAAAGTAGCTAACATTGTAATAGTAATTGACCTCCGACAGGCCACAACACAATATAAAGATTACCCTAAATAGAAATAATGTGAAATTATACATTATGGGTACCATTACTTCGCTGGTTTGCGCGTCCTCTTATCGAGCGCCGACTTGCCAACTTGTTGCGATCTTCCAACTTTTGCCGGCTTGGCAACAGTGCTACTCGTCGCCGTCACAGCATTGGGGAATTGCATCACAAGTTGCTGTAGTTCAGCTGTCGATTCAATCTTCCGACGCGTCTTATCCGGAAGCAGGATGACAATTTTTCCATCGGAAGTCCAGCACTGCATTACACCAAAGTGCTTACGAGCGGCCAAGAAGGCATCATGTCTAGGCCTGGTTAAAAACTCAGATAGGATCAAACCAGTGCCTTTCAATACAGTCTTGTTGCGCCACACTTCGTTACGCAGAGTATGGCTCTGAAACCTAATAAGAAGAGCTCGGGGTTTGCTTGATGTGGCTCCCAATCGATGGCAGACCTTAATATCCAATACAGATACATTCCCAATCTTCATTTTGTCGGTCAGTGTTAAGAGTACCTGCGAAATGGGATCTTCATCTGCTTGCTCAGGAAGGCCATGGAGCAATAGGACCTGCCTGCGGTACGACATCTCATGCCAATCCAGGCCCACAATTAAAAACTCCATCTGCGACTTCAGGGAACTCATTATTTTCCAAATAAGACACTTGAAATCCGTGAACTCTTGAGAGAGGCTTGCCAATGACTTATGAGGTGCTTCATTCCCACTGGCATTCTTCAGATCCTCTTCATATTGGTCCATCCGTGAGGAGAATGTGGCCAACAGATCTCCCATACAGCTTGACAGTTTTGCGTATAGGTCCATGTTTTGACGGTTTAGGTAACAGGTGAAGTGAGAGATAGAGATGAAATTATTAGTGAAGTGAGTGCACCAGAAGATAGGAAAATATTTTAGTACATAAGGAATAATAAATTACTGATTATATATTTTTAAACTTTAAATAATTATCAGAGGTCAATAGCAGTTGTTTCACTTAACTACCCTCAGGAGGGAAAAAAGTATAAGCTGTGTGACGTACGGATAAACGGACACGTGAGTGCCATAAAGAGGGTTCCGTTTGGACTCTTTGGGTACGGAAACCTAAAAACAAAATAGAAATCTGTCCATTCATTTGAAAGCTACGATGCAACAGACAGATACACACAGATACGCTCGTTCACGTGATTCGTTCGTGATTTTATAAATGGATAATGAATGTAAACAGTGACCATGGTCGAGTGGACTGCTGGACGCGCCCGGGTGGCTGTCGAACAGGCAGACGACTTGCTAGTCGTCGTCCGTGTTGGAGTTGTGAGCGTCGAGCGGAAGTCACTGATGGATCAGGCATAGTGCCGCGGAAAGCGGGGCGAGCGGGCGAGTGGGCAAGTGGTTGGTGGTGCGCGAGCGAGGGCGGGGGGGTGGCGGGGCGTCTAGCGAGGCGGAGCACTCGGCCGCCGTCACCGCACAGTGGCACCGACCGTCGCCGCGCGCCACCGCTCGCCGCGTCTGCCCGCGTCGCGCCGTCACTCCGCACGTCGCGGAAATCGACGCTGCTTCTCGCCTTGTGAAGTGACCCTCTAGTGTAGTGCCCTACTAGCGATCAGTTCAGTGACAAGGAAAGTTTTAAAATTAGGCGGGAAAACTTCCGCAGCGACGATATTACGGCGGGAGCTTTCAGCCTTGCTTCTGCTTACCACACAGGTATATTATCTACTCATAATCGTATCGTACTTTAATTCTTATAAATAAGTTCCTCAACAATCCCAAGTCGTTTAAGATTCAACTGGTGCCTATCTAAAAATTATGTATCTATTTCAATACTTAAATTCATAAGTTAAACGCATTTCATAAATAAAGCTAACAGGTAGCAACACGCAGTGCTAACACCACGTTTACCTGTCGGCTTAACTCTAAACACGGCCTCATTAGTCTAGTGGTCTTAAGTGCGAAATTCTCAATAACACCCCTGAGACCTAAACATGTGTACACTATTACACCTCTGCCTAACCCAGACTGCAGACTGCCAGAACCGCAGCAACCGAGGAGGAACTGGCTCTTACGCGCAAAAGACGAAACATATACCAAGGTGCTTTACGACAGAATCGGACGTAAGGGTGGTCGCCAGCCCGTCAGACCACAAGAGGTCCTACCACCGAGCAAGTCAGATATTTTCTCGCCTCTTGTGAGTATCAGCGAGGAACAGTATTCTGAGCCGACCACACGGGCTAAAATGTTTTGTGTGTATGCACACATTAACTTTCTTCTTGACTACATTTGTAAGACATAGGTACAATATAAAATCTACTTCCGCAATTCCGTTTATTCTAAACTTTTAAGAAAATGTACTGAAAACAGAAAAAGTGTAGGTCGGTTCGTTATTTGAAACACGTAACGTGAGTGAACAAACTTACATTTAACGTTATTTTTTGATAACCTTAATGTATCTGGAACTATTGATCCGATTCTGAAAATGCTCTGATAGATGGATAGCTAAATCATTCCCGTAAGCTATGTAGGCTATGTTTTATTACGATAAACTGATAACATCCACGTGAACGGAGTTGCGGCCGAAAGCTGGTCATACTTAATCTAAGAAAGAAGATGTATGCAAGAATCGCAGCATGTGGCGGTGTTAGTAATATTAGAACGCAACTCTATTTAGTGATTTTTAGGATGGTGCCTCTCTACCCTTCCGTTTCCATTTTTCAAATTCCATGATTGATTACCTGCTGTGTGTGTACCGCATTTCGCAACAAAAAATTGTTTATTACTGTTTCGTCTATAGTGTCTACCTACACCTGTGGGAGAAAGGCGTGTGTGTATGTATGTATGTTTCACATTTTAAAATGTTTAGCTTTAAAATTAATTGAATGAACTATAAAAAGAATGCTCACCAAATATTGTGCAAAATGTTTGGTTAGGGTAGCGTGGGTGCGACCCCTGACGACGATTCCATATGCGAACGACTAGCTTTCGGAGCAGATAGTCACCTTGCTTGTTCTTGTTTTCTAAATTCTACATGAAGTTTCTTCTGATCGAATTGTTTTTGCCGTCCGGGCCCGTGATTAATTTTTAGACAGTTTAAATTGACGCTAAGAATGTTGAACGTTATCTCAAGAATATAAACATTAACTATTCAATATAACACTAGTTTACAAAATTCAACTATTTGTCTGTTGCTGTGAATTTTGTGAGTGATTTGTTCACTTGTGTCATAATCTTAACAAATGTACCCTTAAAAATTGTTGTGCGGCTTAAATTTCTGTTGTTGACTTTCATCATTTTTGCGTATATATTTGTTTATAACGTGGGTATTTCAGTGTGTTAAGATAAATTTCATAAGTTTTTGCGACATGAGTGGATCAAGGAGAAGCTGGTTAAATAACCCTAACCATTTTTGCTACATATGTGGAGAATATCTATTTAAAAAGTACAGAAAAGCTATATCGGAGTGCGTTAAGAATTTGTATACAAGTCTTGGGCTCCCGATTGTGTTTGTAAATTGTGTGTTGAATATTTAAGATTATGAAAAAGCGACAAACGAAGTAGTTTTAAAATTAAAACACCAACAATTTGGCAAGAACCACAAAATCATATAGATGACTGTTACTTTTGCAGTGTTTCAACATTAAAGGCATAAACTCAAAAAATCGAGCTAAATGGCAGTACCCAACTACTACTTGTGTTCAGCTTCCAGTGCAATAGTCCTCTGAATCTTCAGTATCTGAAAATACATCTGAGCCCTTAATGATGATGATGAACTTGATCCTTGACTGTCTTGTACAGTCAAGGATCAAGTTCATTATCATCTATCAGACTTAATACATGACAGTCAAGGACTAAGTTCATTGGAACAGGATATTGATTTTGTATTTGCATCAAATGAGCCAAAATGCTTCTCACAATTTGAGTTATATGATCTTGTAAGAGATTTAAATCTTTTTAAGCAAGCTTCAGAATTATTGGCATTTAGACTGGAAGAAAAAAAATTACTTTCACTAGGTACTAAAATTACCTTATGCCGTGAAAGAGAAAAAGAATTGCGGCGTTATTTACTCTGGGATGCAATATGAGTATAAAACTCCACTTTCTCCATAGTCACCTAGACAGGTTCCAGAAAATTTTGGAGACATGAGCGAAGAGCAGGGAGCGCGAATGCATCAAGATTTACGCGTCATGGAGGAGCGTTATCAGGGTTTCTGGGATAAAAATATGAAGTCTGACTATTGCTGGAGCCTTATACGCAATTCTTCTAAGTCCACACATAAAAGAAGAGTTTTAAAGCGAAGTTTTTTGGAACACAACGATTAATGAAAAAATGTTTTTTTTTTTCTTAGAAAATACTTGTATTTTTAATTTTTAAACGTAGTAACCCGAAACTCATAAACTAGGGCTGATGAAAAAAATTTACTTATATATTTGTAACCAGCATAACATACGTAGTCAGCAACAGCAAAAATTTTATCGGTAACAGATACACTGTAAACTAGTGTAATCAATAATGAAAAAATAGGATTAGTACAACTAACCTTAAAACCATTTTTTTTAATTTGAATTGCTCTTTGTTTCTCTCTTCCCCTTTGTTTTGTGAAATAAATGAGAATTTATTGTTTTTAAAAGTAAATCCGAAATAGCTGATGCTATACTTAATTAAATAGTGAGCTCACTGCCGATAATTTTGTACACATAAATACAATGACATTAAATGGGGCTATTCTAATGACATTTTAAATTACGTTCATTCTATCACTGCACTTACAACACACGTCGGACATATCCCTAAAAAAGCTGTTTAATAACGCTCTGGGTGTTATGTTTAAGATGCTGGACTGGAAAGGAATGGCCATAAACGCAGACGTCGAATATATAATATAGGTAATTTGCCGATGAAGGCACGGTAGCTTGCGGATATCTTACGAAGGTAGACCTACCTAACTGACGCTTCTCGACGTATTGGTCTTGGAATCAACATAGCGCAGTCATGGCGTAACTGTAATAGGTGCGAACGATGAACTTATTAGTAGCTTTGTTTGTGTCTTCTATTCTTATAACTTCGGAGAAATCCATATCCTGTAGTGCAGTGGTCTAACCGTATTACGATATTGCAAGGTTTTTGTTTTGGATTTGTATTTTGTAAGGATAGCAAGATTGGCGCGTGATCTGTAATGTATGTCTCAAGTAGCAAAGAAGTGGCTTACGATCTATATAGGTTTTTAACAGGATAAGATCCAGATAGTTATTACGTGTAGTGGAAAGTGAGTGAGTTGGTACCGCAATAGTCCATGTGCAGCATTTAGTATAAAATAATCATTGTTATTGTCATGTTATTTTTTACATCTATATTAACGTCTCCAACAAGTGCAATGCTGTGTGTGATACTGTGATAATTTGTCATAAATATTGTTTAAGCTATTTATAAAGTTATCATAGTTTTCCCTAGTTCTATAGGACGATTAACAGTAGATAGCTACTACTGTGAGTTTATGATCCATACAACAACTTAGGCAATTAGTACAAGCAAAATTTAGCTCTGAGATTCTAGAACTAAGGTCCATAATTATACCATAATTTTGATTGCATGTACGTTTGGTACCGTAAAATGTGTACTCCTTTATGGTAAGTATTTGATCAACTTTGCTTTGACACATTCTGTCAAAATTATAATAATATACTTATCACAATCATCACATCTAACTCCTATTGAAGAAATGATATGATCATCATCAAAATGTTTGTCAACACTTCTTATTGGTCTCGGTAGTTTAGTTGGCTAAAGCGTCCGGTGTACTTAACCGGAGGGACGGATTCAAATTTTTCTACGAAAATTTATATTTTTGGGAATGATTACGAGTAGCATGCGTTACTGCAAAATATAATAAAAAAATACTAAAAAAAATTATTGAAATAAAACTACTTTTTACTTTTGACGTTTGGGATCCTTTACAGCTTCCATGCTCACGGGTAGACTAAGTTGTTGGACGTTTTAATGTGGCAATTAATGAATGGATCAATAAAACAGTCATCAATTACATAAATAAACGGAATCAACTAAGGCACAATCACTTATCGGATCCAGAAAACTTACAACTAAAAACAGAATACATAGCAGCAAAAGCAAAAGCAGAGCAGAAAATAAGAGAAGATGAGAAAGAATATTATTATGGCGCATTTGCAAAATGTAATAAGGAGCCAAAAAAAATGTGGAAACTGATTAACACTTTAGCTCGAAATAAGACTAGTGATTGTATTACCATTCCTAAGCTCATAGTGGATGGAAATGTATTAACAAATAGTATAGAAATCTGTAATGCTTTTAACGATTACTTTTCTACTATTGGTTACGTACTTGCACAAAAAATACAAAATAACAATTCTAATCTACAAAATATAACCCCTACAGACACGAACGGAAAACTGACACATTTACCATCCTGTACGGAGAACGAAATAGCAAGGATAATCGATGATTTAGATAACAATACCAGTTGTGGAATTGATGGAATAACAACTAAATCAATTAAATGTATAAAAAACCTAATTCTTCCTAAGTTAACTAATAGTTTTAACAAATGTCTCAGCGATGGAGTGTTTCCGGACAGTCTAAAGGTAGCAAATGTGAGCCCTATATATAAAGCTGGAATTAGAACCGATCCCGGAAACTACCGACCGATATCAGTGTTGCCAGTAATATCAAAGATCTTTGAAAAGGTTTTGTGTCGCCGTTTGTTTGAATATTTGGAAAATATTAATTTCTTTTACATACACCAATATGGATTTCGACCTAACTCTAATACTCTCTCGGCAACTGTAGACTTAGTCACTAAAATTAAAGACAATATAGACAAAAAACAGCTGGTGTTGGGTGTGTTTATCGACTTAAAAAAAGCGTTCGATACAGTTAGTCATTCCATCCTAATAAGCAAGCTTAGAAATATCGGAATTACTTTAAAAGCCTTAAAAATATTTGAGTCTTATCTTGCAAATCGATCACAAGTTGTAAAACTTGATAACTGTTCTAGCGAGCCAGCTAAAATACTTTGCGGAGTTCCGCAGGGATCGGTTCTAGGCCCACTACTTTTTCTTATTTATATTAATGATGTAAGCACCATTGGACTGACTGGACACATGTCATTATATGCAGATGACACATGTCTCTTTTATTTTGGTAACTCCATCACCAACATTATTACTGAAGCTCAGAAAGATCTTAACGTATTAAACTTATGGCTTACTCAAAATCTTTTAACTATGAATGTTAGCAAAACATCTTACATATTTTTTTCGGCAAAGAATAAAAAAAACAGGATTTCCAAAACCTAACAATTACTGGTCAGCAGTTAAAAAGGACAAATCAAGAAAAATATCTGGGTCTTATTCTAGATAATAAACTCACTTTCAAAGCACACATAGACTATATTAGATCTAAAATTATACCATTAATCGGGGCATTGAGTAATATTTCAAAATGCGTACCTTACAACCTAAGACACACTATATACAATACACTAGTTAAACCACACTTAGAATATCTAATTCAAATATGGGGAAAGGCTGCAAAAAGTAATCAAAAACACCTACAACGAACACAAAACAAAATCATTAAAGTACTTTATAATTACAAATACTTAACACCTACAGAATTATTATATCAAAAGACAAAATTATTTAATTTACGACAATTATACATGTACAACACTTGCATGCTTATACGGAAAATTCTAACAACCAATGTTCATACAACACTGTCATTCAAAAAGAAAACACACACATACAACACACGAAGAAAATATGATTTAGAAATACAATCAGTTAGGACTTTATATGGTAAGAAAAATATTCAGTTTGAAGGAGTTCGGCTATACAACAGTCTACCTAAAAATGTCAAAGAGACTATGAGCATACCTATATTTAAGAAAAGGTTAAGAGAATACATAGCCCAAATTAAATTAGCTTAAGTCTTTGTAATGCAGGTTAGTACTTGCTGATAGTACAATAAACTAATATCAACAAATTATTTGATCGCCAGTAAATAAACTTTCACAAATGTAATTTAGTTAAGTTTCTCTTTAAGTGAACTATGTAATGTTCTTTGAGTAATAAATTATCTTTAAACCGAATTACTAACAGCTACCTTACATTTTTGTTAATTATTGGTGATCCGATTCACGCAGAACGAGCTCACCGTATTCTTCAGTCTTGCAATTTTGGGCTTGGATTTTGATTTAATGGAATCTATAATGAGGTTCTAAGCAAAGTAAGATGCATCCGTCTTCTGTATTGAAATTTGAAAGTTTTTTGGTTTCAATAGCCTCGCGAATCATCCTAGGGAGAAATCGGTTTTCTTTTGCAACGACTTGTGGTTTATCAAATCTGATGTAGTGCTGTGTCAAGGGTATGTTCACAAACTGCTGATTTCTTGGAACGGCGGTATTTGACATCGGCGATGTGTTACCGTTTGGCGACCAGTAAACACTTCTTATGTTTAGATGGAGGATATTTATTTACTTTTCATGATTGACTAGATGTATGCTACAGTGTTCGGGCGAACATATGAGTGAGTTAGCTATTGTAATGGAATCCGATTCAATAGGTTTTACTAAGCCGCCTAAAAAAAAATTTCATCAAATAAAAAATAAAATATTTATTGGCACTTAATACATATATCCACAGCGAAGATACTTCGTCCATTTACTGATTGTCACATAAATGGCACTGTGATTGTTTTCCCAAACTAGCCTGTATTTTGGGAAACAATGTGCAGTCGGGAAATTGTTTCACAATAGCAATATGGGCAGGACGTGGAGGTCACTGTGCAGCGGTGTTTTTAGGTAATGATTATTATTTATATTGTGCAGTGCAATGGAGGTGTGGTGTAGAGTTATGTAATGTCATATGATGTGATGTGATGTGATGTGGTGTGGTCTGCCTATATACATATAATTCTTTTCTGTAAAGCGCAGGCCCAATGCAATTGAATCAGCAAATTACATAAAATTAATCATAATCATTAAGTCATAAGCATAAAAAATAAATATGATGGCCGCCAAATGATTGCCTAGTCGCTCGTCACTGCCAGCGATCCAGATGTGTCGGATATTATTCGTTATAAACATGTACTGTATCACAGCTAAATTCATATCAGCGACAAAATAGTTACATTTCTCTAACAAAATAATAAAGAATATTACTGGCTAGGAAACTGTTTCTATTCGGTTCACGTTGCTGATTGCTGACAAGTGACGACACTGTGCAGCGGCACCTTACCTCACAACCACGTTTTTTATGTGGCCGCTCGTATGTCTCACTGCTGGACGCGATGATTGATTTCTTTACCTAGCCAGGTTTTGTAGTTTACTGACTGGCCTAAATAGTTGTATTCATCGAATCGACTGACTTTTGACTTGGTTTTACTTACGTTTAAATCAAAACATCTAAATCGCTTTACAACGTAGTAATTGTTCCATCTACAAGTGGTAATATTTACTTCTTATAATGTAACTATACATAAAATAGACCTTTCTCTGTACCTATGTTTTAGAATATTCGAATTCTGACTGAATATTTGAATAATGTCGACTCTGTTACCTACCTACTTCTGTTAGGAGGTAACACAGTCGACAGTAGGTACTATTGTGTACTCTGTAACAGAGTAATGAATAAGTATAGGGAACAGTGTTTCCTTACGCGCTGATCATTAAATATGCGTACTCATTGAAGGTTGTGGGGTTACTTCGTATCAAAAATCTGTCAGTTGAAATGACTAACAAACATGCTCTGTTTTCGCTATATATTTTTCATAAAAGGAAACGGAATAGCATGCTTTTTAGGAGTATCTAATATCAGAATTTTCATGCAGAATATGGGGGAAGGACTCGCCACGCAAGGTCGAAGACGACCTATTATTAAATATTAAGTCGTGTAGAGAGTGACGACAGTAGCGCCACGCCGTCTGAAGCAAGTCGCGTCGGTGCCGGTGCCGGTGCCTGGAGCCAGGATGTGCTCTGAAGTTTATTCTGTTATCAAATACACCTTTTTCAGAATAAATAACCACTCCAGCTATACTTCGGAAAAGTGCTGGAGCTTCCGACGTGTATGTATATAGTAAACGAACGCTTGTCGCAGCAGCGGGCTTGCAGCTTCGTAACAGTCAGTGCTGACGCTCATGTGAATATAGCGGTGCGCCGCGCTGCAGTGCTGCAGCGAGCGAGCCGAACTGCCGACACGCGGCCGCCCGCGCCGCCCGCGCCTCGCGGCTATATTTAACGCGTGTCACCAGAATACCTTGTGACGCGGCGCGACGCGAGCCGCGACTCGCGGGGCCTCTGTCACTCTCTGTCCATGCAAACATTATTCTTTTTATCACAATTAATATTGACTTGAAATAGCAATCAAGCTCGTCGCGGTTCTAATGTTTTGTTCTAATCTAATTAATTCATATTATAAGTTCAATATCGGAGACCACCACGACGACTCTTACTCAAAGATATTTTAAAAGGTTGCAGAGTGCTAATTGGGAACATTTTCATAAGAAACTTTAATCAGATTTGATTTGTCTAATATTCGCGTAAGTGTCAGAAACCAGTATGGTTTGACTTTTTTCTAAATAGTCAGGCTGACGTATGAAACTACCTTACTAAAGTGAATTTTTTGTTGCCTCTGGGTACATACGAGTAGTATATTTCGATTTTAGTCGTGCACAAGTTGTACCATCTATCGCTAATAATAATACCTAAATGAGCCATGGTGCGGCGGCGCTGCCATGGCTCATCTCTTTGATTTGCCTTTACAAAATGATCACGTAAGTACCTACATAGGTAATCTGTAATTTTATTCGTAACATACGAGTCAAATGAATCCTGACTTGAAATATATACCATAGTAATACAAAGTTCATAGTCTGCGTATAAAGAGCAGCGAGCGGCGGCGGCGGCGGCAGCATCCATCGACATCCGCCCAGCAGCTACTGAGTACAGTGAGTACGCGGTCACGGTGTGGGGGTACTGCAGATAAGTAGTGCCGCGGTAATGTAAGCTTCTTGTTATATTTTATGGCGGTTCGGCCCTCAAATAGTGTTGTTTGTATTCGCGTTCGTTTGCCAAAATACCTACTTATACCGCGAGCATGTCACGCGATGTTATTGCCATTTGTTCCCTCGCACCGATGATAACACTTAGATGGACCTGTGTCATTGCGATTCATTTTTCTTTTAGATATATAATACCTACTACCTCTACGCGCTTTTACGCAATACTAAAAAAACATGAAAAAAAACTTTATTCTTGGAATAAGTCGTTGTCGTGTAGTGCTCCTGCTCCACTTGCGGCTTCAAGCGTTGACTATAACATACTCAGTTGTAGCCAATATTTTAACACCAAGGTTACTACATTGATGTCTGTACGTACTTACGCTAATACTCTGCGCTGTGTGGTAAAAAATATTATGGAAATAGTCGATGCGCCGAGTGTACGATCGATTATAAGAGTGCGTCCGTCAGCAGCTCTCTCACAAAAACATTAGATAATCCATAATGTGCCAGTACATTGATGGCTTCCTTATTGTTATTACTGTTATGATTGGAATCCGTTCACTTGGTGGTAAAAGACGCATCCGCTGCACCGCCACCGGCCCGCCGCGGTTCTGGTTATTAGTCAGATCATCGTACCGGCGGCTGCGGGTGGTGGGTTAAGTCGCGAACACTTCCACCACGGCTAATGGCCAAGCGTCTTTGACATTTCATCCATTCAGTCCATGTTCTGATAGTGGCCACCGGGGTATTTTTAATGGGTAATAATACGGGGGGATTAATCCCCCAGTCTAATCCTGGAGGACCAGTACCCATCCATTTGAAGGACATTTTTAAATCAAGGAACTGCAACTAGGTGGGTTCACACTTAAGCAGGTGTATAACAGCGTGAAATAATTTAGTGTACATACTTACCTTCTTACATGACATTGTGTGAGTATTGTCTGGTTATACCCATTTATGTGGTTTGTTTTAAACGTATTATTACATACTACGAAACAAATTGACTTAACTTCTGCACATTTATTATTGCTGAATAAGATGAGCCTCATGCGTTCTCCAAACAAGACTAGCGGCGGGTCACAACCTGACCTAAGTTAAGCGAAATAGCAGGCAGTTCATCAGTAAATCCTTTAATTACTGTTAGAACCAGAACGGGACTTTGCTACCAAAGACGACTTCGATAGTCTTCGTAATGAGATGAGAACATTCATGACGACGTTTGGCAATATGTTGAATGAAAGTTCCAGCAAAATACGGCAAGATATGATAGAAATTAAGGAACAATTGAATGTCATACGAACTTCTACTGATGCGTTGGCTGAGGAGCAGAAGGAGATGAAAAACGAGTTGGAGTGCCTAAAATCACTACGCATGAGACTGATATTAAATCATTACAAACTGAAATTAACATAGCGAAAACATCTCCGTCTAGCACCATACCTTTCTCGTGCGAAGAGGTTCTTACAGAATACCAGGAGCGTTCTCAAAGACGTAAGAACAAAATTATTTCCGGAATACCAGAACCAGATGTGGTCAACAACAGCGAAAAAAATACTTCTGATAGACGTGAAGTCTTGAAAATTATTAACACTGTTGTTAGCAACTGCCCATAGCCACTAAGGTTGTTCCGTGTAGGCAAGTATAACGCTGCAAAAAATCGGCCAATCAAGGTATGCTTCCAATCAGAAGACATGGCTATCAATATATTACGCAAAAGAAATAACAACACTCATACTTTCAAGATATATCCGGATCAGACTCCAACCCAGCGTAGCTATCTTGAACAGTTGAGAAAGGATTTATTGCATCGTCAAGAAAATGGTGAAGAAAATCTGGCCGTAAAATACATAAAGGGAACACCAAAAATTGTTACTCAGAAGACAAAAATCTAGCACCCTGTTTAGCATCTCCACCTCAGTTCAACACAGACATCCAATCAAATCAAGAAATGAGTAATATTGAGTGCACCATATTGGACTATTATCAACAAATACCTGCGATACCAAATTCATTAAACTTATTCTACGCTAATGTACGTAGTACCCCAGGGAAATTCGATGAGCTACAGTGTATTATAAAATCTATACCAAAAACTACGCACGTAATATTGCTCACCGAAACATGGATAAAATCCGAAAATGAAGCAGTACTACTACAACTGCCAGGATACAGCCACTGCTATAATATTAGAACTGACTGAAAGGGGAAGGGGTTTCGATATTTGTGCACAACAATTTTACTCATACATTGACCGTGGCAAAATATACTGGTGGCAACAACTTCCTCTGGATCACGCTCGATAACATATCCCTTAGTATTGGGGTTGTATATAAGCCTGGCAGGACAAATTTCAAGGAATTTATCTCATATTTTGAACCCTTATTAGAGAAACATAAGAGTTCAATTGTGTTTGGTGATTTCAATATTGACCTACTGTTGAATAATCTGACCATATCGCAATATAATAGTAGTATTCTTGAAGCTGGATATCGCATTCTTAATCGTATAGAAAATAGCTACTGCACTAGAGAAACTTCTACATGTAAATCTATACTGGATCATGTCCTAGCATATCTTCTCGAAGATTCTTTTAACTTCTTTATCATTGACTCTGCTATGGCTGATCACAAACATATTTACGTGCAATTGCTAAAAAGAAGGCCAGCTCACGAATCAAAGATAAATTTCACAGCAATAAACTACAGTAAGTTGTATGAAAACATGGAAGCATTGAACTAATCAAGCGCAGAAAACAACTACACCACACTAGAACAAAATATCAAAATAGCCATCAAGAATAGCACAATAAATAAGACAAAAATACTAAATAAACCGAAGGATGATTGGATTAATAAGAATATTATAACCGGCATAAATTCAAGAAACATGTTATGGCAAAAACCTACCGAATGACAAAGAAATATTAAAACAATTTAAGGACGAACAAAATAAACTAACAACTAATAATAACACAAAAAAGAAATACTACTATGAAGCCTTTAAAAAATGTAGTAATCAACCTAAAAAAATATGGAGTCTTATAAACACACTATCGAAAAACAAGATCAAATCTAACTACATACCAACAAAATTACAATACAACTCAAAAGTAGTTACAGATCCATTTGAGATTTGTGAATGTTTTAATAATTATTTTACAACTGTAGGTGTTCGGCTTGCTAACGCCATTCCATCGCAATACCACTCTGTCAAAACTACGCCCAAACAGTCTGGTTACCCAAAAAGTAACTTGCAACATTTGGAACCAGCAACGGTCACTGAAGTCTCAAAAAATATATCTGACTTATCTACTAACGTAGGCGTTACCACAAAAAGTTTAAAATGTATCAAACCACTAAGTATTGAACAGTTAACAAATAAAGTCAAAGTCAAAATTATTTATTTCAATTAGACCATTAAAAAGGTACTTTTGAAAAGTCAAACTAATTGCACGGTTCCAAAAAGGGGGTCTTATGGAGAAGAGCCGGCAAGAAACTCCATAGATACTCTTTTAAAGATGATTACAATATTAATCTTTACAACTTTGTTTTAAATAGTTTGACAATTATGCAGTTTGATGTGTATGATGATTTATTCAGTATAAGTAGGTGTTATATTTAGTAATTATATAGAAAGAAAGGGATTGCCACAGCAAGTAAGAGCTGACCAGTCCCGACAGACAGCACCCGTTCACGAGCATGACGTGTGTATCGGCGCGGTTCGACTCAACACACACACGACGCCACCATCAGCAGGACATTTAAGTGAGCATGACAAGCTCAGACCGTGGGCACAATATTATATATTATAGATAAATATAATAACACAATTGTTACATCAATATCTGCACGATCCCCACACTTTACAGTAGGTATACTAATTAGGAAATTATACCATACTAGTTCAATCAATATGTACATCAAATTGTTATCATAATGTATACTCGTATATTGTATGGTATATTCAATTAAATAATTATGCTGACAAATGGTAATAGAAAATAAATATTAATATAATGTCATCAAATATAATATTGCCAATTGGGTATGTCAAATTGTATAGTCTACATTAAAATTATCCATGACATCATCCTGTGGAGCTGGACCAGCAATTTGCCAAACATTTTTATCTAAAAGATAATCTTCCAATTTATAGTAAGCTTGCCTGCACAGAGTAAACTTAATAATTTTTTTGAATTTGTTTTCTGGGAATTTTAAAATGAATTCCGGAATTTTATTATAAAATCTTACACAGTATCCCATAAAAGAAGTATGGACTTTAGCGAGACGAAACTGCGGCTGCATTAGTTTTGATTTATGTCTCGTATTATAACTATGCAGTTCACATTTTTTTGAATAAAGGTGTAGATTTTTTCTTACGTACATAATATTCTCGTAGATGTACTGAGAAGGTACTGTCAATATAATTATTTCTTTGAAGAGTTCTCTGAGTGAATCGCGACTACGTAGGTTGTAAATGGCCCTAACAGCTCTTTTCTGCAGTATAAAAATAGATTCTATATCTGCAGCGCGGCCCCATAGCAATATTCCGTAAGACATAATGCTATGAAAGTAGCTAAAGTAAACTAGTCTTGCGGTGGCTTCATCTGTAAGTAGTCTGATTTTTCGAACCGCATAAGCAGCCGAACTCAGGCGTCCTGCTAAAGTCCTAATGTGCGGCCCCCATTGTAGCTTTGAATCTATCTTTATTCCTAGGAAAACCGTGTGGTCGACAAATTCCAGCTTATCATTATTTAGTACGATGTCACAATCTTCACACTTTACATTGGGTAGAGCAAACTTTATACATTTAGTTTTCTGCCCATTTAATACTAAATTATTAACTGTGAACCACTCATGGACCTTAAGAAGTGCGTTATTTACATCGTCAGTATTAGGTGTACGCCTGTTTAGTTTAAAAATTAAAGAAGTATCATCTGCAAATAACACAATCTTCGCTTGATCCTCAAGCACGTATGGTAAATCATTTATATACACTAAAAACAAGAATGGACCCAAAATAGAACCCTGGGGTACGCCCATTTTCACCTGCGTGCCGGGCGATTTAACCCCCCATTTATTTGGACTTGTTGTTGCCTATCGCACAAGTATGATTTGACAAGTTTCAAAGACTTGTGCTTCAAACCATAATGCTCTAATTTAGACAGCAAAGTTTCATGACTTACGCAGTCAAAGGCTTTCGAGAGGTCACAGAATATACCGATCGCGTCCTGAGACTCTTCCCAGGCATCGAAAATGTGTTTAATAAGCCTGATACCCGCGTCAGTAGTATTACGCCCTTTTGTGAAGCCGTATTGCTGGTCATGAAAAAGTCTATTTAAACTGAAATTCAATAGCATTTGGTTGAGCATTATCCTTTCAAACACCTTGCTAAGCACAGGCAGAACAGACACCGGCCTAAAATTGCCAGGATCTTGACAATCTCCAGATTTAAACAAGGGTATAACTTTGCTGGGCTTCATTAAATCTGGGAATATTCCTTGGTCGACACACTTGTTAAATAGTATCGCTAGGTGTGGTGCTATAGTGTTTATTATACTTTTGCAAACATTTACCGATAAACCCCACAAGTCTTCAGTTAATTTCATTTTTATTTCTTTAAAGGCTTTTGTAATACACAAGGGGCGAACATGCTTGAATCTAAACGTTACAGGACAGGGAGCTACATTCCGTTTCAGCAAAGCCGCAGAAAGTGCGGGGGAAGAATTTAATGAAGCTGTAATTTTTAAGGGAACATTTGCAAAGAAGTTCTCAAATTCCTGGGCTACTTCGGCATCTGTGCTTACGAGACCATGTGTCGTTTGCACAGAGAAATTGTTGTTGCCCTGCAATTTCGATTTACCGCTTTCAGCATTAATTATCTTCCAAGTGGTTTTGACCTTATTATCGGCGCACCTTATTTTATTACTAATATAATGAGATTTTGCTATCTGACATACTTTTTTAAAAGTTTTTGAGAAAGTACTCACATACTGAATAAATTTCTCACTTTTGTTATAACGCTTTAAGCCGTACAATTCAAATAAACGCTCCCTACTTTTACGAATACCTGCAGTTGCCCAGTCACTGAATTTAAATTGACAGTTTATTTTCTTTGATTTTATTTTAAAAAAGGTATCAAATTCGCTTTTCACAATAGAAAAGAAATGCGAATAATTAATTAATTAATAATTTTATCACAGTTATTAAAATGGTTTCTTTGAACAGATAATTTATTAATTAAGGAATTATTAAAATTTTCTAATTTATGTGATGTGATATGCCTCGATTTTATTTGTATTTTACTTGGAGGTTTATGAGTATTAAATGTAACGGTTTGTCCACTGTGATCAGATGATAAACAATGTATGATAGCTGCCTCTAAGTAATCACAGTTGCAGAAAACATTATCAATGCAAGTTGCAGATGTAGACGTAATTCTAGTAGGTTCCAAAAATACATTTACTAAGTTAAAAGACTTAAATAGACACAATAACTTGCACGTAACTGCATTATCAACTAAAATATTAACGTTAGAGTCACCACACACAATTAAGGATTTCTTTGACTCTAAAAGTATTTTAAGTATATCCTCCATTACGGATTCAAATGTTGTATAATTTTGGCTAGGAGGTCTATAAACACATAATACAATATGCTTATCCAGCTCAACACAGGAGACTTCAATACAATGTTCAACCGACTTCGACACTATGTCCTTACGACCTTTTGCTTTTAGCGAGTTCCTAACTAATATAAGCGAACCACCGTGTATCATAGACTTGCGGTTGAAACAACTAGCTACAAAATAATTTTCATAACTTATTAATATCTGGTAATCTTTTAACCAGTGTTCTGTTATACAAACTATGTCGAATTGATATTTTTCCAAGAATAGTTCAACTTCTAACATTTTGGAAGAAAACCCTTGAATATTCTGATGACATATTTTCAAAGTATTCAAACTATTTCCCTTTGTAACAGAGTGTGTTGAACAGCCAGAAGATATGTTTTTGTTATTGTCTTCTGTTGTCTTATTAACTAGTTTAAACTATGATCCGGAGTAAGATCCACAATAGTTTTAATAAGTGAAGCGAAAGCCGAACCTGGGAACTACCGCCCAATATCTGTTTTACCAACGATTTCTAAAGTGTTTGAGAAACTCATTTATACCCGACTATCTTCTTACCTGAACTCAATAGATTTCTTGTTTGCCAGACAATATGATTTCCGTCCTCTTAGTAACACCCTATCAGCTACCATAGACTTAGTTACCAAAATAAAAACTAATATTGATTCCAAAAATATAGCACTGGGTATATTCATCGACCTCAAAAAGGCGTTTGACACCGTCTGTCATAATATATTACTTACTAAATTAAATCAAATTGGAATAGTGGAACCTGCTCTAAAAGTTTTTGAATCTTACCTACAACACCGACATCAGATTGTCAAGATAGATAAATTTGAAAGTCAACCCCTACGTATAACTTACGGTGTGCCCCAAGGATCAATCCTGGGTCCTTTACTCTTTCTAATCTATATTAATAACTTACATGAAATAGGAATTCAAGGTCATTTAACCCTATACGCTGACGACACTTGTCTGTTTTATTTTGGACGCTCGCTTACTGAAGTTAAACAAAAAGCTCAAAAAGATGTGACTGGTTTCAATCCAATCTATTAACAATTAATACATCAAAAACATGTTATATTATATTTGCAGCAAAAAATAAAATATTAAACGATAATAACCCTTTTTATATAAACAATGAAGTTATACAGAAAAAAGAACAAGAAAAGTACCGAGTATGGGGACACGCAGCAGCATATATGGTTGATGTATAATTAATATATATGGTTAATAAATAAATAGCTATAGATATATTAAGTTATAAATATTTTTGCATGCTCACTACAATACTAAATTATTTTTCACTTTTTAGCTCATAAGTTGTCTTGTAAAGTGAAATTCGTATAATTTCTTAAGACAATAAAGAATCTTTAAACCGATATTGTATTGTAATGTTGTGTTGGTTCGAGCTCGCACAGCCGCGCGGGGAATGCGCACGCGCCGTATCTGCGCGCCACATCTGTTAGTTAAATGATTGCGCGACAGAGTTTATAGCGCATTGTTAGGAGCGGCCAGTGTCGTGCGCGGACCGTCTGCCCTCACTAAACACTGCAGATGCCCATATTCGTTACCGGCTCTACCATTTTGCCTTATCACGTTAAATCATTTATACCTACTTAAAAAAAGTAATTCGTAAGTATACATTACATTCGTAAGTATGCCTCATTAGTCAAGTGGTCCCAAGCGCGACTGCAACGCTAGAGGTTCAGGGTTCGATCCCCAGGTCGAGCAAAGTGTTATTGGGTTTTTCTATGAAATTCTCAGTAGCAGCTCGGAGTCTGGATTTGTGCCCGGTTAATGGCAATAGGCTCGCCCCCTATTACATGGGACCTAAACATACCGGCGAACTGTGGGTGTACATTAGTACGCCTCTGCCTAACCCTTCGGGGAATACAGGCGTGATGGTATGTTTATGTCGTAAGTATACATACAGTCCAGTACCTACTTTAGTGCTGACCAGTAGGTACTTACACAGTTGTGAAATCGGTAGGTATGTACCTACATACGAGATAGAGCACCTATCGTCTAGTAACGATTGTTGAATTGATATAAAGTGACCAATTGACTCCATACATGCCCGTGGCTAGGCACCCGTGCGCGGAGTGCGCGGGCGAGGAGTAATCACTCCGCAACACTGACGCAGTTGAAGTCGACCAACAGAGCGCTAAGTCACTTGCCAGTGAGTTGTACTACAAACACGAGGGATCACGAGGGACATCGTAATTATCTAATAGGTACGAGTCATGGGTATGTATGTATTTGGGTTTGATTGTACACGTACAGTGCACGTCGTCGGGGACGGTCAGCATTGCAAATGATACCAACAACTTTCAGTAGGTTATATGGATGACTTGATTTTATAAACGACGTCAAGGTTGACGTAGCGGCTAAGCGATCGGCTTCTGTGCCACGTCTTGTGGGTTCAATCCCCACACTGAGCAAATATTGTATGATCTATAGGTATTTGTTCCCGGTCTGGGCGTTTGTGTACATGAGATTTTGTGTTTGTAAACGCACCCACGATACAAATTCTAATGTGGGACAAAATTTTCATAAACATTTATAAATGTAAAATATGTACAAATTAATATTTTCAATTTTCGGATAACAGATATAACACGGAATCATCAACAATACCTGCGGGGCCTTTGAGTAGGTACATACTTAGTTGTAGGTGCCAAGGGAAGCGTGCGCCGTGGCGCGGTACTGAGTGAACCGCGACAATACGCCGAAGTGTCGTGATAAATGAAACGCATTTGTACCTACCTTATAATGATACTTAGGTACACTACTTATACTACAACGCGCGCACTCGACACTAAACACTCGACACTCGACACTAGACACGCGGCAGCGGCCTCTATGATTGAATCATGTTATTGGAACAGTCCGCGTGACCGCGCGACCAGTGACGAGCCGGGCCGGGGCGGGACGGGGCGGAGCGGCCCGGCATTACTGTACTTATCATCAATCATCATTGATCTCCACCATACACATACGGAGACGCGCATCGTACAAAAACAAAACGCAGCGAGAACGAACTTTGGCCTGTCTTCAGTCGTGAACACGATTATGATTAGATACCTTAGCTATAGGTAAGCAAATTGTACTTAATCATTTAAAAAAGGTTATAACGTCCGTGTAAAAGAACACATCGCCAATGCTGAAGAGGGCCATTCCAGGAAGTCAGCAGTTTGTGAACCCTTGACAAGACCCAGCACTAGGTACAGTCTAGTTATTATCTTCAGGTATTTCATTGACACAATTAACGTTTGTCCAGGACAATGGTCCTATTAATCTTGCGAGCACTGTGCGTGAGTGGTTGCACAATCATCCGGAGATCATTATTGTTCCATGGCCAGCGCGATCACCCGACCTCAATCCCATAGAAAATCTATGGAGTTTGATAGTGAAAAGGTGGGAGTCACGGGATGAGAGGTGTATAGAACAATTAAAAACCCATTGTAAGGAGGTGTGCGAAAATTTAAGAAGGAACCGAAATATGTGGTAATATTGTAGGGTACATGCGAAAACGTTTATTAGACTGCATTGAAAATAATGGGGGTTACTGATATATTAGTTTAAAATAAACTCTGTTGAATACCGATATCTATAATAAGTGTGCATCAACAATTATATTTGTGTTATTCCTTTGCTTGTTATGTTCATATGAATTCACTAAGTAGGTATTCAAAAAAAATGTTATGAAAGGTTGCAAGAGAATTTATTTTATGTACGTAGGAATGTGACGTGACAACCCTCATAATAGTTTATTTATTAATTTTATTAATAAATAAAACGAATAAACATTTTTGTTATTATTCAGCACGATTTCGACACCGAAAAGTCAAATTAAAAATCACTTATTTAAATAGTTAAATAATAATACAATCTATACATATAATAAGTCTGTAGAAAAGTCGTGTCTGTAATTGCAAGATAATTGGGAAAAAATAGGTGGAGAAGACTAATATTAAGGGATACTGAAGCCGAATTAATGGTTATTGGAAAAAACGTCTGTATGTATGTATTTCTGTATGTTCGTTTATAACTCAAGATCTACTTTACGGATTTCTATGAAATCTGGTGTATACGTAGATTATGAGCCTGGTTAACATTTACGGTACTTTTTATCCGATTTATAACTGCGCAAAAAAGTGGGATATGGTTTTTTCATTCTTTTCTTAGAACATTCTTAATCATTCAGAGAAATTGGAAAGAAATACATTAGCAGTATTGGAAGTATCATAAGGCAACTTTTGAGCTTAATTTTATTTAAATCTGTTCGGTTTATCTAATGTTATTCCAATATTTAACTACCCATTGAAAACGAACATTAAAAATAAACATTAACGTTAATTTCACATATAAATATGTACTAGACTTCAGAGGTAAAAAATATAACAAAATAAAGCATATTCAAAATAAAAATATACTTACGGACACTAAATAAGATAAAGTAAATAAATGCCTAACGCACTGATTTAACCAATTTTTGAGTAAAGTAAAGAAGTTAACAGTGGGTGTAATTTTTTCTCTAACAACTAACTAATACGATGTCATTAAAACCTCATTCATTATTTCATTTAATATTACAGGCGTCATTTAAGTTGACATGACAGTTGTTTTCTTCCTTTGCAGGAACGTAGACAAAGTCATTTTATAACGTGAAACCTCCACGGTGTAGAAACAGTATCTATATATATATTTAGAAACGAAATAATTTCTAACTTACGCGTTGTAATGAAAATGAAAATGAAACCGAGAGCAACAGCTATACCCAACATTGTAAATGCGATACTAACTCTCTTTTTATTTGTTTTCTGTCACGTTTTAATGGTCTAACCGCTGAACAGATTTCGATAAAATCAGGCGAGGAGAAAGGTTGCATTCTGGGGAAGATTGCATATGGTTGCTAGCAAGACGCATTTAATGCATGAAAGTATCTTTTGCGCAGCTTCGCGTAAATTTAATAATGTCCCGGGGCCTATTAGAACTATTCTAGAAATTAAAACATTTAAAAAGAGGCTTCATGACTTATTAGTGAATAAGCGCTACTACTCTGTAAAGCAATTCTTATCAGACAAATCACTGTTGCAATACAATTTACCCCAGTCATGATGCGTTCAATGTTCCACCAAGACATTAATTTATATTGTCCGTAAAATTTTAATAACTGACTATACATGTACCTAATTTAAATGGATTAATATTTTTCTTTAAATTATCTTACTAACATAATCTGACTATTTAATAATGAATATATTTATATTGTTAAATGTTGACATAATTGTAATAATTGTATGCCCAAAGGGCGGGACATAGCCGAACGCAAAACTTTGAATAACATCTGTATTATGTACCTATGATCCACAATAAAGAATTTTGAATTTGAATTTGAAGGACATAGGTCTAGACCTTTTGTCTTGTAGCGACATCTACCGCGCTACATACAAACTATACGAACAAGTCCTGAATCGCGCAAGTGAAGTTTGCAACGCAACTTGGATATATACAAACCGCCCGACATCAACCGTCGGGCCGTGGCCCGCCAGGCACAACATCCGCCTGGTCGGAGGATCCTCCCTTTGGTGTGAGGGGCAACACACCTCGCCCCTCTACAGTGGTGACCCCGACGTGATCCCAGTGTATCCACACTGGGGACCCCGAAGAAGAACATCAGCGCAGCCTTCGAAGACCAGCAGCTTCATCATCATCGTCGTCTTCCTTCCCTCACAGCACGAGCAGCGAGTCACACAGCCAGCCAGCACTCTTCCGGCTTCAACGGGCATCCTGACCACACGCCTGCAGCGAACGCGCATGCCTGGTCAGCACCCTCAGCCGACATCAAGCAACTTGGCACAGCACACTGCACTTCGGCCGGTCAACAAGCAGAGGCAGTCTCTCCTGGTCGACGCAGCAGCCAGCCACTGCTCAACACTGCACCACCTCGACTCACTGAGGACTACGCAGCATCACCCCGACTCACTGGGGCTCTCACCGCAACACAGTCCCGACTCACTGCGGACTACGCGGCATCCTGTTCCGACTCACTGGAACACACTCCACTGGCACTGGCTCATCGACACGACCATCGACCTCCGGTCTCGGGGGGGAGTGATGTAGCGACATCTACCGCGCTACATACAAACTATACGAACAAGTCCTGAATCGCGCAAGTGAAGTTTGCAACGCAACTTGGATATATACAAACCGCCCGACATCAACCGTCGGGCCGTGGCCCGCCAGGCACAACATCCGCCTGGTCGGAGGATCCTCCCTTTGGTGTGAGGGGCAACACACCTCGCCCCTCCACAGTCTCAAGAAGTCGTTTTGGCATGCGAGTGAAACCGCGGGCTGCAGCTAGTAACTAATATTTGACTTATAAAAAATAATAATTAGCATGATTACATTTTAATCATGGCAGAACAAGATTTGCTTAAGCCCCAGGTATTCCATTCCCGAAAATGGAACGCAGTGACGTCAAGAAACTCACGAATTTCACGATCAGTGTTGTCGTTGACGGACAGCTTCGATACCATTATGGAAATTTTCAATTCATGATGAATTTATAATAAATTGCTTACCAGCCCAGCTATTTTTGTCTCGTGTTATTCGTTTATTTAGTTAAAAAATTATTAACTGTATAAAATTACTTATTGAAAATTCTACTAATAAACAAGCAAGTTAATGAAAAAATGCATCTTGCTCGGCTAATTTATTTACATGAAGTGGTATCATTTCAAACAATGACGTCACCGCGTTCCATCCACGTGATCCGCTGTCACCGGATTCGATACCTGGTGTACTTCTATTATGATTATATTATGTCCCTGTAAAACAATAGACTCAATCAACACTTCGTACTGTAGAAACGTGTCTTTTTAAAAATAGTTTGACGTCATTAACGTACCTAACTGCCGCAGTCGGTAGGATCGCGTCTAAAATAAAGCGCCCATGTAAAGATATTAAGACATTAACTATTAACTAACTATTCGCGTGTGATTCGCGGCGAGATTCTACAGAGAACAATACGTGTGCACGAACTATAAATCGGTCATCATTCTCATCTGTTGTCTACGTTGAAACTTACTCAGCCTGAAAATCGGTACGCCTAAACATTGGCATGACACTGTTGAGTTAAGCATACTCTGTTACTCCAAGTCCGTCTTACCTATTCCCTAATATTAATCACTCTATTCTAATAATTTTTATGCTTATTTTGTTTATTGATCAGCCACGCGGTTGATCAAGCATTATTCTAAAGTTATTTTTAGATAGTACTATATATTTTTAGTACTTTTAGATTGAATTAGTAGTAAAAAGAAAATTACAATTTATTATATTATTATTTAAATTTAAAATTTAAATTGGATGCTGTAAAGGATCCAAAACATCGGGAATTAAATAATTTCAGTACAACGCGATAAAATCCGTTAATAAGATTTATTTTAATATCAGAAAGAAATTAACTTCTACTCCCCCGCCTACATTAGATAATAAATACATCTATTAGAAAAATATATGACAGTTAAAGCGTATAAAACAAAGGAAACACTCAGTGTTATATTTATATTGGCTTATTAATACCTTTACTGAAACAATACACATATCAATAATGACACTTTTATTCAGTTCCTAATGATCACGACCAAATCTGCACGCCGATCACCGAAGACGCGCAAACACATACAACGGAAACCACGGCATGAATCACAAGAATACAGTATAAGTACGACAGTTGTTCAGCACAGGGAGCTCAATGACTGCACGTACGCTAATGCAAGCTACAACCGAACAATAGTAAAACAAATCAAGGAAAATACACACATACTGGATACTCACTCCACGAGATGAAGAAGTTATCAAAACAACGTGCGACGCTGATTACGCTACGAGAGAATTAGACGCGTTTACTTCATCTCTACAAATAATAAATGCAGCATTGGGGACAAAATAGAAACATTCAAATGATAGAAACGATTCCGTTCCCTAAAACCTATGAAATAAAACTGGAAACCTGCAGCGACCACATACAACTGGAAGCAGTAAAATTTGTCAAAATCAAGGAAATCTATTGAAGCTCCTGTCTAACTTTGAAACTAATTTCAATAATTGATAAACACTTAACAATTACAGAGTCTCGGCAGGGCGCAATATTATCATGCAGCAGATCGTCGCCGCCGCCATCACCCGACGTCGTAGCCGCCGCTACGGACTACGAACTTTAGGAGCCTACGGCCAGCACCCCGCGCCTCACTCTCAAGGGGGAGGAGTTACATCGGTGTAACGACGCCAGCAGTCACTTCACACGCCAAACCCAGCACTCATATTAAGTTTCCGTTTTAGCTTTGCATTAGTTCGACGTCATCAAAGAACCGAACTCGATGCTGGTCATTTTAATAGAGTGCGTCTGTGCTGGAGAGTCAGGGGAGGTAGAGACCTAATAGTTGTAAGTGTTGTTGAGGCGGTGGCCACTGATCACAATCACCGTTGTATTCATTTCCAGAGCCAGGCGAAGAGTCGCACTCGCGGTTCGAGTCTTATTAAATTTGTTATCAGCGATGTGAAGGTCCCCGGCGGCCGCTCGCTAACTTGTATTTTCACATCGGGCACAGCGCTACCGCCTAACTAAATTCGATAAAGCATCTGACAGTGGTACTGAATACCTAGCTATAGCCGAATATACCGACGAGGAGGGTCGTCTGGCACTACTTGCACTGCCGCTGCGCTGATACGACCCGAGTGAAGTCTCCGCGTGGCTCCCACTGACGGGATCTACATATCCTTTAGAACCTATAATCTTTATAGGTATGTAAAACAAAGTTGGGTTGGTTACACCATTTATAACAAAGAACGGCTGGATCGATTTTTATTATATTTGATTTGTTGGATTGTCTTCGCCCCGAATAACAGAAAAACTAAAATTTCATGTATCGAGCAAATCCTTTTAGAGAGCGAGTGAAACAGCGGGCCACAACTAGTATAGCTATAATAATTTATACAGAAAATATATTGTTTGCATAATATAAATAAAAACTAGTTAATACAAAGTATAAATGACTTACAATACATGCGTATAATTATAAGTTATTTGAAGTACATATACACATTACTTAAATAAATTGTTTAAAAAATAACAGTTTCCCTTATCAGTTAATAAGTAGGTAAAAACCTACCTAAAATATAACAAACACCAATACCATTATTAATGGAGAAAAGTTACTACAGTATCTACCGTACTGTAGTAACTTGAATTATACAAACTAGTATTAGTAAGTTCGTAGGACATCGTTCGGATGTCCGGCCTCCTATAAAGTCCTCTAGTATTATTTATAATTACTGAAGTTGACAGAATACATATTTACCTACTTTTGCATTAATTCTATTGTAGAGAAGTGGTACTAAGAACACATAACATTTTGTAGTGAAAGCACGTTCAGTTCCTGATTGAAGGCAAACTATATATTTCCGTCTGTTATTAGTGTAACCGGTGCTTTAAGGACATGCGCGCTACATGTCCATACCTATTTAACTAAATATTTTACGGTTTCCTAAATAGCACCAAGCAGTTGTCATAAATGACACATTTGATATGTCCAGTATGTCCGTATGTAGTTGCGTGTGACATGAAAAGTATTTATTTATTATACAACTATTATAGGTATTACATAACTGATTTACATCCGTAACTCCTCGCAAGGGTCCAGTTGAAAATCAGCGTCAAGCACTGGTGGCTTGACAAAATGCTGAACTGGTCCTATTTGGCACAGCCGCGAGACACAGATTGCTTATGAATACACTTATACTATTTACTTGTGTGAACTGCGTAAAGCTGTGCTAAATAAATTTCTTTCTTTCTTTTCTATTGGGTCTCTTCATTACAATAATTACAGTAGTCAGTGAACGGGCTGCGAGCGCGCAAGTGATGCGCGAAATTATGAACAAAGTACCTACATAAGAACTGTAGGTACCTATAACCATTAATGATGCGTTACAATCCTCTGACATCCTATTAATAGTTACGCTATGATTGTAAAAATATGCGTGTGTCGGATGCACGCGGTGACGACGCGACGCGGGTGACAAGGGCGACAGTGGACGAGCGGCGACAGGTGCGGCGCGGCGGCGGCGGCGCGGGCGCGGGCGTCCGGTCACGCGCTGACGTCACGTGCGACTGCGACTGTGTCAGACCACCGCTCGGCGCTCGGCGCTCGGCGCTCGGCGCTCGGCTCGACCACTTGCGCTTCGATTGCGGCTGCGCGTGATCACTCACGCATGCGTTCCGCAGCTCGTAGTCACCACACTAGAATTAATCCTCGCAAATCTCCGAAAAGTACATACCTATCTACGTATCTGTCTACCACTAGATATATACCAACGAGCAAACAACTGCTACTTGTCTTCCTTGGATTAGAGCGCTGGGAACCATTATCATTGTGCCTATGGTTTTATTTGGTGCTATGCAGAAAACAAGGCCTCAAGGCGTAGATTTATTCAATTATAATTAACTATAAGTCGTTTGTTCTATAGGTTGGTTACAACTCTTATACCTAATACCTAGTGTGATTAGAACCAACAGCTGCTCGGAATTACGTACGTAAAATACAACAAACGAGTTACGAGATGTCCGTTTCTTATTACACGCTGTATGGTGACCACCACCAGTAACTAAGTAGGTGTAAGGGCGCCGCGGAGACGAAGACGTGCGCGGACATTGTCAAGCTAACTGGTGCGAGCGTTGCGCGCTGCCTCCTGCCCCCTGCCTCGGTGGCGGTACTCGCTAATTTATGTTCTCTTTAGCTGTCTATGATGACGCACTTTGTAACGTCACGGCACCGGCTCGGACTGGTGGGCGTCACTTGCTTTGACTACAATTAATGTAACATCTCTAATGCCCAGCCCGCACAGTACTCAAACCATCGAGAAGACTTCGGTATCGACCGAAGCCGAGGACACTTCTATCTCCTATTTCCTATTTCTTCTATCTGGATCTGCTATCAGCTATCAGTCTAGACCTATGTCCTTCCCCAGCATGCAACCTTTCTCCTCGCCTGATTTTATTGAAATGTGTTCAGCGGCTAGGGCATTAAAAGGTGTCAGAAAACAAATAAAAAGAGTGTTAGTTTCGCATTTACGATATTGGATATAGCTGTTGCTCTCGGTTTCATTTGCAGGATCCTTTTTTTTTTCTTGAATATCAATACAATGTGTAAGTATTATTACATACGAGTATTAGGATGGAATTAATAGAAATTATTTAGTTTCTAAATTTATAGGTACCTACTGTTTCTACACAGTGGAGGTTTCACGTTATAAAATGACTTTGTCTACATTCCTTCAATGGAAGAAAATAACTGTCATGTCAACTTAAATGACGCCTGTAATATCAAGAATGAATGAAAGACGATTAACAAAAGGAATTTATAAGGCGAATGTCAGCGGCAGCGCCGGTAGAGGTCGCCCTAGAAGGACAAACGCCGATCTGATTGGCGAAATCCTTCAAAAAGGTCAGGTGCGTAGCACTCGCAGCCGGCGTGTGTGTATGAGAAGATGTATGAATGTGGAAGAAGCAAAAGAAGTATGCAAGAATCGTAGCAAGTGGCAGTCTATAGTTTCTGCCTACCCCTGTGAGAGAAAGGCGTGAGTGTATGTATGTAATATCAAATCAAATATTGAATGAGGCATAATGACATCGCATTAGTTGTTAGAGAAAAAAATTACACCATTTGACATTAATTTCTTTACTTTACTCTAAAATTGGTTAAATCAGTGGTCCATCCATTAAATCCGTCACATCATTAATAACGAACATACAGAAATACATACATACAGACAGACGTTTTTTCCAATAACCATTAATTCGGCTTCAGTATCGCTTAATATTAGTCTTCTCCACCTATTTTTTCCCTTATCTTGCAATTACAGACACGACTTTTCTACAGACTTATTATATGTATAGATAAGACAAAATTATTTGCTGCCATAAAGTATAGAGCGACCAGCGTTTGTTATCGCAGTAGAATATAATTTGTTATCTCCAAAAGAGGTACACTGCCAGCCGGGCATACACCTTCGCCATAGGCCGAAGGTGAAGTTTTCTGGCATGAGTAGTGTTAGCATCGTGTGAGGCGTCAGCCTCAGGACAGTGATGTCGGTTATGCTCGCAGTTAACATAATACTCATAGTGTTTGCGGTGACGTCACGTCACGCGTCGCCCCGCGTGCTTGGCGACACGTCAACGAGCTGCTCCGCGACAGTTCGCTAGTCTATTTTTATTAGAATGTCGGCCGTGTGTCTGTTTGTATACGGTGTGTAGGTATTAATAAGTCGACGAAAGTTGCCACCGATGTAATTACACAGCGACTTCCACGCGACACACCGCGCGCGACTCATGTGGCCGCCATCCTCGCCGGCGCCTGAGTCAGAACCTCATCATCAATCTTCAATATGTCCCATATTAAATTTGCCCGAGTGATAAATCAAGCCGTGCCCCTCGCTTTTGAAGGAGTCACCAATGAGTTGCTCCTCCGCGTTACCTTCCTTTTGACATGACGTCATTTCGCGACGTTGCGAGTGCATTTACGTTGCATAAATCTGAGCAATAGTTATTCGTAGGTTTATATATAAAGAATATGTGGATTATGGACCACTACAGTCAATTTTATTATGAAATAAATTTTATATGGGTATATGAAGCTTATTTACGAGTCGACATATTATTTTAACGACATGTTATGAAACATGAAACTACCATTTTTACGAGGTCGCTAAGCGAACGATAACTGGCGTGAGACTGCGAGTACCGTGACTGGACCTCATCGGACCCGATGGACCTCGCCGGGCGTGGTCCGCCCTGTGGCTTGTGGTTGTCTCTGCATTTTGGACGTCAACGCTTTCGTTTTTCGTCATTGGCCAGATATCCGTCGCCACATTTTTGTATTCCTAAGCTCCGGCAAGTTCGGCCACTGATATTATCCTAAATATATATTTTTTTATTATATATAAAAAAATGCGACAGCGTGTTTGTTTGTTTGTTACACTTTCACACTTAAACCACTAAATCGATTATAAAAATTCTTTCATCAATAGAAAGCTTCATTATCAGCGCGCAAAATAGGCTGTACTTTTATTTTTTCGTACAAAAATTACTTAATGTATCAAAAATTTGCCAATAAAACTCATTGTTTGACGTGCGCTGCGCTGTTTTGTTATTTCTAAGCAAATTTACTATGGAAATGGTTACAATGGAGATGGTTGCTGTGGAAATGCTTACCAAAGAGTATAGTAATAAATACGATAGCTTACTATGGAGATCCCTTCGACATATTTAAGTGTACAAAATTAAGGTGGTATTTTTATTTTTTCTTAATTATAAATCGCTACGAAAATTACAATGTAACCCAAGGTAGGAGGTGTAACCCAAGGTGGAGATGGTTACTGTGGAAATGCTTACCAAAGAGTAAAGTAATAAATATGATAGCTTACTATGGATATCCCTTTGACATATACGAGTATAAATGTACAAAATTATTGCGAAATGAAGTTCAAATATGGGCAGTCAGCTCACTATTCAATTAAGTATTGCGAAATGCGGTACACACACAGTAGAAGAAGAAGAGTAGAGAAGCACCATTCTAAAAATCACTAAATAGGGTTGCGTTCTAATATTACTAGCACCGCCACATGCTGCGTTTATTGCATACTTCTTTTGCTTCTTCCACATTCATACATCTTCTCATATATACGCGCCGGTCGCGAGTGCTACGCACCTGATCTTAGTGTGAAACTATTATTCTTAAAGTGTGTTTGTATATACATATATTATTTTATTTACTTTGTAATGATAATGATTATAACTTTGACAGTTATTTAAAGACATCAACGCGAGCGAAGCCGCGGGTAAAAGCTAGTATTATAATAAATAAAAAGTTTAGATATTGGCTTGGGGATGTATAGAAAGATTGGCGAAAAAAAGCACAGTGCAACTACCAACCTCTAATACTGCAAGTCAACGTGACCTGCTCGCGGTGCATCCTGTTAAACAATGAACGCGACTCTACCACCGATGGATAGCGGCATAACCATCACATAACACTGGTGTGGTCAAATCCCAACGGCTGGTGACAGGCAACAGCGTCAACCGTAATGGCAAGAAGCTACGCCTTGAGGTCACTAATCACTAGGGTGCCCAGCGTGGCGATAGGGCTATTTGAGCATCCGGAGCAGGCTGGATTCGAAGGAGTTACCTACGGGACCATACATATGTATACGGTGCGACAGGTTATCGCCTCGTGGTGGCACTAGGCCGATCACATTTCTCGGAGAACTGACAAATGAGTTCTCGAGTGTAGTGAACAAAAGGGATGTTAAGAGTCCGGCGAACCGAATTTCTCTTACAAACGTATTACCGAAAGAAATCGTAATTCAAACACAATTTAATCAAATTCTGTTATTATTCGGATTCCGTTACCGTTAATCTAGGTTCCTACTCTACCATTTGGTCCAAAATACGTCACTTGAAATAAATGTAAGCGAATGCAATTTTTGATAACTACCAAGTTTGGAACAATTTTCCGGTCTTTTATTGCCAGTGAAGGAGTAGTAGACGAAATAGTATCGTAGGAACCTAGATTAACGGTACCCAAATCCAAAGAATGACATAATTTGATAGAATATTGTATCGATTACGATTTATTTCGGTATTACGTTTTTGTGGGCAATTCACGCTCCGCCGGACCATTCAGCATTCTTTCCTGACAGTTTGTCACTTATATGACACAGTCTGTCTGGTTCTGTGAGTGTCCCTCAGTGACGCTCGTGCCTTAAGAAGCTGTCAATGTAACTCCATCTACGGTATTCAATTGTTTGGATCAGGTAACTTATGTTCTTGTCAATGTTTGCTTTTTTGATATTCCGTTTGTAATAGAATATTATGTACACTATGTTAAAAAACCCGTCCGATCCGAAAGGGGCATATAGATATCCTAATCAGATCACCAAATAAAATAAGAAACATTAAATATTCATGAAAGTAAACATATTAATGAAGTTTAAAATTCAAGGTCGTCGTGCACAAATTGCCGCAATTACTCCAAAATTCAGCAATTGTTTAAAATAATATAAAACGACTTAAATATATAAAACGGCCTTATTTTGTTTGGCACCCAGGGACGGTGTCACTGCCACCGTAAGTATTGCCATTTCAGTTTCCTCGAATTATAATATTTTCTTTGGGCATTATTTTTTCTTGTAAACTGAAAATGATTATTTAAATAGGACCGGATATCGATACCTAACAATACCTGCACGAGTCGGATAAGGTTTTCTTAACACAATGTATATGCTAGACCTCAGTACAAATTACTTAAATATTTATTTTTGTTGCTATCCTCAATGATAAGGACGCTTGGTCATTTCCAGTATAGTTTTGGGCACAAGTCAATTTCATCAACAGCTCGTGGCTGTGTAAGTGTCGCTCCGGATTGTTATATAAGTAAATACTTAAACCGAAAGTAATGACATTGCGTTGCGCTTTATTAACATTTTTACAACGCCAGTCGAGTACATTTACGAGCTCCCTGTAAATCCCGCTGTTGTAGTAAACCGACGAATGTGCCCATTTATATTGATGTACTTTCGATTTGTTTAGATGCTGCATTCCTTGCTCTAGTAGTTGTGGTGTGGTGTAAGTGTGAGCCGCGCGAGTGTCGCGACCTCCGCGACCTGATCAAGTGTCCTAGCTTCTCTTATCTATTAAATACCCGCCGGAACTCATAAGGCATGAAGAAAATATTACCAACATATCGCTATATACGTACATAGTTCCTATCAAAGTCAAAATGTTTTATTTCAATTAAACCACTAAAATCGGTACTTTTGAAAAGTCAAAACTAGTTGCACGGTTCCAAAAAAGTGGGTCTTATGAAGAAGAAAGAGCCGGCAAGAAACTCCATAGATACTCCTTTGTAAAAAAAATACATGATTACAATATTAAGCTTTACAACTTTATTCCAAATAGTTGCTGAGAATTATGCAGTTTCATGTATAAGATTTATTCATTATCCAAAAAATAAATAGGGATTGCCACAGCAAGTAAGAGCTGACCAGCCCCGACAGACAGCACCCGTTCTCGAGCATGACGTGTGTATCGGCGTGGTTCGACTCAACCATATTATAGGGAATAAAACAACCCGACACACAACGCCACCATCAGCAGGATATTTAAGTGAGCATGACAAGCTCAGACCGCGGGCACAACAATTGTACAGATAAATATTTATGCATATACTTATTCAGATTGCTACATCAATATATAGATATGTGTATTGTAGGTATAAAAATTGACTCGAAATCCCACAGACAAACGGACAACATAGTTGTGTGGGGCATGTATATAAATAAATATATAATGTGTGGTCGCAGCTCTATCTAACTGGTGGCGCATCGCGCGGCTCTCGGCCCTTGGATGTCCATCGCCGTGGACATATGCGGCGCCGCGGCGCGCAGTCGAGCGCTGCTGTTGTTATATATTTTAACTTAAACGCCGCTTAACTCATCATCAGCTTCTTGAAGTCACCGGACACTGCTTCAGAGCATTTCTCGCATATCAAAATAAGGTAGGTAATTAAGAATACCATTTGTAAAACCCTTTATTTTGATAACCCACTCGATAGATTTTTAGGAAAAACTATTTTTCAAGACATAATATGGCGCCAAAAATCGGCCATTTAATTTTCATAATTTTTATAAAACTAGTGTCACTCTCACAATTGAGACGACGACGCCTCTCAAGCTTAAAATCCATCAAGTTATTTAGGCACTAGAACGTGACAAAGAAATATACGTACATGCACTCTAAAAACAACCCTCCTTCTGACGCAGTCGGGTAAAAATCCGACTTCATCTTTGTTGGGTTATGTAGGTACTTCATATTTAAACTTGAAGAGTGTGGTACCGAGTGCATAAGTACAGGGCTCTAAATGTGTTATTTTATTGTGTCAAAATCGTTATTCAATGACTTCAGATTTGCCGATTTTTGACAGTTTTTTCTACAAAATCTGTCAATTCTTACTCATATCTAATAGCGCCATTGGACGACCAATCTGATACAATGTTGAAATAGCAGACTTCGGCCCCAGGTCGCACTGCGTCCATATATTGACTGATATCATCGGCATCGCATGCATAGTTTTTTTTTAATTATTGGATAGGAGGGCAAACGAGCAGACGGATTGCCTGATGGTACGCTATTACCGCCGCCCATCACCCGCAACACCATAGGAGTCACAAGTGCGTTGCCGACCTTTTAAAAGAGGATTGGGCCTCCGGTAACCTCACTCACTCGGCGAAACACAACGTAAGCGTTTTTTGTGAGGCCTTTGTTGTATGTTTTCTGTGTGGTATCACTCCGGTCGAGCTGGCCCATTCATGCCGCAGCATGGCTCTCCCACGTATAAATACTAGTAGGGAAAACTATCTACTCACTGGACTACCATACTAGTTTTCACCAGACGGCCAAGTGTGAGTTTCATTTCACCGACTGCTGATCAGCGATTCCCGCGACCTTCACAATCAGAGAGCCAAACACATTTGATTAGTAAAATCGAGTCGGTGAAAAGAAACTTACACTAGGCCCTCGGATAGACAGACGTGGTGAATGTCACGAATCCCATGGCCGTGACCATATGGCGAGGAAGGTAAGTACGGTTTTTAGTCGGTACCATGAGGATTTTCCGTACTATAAAAAATGCCGTCGGATAGACAGACGTGTTACAAGACTGTGGCGCTATGAGACTACGCTGGTACGAGGCTACGCCGCTACGAGGCTACGCCGCTACGAGACTACGGTGCTACGAGGCTACGGCGCTACGAGGGTGCCGTAGAGTCGTAGTGCCTATTGTCCTTTCTGTAGAACACCGCCGCCGCGGATCAGTTATACTCGTAAAGACGCGTTTATAAGTTTAGTGATTGTCAGAGTCAATCCCTTCTGATGTGGGATACGTGCCTTGTAGGACATCGTGAGAAAATCTTCCTGCGTCATGCAGGTTACATAAATAATTGCATTGTCAAATCATTGATGATCATGATGATCATTGGTGACAAATAAGTAACGTAATTAAATAGTCGATAACAGTGTAAGCGGCGGCAGAGCACGGGCAGAGCGGGGGCAGAGCGGAGACACAGCAGCGCGGCCCGGCTAGGCAGCTACTCGGCAGCCGCCGCCGGCCGGCACGCCGTACGCGGCACACTGTACGCGGCACGCTGCACGCTGCACGCGGCACGCTGTATGCTGCACGCGGCACACGGCACGCTGCACGCTGCTCGCTGCTCGCTGCTCGCGGCACGCTGCACGCTGTTCGCATCACGTCCGCTCCGCCGCGCACTCGGCGCCCGAAGCGTTTAGTCTTGAACATTATACAAGTTTTGATTACGGTATTCGTTCTTGTAATATACGTTGTTGCGTACAACAGTCTTCTTCTTTACAATAGGTGAGCAAGCACTCGGATTGTGCGTTGCTTCTCTTTGTGAAAGGAAATGAATGCTTCAAGCGAGCCTTTACTGGAGTTGACAATACAATTGTACGAGCCACTTTATGCTTACTCCGTGGAGTTCGAGAGCTCGTGAAAACTAACGTAAGTACTGATAGAGTGACGGCGGAGTGACAGGGTGACGACGGGGTGACGACGGGGTGACGACGGGGCGACGGCATGACGAGGCCACGGCGGCCGGCTCGCGTCACTAGCGCGCACAACTGATTTACTTAACTTACAACTAATCTCTTTATTTCACTTTTATAAAGATTAGATTTGGTAAAGAAAGAAGACCTACATCTTATGAACTTGGACACCACGTAAGTAGGTACCTACTAGGTATTACTTATACAACCCTTTATCATTTATCCTATAACAGCTTGATAATGTACGTTATATCTGTTAATTCGCCCTTTAAGACATATACTCGTAATAGTGCAAAATTTGAATTGTCCAGCATAATCAGTAAACAAAAAGACAGACAAAAAAAAACAAATGTAAAAGTTTTGGCGTCAGTGTAACTGCATGCGTAGTTCACACACACACACACACACACACACACACACACACACACACATGGCTGTAAGCTATGTGTATCATGTAGTGGTGGGCTGCGATGTTGAATGTAATGTATTACCGGTCGCTTACATGTAGGTATATCAAGTCTGCTGATTGCCTGGTACACTGATTGCCTGCTGACTGCTGCTGAGTGATCGTACTCTAATGAATTGATCCTTAACATCAAACTACATGATCCTTACATTATAAAAACAAAATTTAAAAAAATAACAATGTCATAGTTTCTATATGTATGGAGTTTCTTGCTGGTTGTTGTCCATGACTCCCATTATTTGGAACCATGCACCTAGTTTCGATAATTCATAAATATAAGATATTATTATAATATTGGTCGAATTAAAATAAGACTGCCTCATTAGTCTAGTGGTCCCAAGTGAGACTGCTACACTAGAGGTCCTGGGTTCGATCCCCAGGTCGAGCAAAGTGTTATTGGGTTTTTCTATGAAATTCTCATTAGCAGCTCGGAGTCTGGATTTGTGCCCGGTTAATGGCTATAGGCTCGCCGCCTATAACATGGGACCTAAACATACCGGCGAACTGTGGGTACATTAAGTACACCTCTGCCTAACCCTCCGGGGAATACAGGCGTGATGGTATGTATGTGTTATGTTAAAATAAAACATGATACTTTGAATATTAAAGATAGGATCTTGAAAAATGGATTTGTAGCTACAATCCCCAGTTCTATAAATGTTAGTAAGTATTACCGCACGTACACACACACATACACACGTGTGTGTTAACGTGTACCGATCCGTCGTCATTGCAGAACGGCGAACATTTTCAATTGATCAAATTGAAGGGGAATTTCTAAGTCTCAGATTCTAATCAATTGAACTGCAACGCCACGCCACCGGCATCGAGCACTGTTGGCCCATTATAATTAGAAACCTGTTAAGAACAAATTATTATCATCTAACAGTTAGCTGCTGATGATGGTGATAGACGTAGGTACCTAAATGTCAATTATAATCGTCATCCATCTTGATGAGCGGAAGTGATCACGTTGCTCCACGTCGACATATTATATGAACCGGTGCCGCTAATGGCGGCGTCACGTCGTACCGGAGCCCGGAGACCGTAGCACCGGACACCGGCGCCGGGACACCGGAACCCGGAGGCCACCTCGACTATCCTGTTCCATCGTTCCATTTTTATTGACTAAGTACGTATATATTGATAAAAAGAAGACCTTGACCTAACGTCTGTAACGATCTCATCGTAATCTAAGGAAGATTACGATGAGATCGTTAGAGACCGCAGGTGTCATAAGCGACCAGGGCCGGTGGCGCCGCAGCGTATGTGAGTGCTGCTTGTGCTAACGTCGCGCGTCACGCTCACGCTCACGCCCGCTCGGCTGGCCACGGCTGCCGGCCGCTCCGGGTCCGCGCACACGCGTGCAGCCTAAAGCCACGCACTTCACGTGCACTCTATTTATATTAATCTTAGCTATTTATTTTAGTGGTGCGCCTCTATCCCTATCTACCCATATGTAAAACAGTTGGCACGTTTCAGTTTGTATCAACATTGGCGAAAAGTATAAATAACAATGAACATCACACAAAACGTAGTCCCGCCCCCCGCGCACCCCCCGCGCTCCCCGCGCTCCCCGCGCTCCCAGCGCCTCTCGGTCGCATGGATGATACATGATAGGTACATACAAAAGTCCCACCAAAACATAAATGTGAAACGATACGCAGCGCGCGGGTTCTTCAAGTTCTATACTAATTTCATAAATCACAGCATCTAAGGAAAAATCGACCGCGGGCCGATACATTATTGTATTATAATATACTTATATCCAATGGATTCATGGACCTAATATCTAAATGCTCAAAGATAAGTAGCGATTTCTGTGTGTGTTTTACTTGCCTCGCCCGCCTTGCGATACACACTATAAGAAGATATAATAATAAGTATTTGAACATTCGATACGACACGAATCGAAAAAAACATTCCAATATATATTCACATGTTATACAATTTTAGATTTTTTTATAATTTATAAATTCCACATCAAAGTGTGTACTCACCGTTTATGTAATCCACTGTAAACATATTAGTTCAATGTCAGCGTCCCGTTTTTCAGCACTATCTAGATACGCGGCGGCGTGTTCAGCCAAGTTCAAAGAAAAGGGAACTGGTGACGCAGCAGCCATGTGTAATAATATTACACGAACTATTTCAAGATACTTTTCATAAATTCATAAATGTAGCTCGAACACTTATTTATATTTTAACGTTTAAAAACTGGCATTTCTATGACTGACCGACAGACTTACTCACGCACTCACTCACTCACTCACTCACTGACTTATAGATCAAAAACCTAACTCACTTCCAGGTGACTTAGAAACCTGATATTTGGCATCAAACTAGACAAGTGAAGTCTTGAGCAGGATTATCTACAGAACTTGGCACATTTAGATCTCATTGTCAGCGAAGTCGAGAACCATAATTATTCTTAATATTGAACTTGGCTCCCATTTGCACATTAATGTTTTTGATGGGATCCTGCTTACTGCACGGTAGTGGTATTAATTTGAGGGTGAAAGGCGGCCGACGTCGACAGTCAATCAGCAGCGTCGCGCACCTACTGCCAATACTAGTGCATAAATGCGTTACGGGAACCAATTTTAACGAGAGGACTTTTATGGAGCACATGAAATTATCTATGGCACTATACGAAGAACGCCTGCACACCTGCAAGCAAGTCGCCGCCGCCGCCGCGGGCCGCTGCACGTCGGCCGATACCGCTTTAATATGTGGGTCGAGTAGCTAAGTGTGACCACGCGACATATGCATGACATGCATGCATCACTATTATATGTTGAACCCTTCAAGCTGATCCCCGTAGTGTAACCCGGTACAATTTTCGATAATTATAATTTAAATTCTGGTATATTACCGTTTTGTCATACACTAGCTTCTGCCCGTTACTTCATCTGCGTCAACTTAAAAATTGCATAATTGAGTAATAATTACGTATACAAACTTTCACATTTATAATATTACTACATAAACTACTTAAGGGTAATAACGATTTACTTAGTTTTTTCGCATAACTCACCATCACGCCTATATTTCCTGAAGGGTTAGACAGAGGTAGTTAGGCAATAAAACGGACGCCCCTATTACTTGGGACCTAAACACTCTGGCGAATTGTGAGTGTACATTCGCATACCTCTGCCTAAACCTTCGGGGAATACAGGCGTGGTGAATGTTGTGTTACCTCTTTATAAAATACATAGTAACTGCTACAGTGTAACAACGCGACAAACTCTTACATAAGTAACATCAAATTTGCGCTTTGCTACGAGCTCGGAGCGCGTAACATTGCCTCTTGCTACGAGCTCGTAGCGCCTAAGATTGCCTCTTGCTACGAGCTCGTAGCGCGTAGCATTGTCTCTTGGTACGAGCTTGTCACTATATGTATATATCCCGCGGTTCTTGTTTTATGTATTTCTGTACTGTTTTACTTTAAAGCTGTTCTAGAGCATGGATCATGATTTCGGAACGAAAGTTATGATCTATGGGTCTATTTATATAATACGAAGTACATATTTATTATCATAAATATGTTTAATGACTATAAATTAATCAATAATATTTAGAATGATCCTAGGGTTTTATTTTGTTAATTTAATTTATATAAGACAGTAAATTGATGCAATGTTTACCGAGTTAAAGCTAAAATTGGTTGGTTATCAAACTTGCTTAATTATCCTATCATGTTTAAGACAGTTCTACTGACTGTATCTTATTATTATTATTGCTAATGTTTATAGATATTTCGCTAAAATGTATGTATGATGGTAAAAAATGGCGCCTTATTGCTAATATGGTGCCATTGTTTGGATAAAGTCTAAAAATATACCTTAAAATCAGTTTATCACGGATCGGTTGCTGGTTGTTAAAGTTAAATACTCTGATTGTTACTATGCTGTGTTATTATGCCATTGTTACTATGCTGTGTTATTATGCCCCTGTTACTATGCTATATTATGTTACTATTTGATACAAATTATGTGATAGTTGTTTCATGTGAAACTGTATTTTAAATATCAAATGAATATGGCTATGGAGTTCCTTGCCGGTTCTTCTCCATATAATAGTACCTACACTGATCTGATCAAATCTGATCATTAATGCTCGGTTGATCATTAATGATCAGATTGAAATATATAACTCTTTCCATTGAGAAATATAATACGTTAAAATCAATTTATTCATTTGTTTCATTCCTTATAATTATCCATAGCAAATATTTCCCATAAATATTTTATTAGCAGATTAGCATTAACTTGGTCACATAATTATAACTTGGTAATATCATAATCCTTACATAATTACATATAATATATAGGCCCTTTCTGATAGGCTTGTAGCACGTAGCATTGCCTGTTGCTACAAGGTCGTAGCGCGTAACATTGCCTCTTGCTACGAGATAGCAGCGACTGGACTCGCAATCATTTGCTACGCCCACGCAACTTATCTACACATATTCCTCTTTAACTATGTAATATAATGCGTTTGTCAAAGCTTAACAAACAATCTTCTTAATTGACGGAAAAATAAACTGACGAAATAAAATATGAGAGCAAACATAAAACAAATCATTCTAGTTTCTAGTCGCAATAACTACGCTAACCTAGTTAATCTAATATACGTAAGTAATTTTGAGTCGGCGTCAAACAAATAATTAACGAAGATTTGTATGAGAATGATTTTGGTCGAGTTTGTTTGGCACCGAATATTTTTTTTTAAACGAGGTAACTTATTACTCACAAAAGCAGTTCGTAAAACAAAACCATTTTAAATGTACGCCGATTGTAGTTACTAACTATGAACGACGAAATATTGACTTTATGAAGTAATGCCGCATGTAGTGATGTGCTCGTAGCAGTGGTGTAGTGAGCAGTAACGCCTCGTCTGGGACACACGACACTTGTTCCTTGAGGGACTACACTACGCGACTACGACCAAGCGGTATGCGTGAGCGGCCGGCGCCGGCGCTCGGTAACTGCGTGTCCCCCTCAACTGCGTGTTGTGTACCGGTCAAATTGTGAATCCAAATCATCCAGGGACTTACTTAAACATACATAAAAAAATCAAAATCACACCAGCAGCTTAGGAGTGCCGAAAATGTTCACAATGTCATCTACTGGCCTTACCGAAACTGCATACAACGCCATGTCCGTTTGTGTCTGTGTTTTATTTCTGTCAAATCTGACAACCCGTTTTGTACAAAATCTATGCGAAAATAATTTCCTTAAACTTTAAAATCTTTTCATACTAAGCACTAATATCCTACTTTTAATTCTTGTCGAAATGTATGTTTAGTTGTTCACACGTTTCTCCATCCTACTTGTTATTGGCTGAATTGTCGTCATCGGCAAATATGCCATTATAAAAAATAACAAAAAATCTATTTCGTGCATTTTTTCGATGTTTTAATAGTGTAACCTCCACCCGTCTTATCTCCCCTAGGATACCGGGTCCGAGTAAAACGAGCGTGTACCAGTTAAGTGTATATTAACAAAAAAAAAATATATATAATGGCTCGTCAGCGGAGGCACACAAAAATTTGTAGGTCGTGGGGTTTAAGGCCGTCTGTTGTCACCTCTGCAGTGATAGGTACTCCCCTGTAGGTTTCAGAGTCCTTTGGCCGGAGGTGGAAGGTGGCCCAAGTGTGGGAGTGTCGGCGGCGTTGAAGCAGTTGTTCGGCGGAGTAAGGTATCAGCGGCCGACTAGTAGCTCGTCTTCCTGCCACTTGTGTCAGGCCGTAGATAGGTAGGTAGGCAAAATTACCAAGGTGTAAGAAGAACCTGGAAACCACCGTTCCATTGTGTTAAAATTAGGCCTGATATCTTCCGTGCTGGGGTATCACCAACGGCAACAAGCAGAAATTTGGAGAAAGTACCTATTTATTTGTAGTAGTGTTGCTGTGGTGATACTTACCAGAACGGAGTTTACATTAACCAAGCTAGGCAGCAAAAGAAAAGAAAGAACCAAAAAAAAAAAAACGTTAACTGTTCGTTACAAATTCAAATTTGAATTTATATAACAGAAAAAGGAAGTTGCTAGAAAAGGACAGCATGATGCAATATTAAATTATGGATAATTGTGTACAATGGTGCGTATTTCTGAATGTATAAAGCTGGAAATGAACATATGATTATTTACGTTTCATACTAAGGATGGTAATTAGCAAAGACATGGGAAAGTACTGATGGGTGTGGTTTGTGTGCTATTCAAAACTTACCCTAATGCGGGATCACAAATACACACAAGATGCACAAAACTATGTATTTTAAAACAACTGTATGCGAGTATAATATGTTACGCTAATGTCTGCTAGGGCGCCCGACAAGACGCAAAGCGATACGTTCACTCTCACATCAGCCTAGAAGCGACTGCCTTGTCATCGCGATCTGCGCGAGCGCACTCGTATGCGAGCACTCCCCTTGCCCCACTCGCCCTCGCCACAACCGCGTTCAAAAAGATGCATACAATCAATAAACGAAATATTAGTTTAATGTAATCTCTTTTTTATATTTGTTTTATTTAAGTATATTGATATTATTTCGTTGTATTATAATTTAGATTAACATGTTTTTATATAATTTTAATAGAAATGCAAATAATCATGTAACGTTTCGTTACAATAGTTATTCTGCTATTCGGGGTGGAGAGCTAAAAATCGGTCCAGCCGTTCTTGAGTTATAAAAGGTGTAACTAACCCCACTTTGTTTTATGTATATAGAAAGATAAATAGCTAATGACATTAAATAGATCATTGTAAATAGCTCAATGATATTTTAACTATTTATTATCATTGAAATAGCTATAATAACATTTCAAACAAGTATTACCTACTCTTTTTGTTTTGTTTTGTTTTGCATAGAGAAATAGACTTTTCCAACCATTCTCTACAGATAAACGAATAATGCACTTGTTGTTTTTTACAATGAACTAACTGTTAACATTAACTGTATCAATTCCACTTGGCTTTGCCATGCAAATAGGACTGTCTGCAATAATATTGGCCACCTTTCCGTCGATCATTGTCATATGCATGGCATGCAATGATCAACGGATCATGGGATATCTGCGCATCTCCACAATGCGTAGATACTAACACTGCATTTTGTTTTTCCATTTCAGTTTCTTTAATTTTAATGAATTCTGCTGTTTCGGAAGTAAACGAAAACTTTGGCTGAACTACGCGCCACCACCACTGTAGCCACTTACCACACTGTACATTAACTACCGGAGACGGGTCGTCACAAGTTCCGAATTAATTCACTTCAATCAATCGAATATAATGCGACGGTTAGGTATTTTTTAAGAATTTTAAGTGTCGAGTTTTTTTTATGTGGATTTTTGAAAGGATAACGTTACGTCTACTATATTGTCAGTAATAGTTTGCACGCCTGACAGCATCCAACCTTCAATTTATTTTCGTAAATCAAAACAACCATAAAAGCTTCATTATTTATATAAAACATAACGACACGCGCACGCGTTGCATCGCGCGCGGAGTTTCACCTGGCGGGCCACGCCAGCCACGGCGCCAGCGCGGCCGCGGCCACCGGCAGCAGGCGCACGAGTCCGGCCGTCGCGCCTCTGTTCGTGGCGATAATACGCATTCGCAACGCCGCCTCCGTGTCATAGATGGTGGCGTTCACCAGGTCCGCGTAGTTATAGAGCGCCGTGAAAACACTGGTGGCGCCCTCGGCCGGGTCCACGCGGCCGACGGCGCACTCCAGCGGGCCCATGGAGGTGACGCCCACCTGCGCGCCGCGGTACAGCACGGGCCCGCCCGAGTCGCCCGAGCACACGCCGCGCGCGCCCGCGCCGCCGCCCTCCACCGCCACCCCGCACACGCAGTGGAACCACGCGCCGCGCTCACAGAACACCAGCCGCAGCCGCACCTCGAACAGCTCCTCGCCCAGCATCGACTTCTCCGTGCGCCCGAACCCCAACACCTGCCGGTCAAACAGAAGAGATATTGTTTAAAGAAAGCTTACTAGCAATGTGGGTCGCACATTACTAGTATTCTTGTTAACCCCTCGTGCTAAGCTAAATGCTTGTGTTACGAGTGGGTTCACGTCGGTAGTGCAATGGATGGGTGGATGCCTAGCCATATAGGCTACCGCCGCTTCTGTATAAATGATATAAATACTACACCGCCCAACTATAGGCTTTTATCTAACCTGTTCTCGCGGACAGCGTTCGGCTATCATCCTGACCGGCTTATGAATCTGAAATTTAAGTCACCGGCAGTTGAACCTCCATAAACCCACGTAACTGGTGCCGCTCGCCGCTCGTGCCGCCGCCGCAATACAAACCTGCACGCGTGCTGACACTGGCCAGCACTAGCGCTGCGAGGGAGACAGGCTCGGTCGGACTCGTACCGACTGTAAGCCGTACTCGCCTTCCCTTGCCCCATGGTCACGGCCATGGGATTCGTGACGTTCGCCACGGCCGTGACGAAGGCGGCAACTGTCTGTCACCTGCACTTCTTCGTTCTTGAGGTCGGAGGGGTTGTAGCGGCGCATGGCTCGCATGGGGTCGAGCAGCGGCTCGGCCGCGAGCCTCATGTCCTTACGCGTGCGCACCAGTCCCACGTCGTGGTGCAGCAGCGTCACGTCCACGCCGCGGCCCTCGTCCTCCTGCACCACCTTGTAGCTGCGGACACACGCACGCCAGTGTTACACGCGGGCCGCGCGCCGCCGGGGGCGGAGTGCGCCGCGCCGGGGGCACGTACCCGGGGTGCCGGTACAAGTAGTGCACGGCCGCGATGTCGCCCTCGGGCGAGCCGGGCCGCCGCGCGTTGTACTTGACGTAGGCGATGTGCGGCGACACGCAGTGCGCGGCCGTCAGCGCCCAGCGCGCCGCCACCACCGCGGCCGAGCAGCGCGCCGACCAGTAGCGGTCCAGCAGCACGCACGCCGCCGGGTACACGCTCAGCGCCGCCGCCTCGCCGCCGAACACGCGCCGCGACTGCGCCGCGCCCGCGCCGCCGCCGGCCCGGCGCGCGCTCTGCATGCTGCGGTAGAACCCGTACCGGCTGCCGTTGCCGGCCGCTTCGCACGCGCACACCAAGGACGCGAACACCAACACCGCTCGCATCACTACCGCCTACCGCCTGACCAAGGACGATCTCAACATTGTGCTCAGCATATCACTCGGAGACATATCACGAGCAACGTGCCACGACGTTGTCATTGACTGACATCGCCGTTACTCTATGACAGCTCCATGAAATGAGATCCGTAATTAAATGCGCGAAACCTGACGTCATCAAGAGGTTATTGTCAAAGCGATTATTGTTTGTGGCTGTACCTAAGATTAACTAGTTAAATCTATAAACTGAATGACAATAGACGTTTTACTAGTATTATGTAATGTGAATTGTACATATAATATTGTTACAAGCTGGGGTTGGGGATAAATTAAAATCACTAATTTCACCAGTCACCAAACAGTCACTTTATTCACCACACAAACACACAGAAATCACACGAACAGTAACTATACACTAGCACTTGTTACACTGCACTGATAATCACTTGTAACTTCACTTCGATCTTCACTTGGATGCGTCCAAAACTGAACTGCCCTTGCCGACGCTGTCGACCATTATTTATATGAGCCACGAAGATTCTGGATTCGAAGAATCTCGATAAATCTCAATAATGCGACCCGCCCGCATTTTTGAGACAATAGATGTTTACGTCCTTTATTCAACTTGCGAACAATAGATGTTTACAATCGCCATTGTTAATCCTTGACCTTGAGCCCGGTCTCACGCTATTGTGTTTTGTTTGTCTTTCTTTTTGTTGCGGGTGCCGCATTCTAGCATATTCCTCTTGTTTGTTTCCTACCTGCTTCATCGACTGATCCTGAATCTTCGTGACCCATCTCCGTCGTCCTAGTTACTCGGCGTAACAATATATATGAGGCCGCGTGTGGTGGTGTGGTGGTGTGGTGTGTGTGCATCGAGCGGGTCAGACATATTATAGTTTACTTACCTATTTTCATTCACTAGATCCGCAACGATTTTTAGTTCCAAGGCAGGGACACTTAATAATTAATTAAACGTCTAAAAAGGGTAAAAAAAAATTGAAATGAGACGATTATGTAGTACCGACCCTACATCAAATCTTTATTCGAATTAATAAATCGCTGATCGCATGTCGGTACCTACTTCGGAGGACGGCTACAGAGTCGTAGCACAAATGTTGCGTTGTAGGTATCTGATTCCTAAATTCTGGTCAAATATTCACTTACTCAACACCAGCCACTTTAAAGGCTCGCCGTTTTGAACCAAACGATGATATAAGAAAATAGAGCTAAAATTAAAATAGTTAAGTACAAAACTTTTGTTTTGTAACTACATATTTTATTGCGCAATTAACAACGCACTGTATCACGTAATCAATTTTTTTTTCACTTGTTGTTTTTTTTATTCTATTACAATAATAATTTTTAATATATATTCGTGCCTACTGTCATGTGTGTCATGTATTTGTATATATATTCCATGCTAAGATTAGTACCTATAAAGTTATTTTAGTAAATAAAAAATTCGACTGCGGGCAGGATTCGAACCTGCGTCTTCTGGTTAGATACACCAAAAGCTATGATTACTAATCCACCGCGAGTCAGTGACATTTTAAGATGACGTCAGTGACATCTATTGAAAATCAAGTTACTTTGCTTCTCAACCGACATGACTTACTTTACGTCTGGTATATCTAACCAGAAGAAGCGAAAGAAGAAGAGCAGTTTCGAATCCTGCCCGCAGTCGAATTTTTCCTTTACTAAAATAACTTTATAATCGTGCCTAGCTAAATCTACGCCGTGACAGGCGGACGTAGCTCGTAGGTAGGGTTGCATGTACAGCTGGTGCAGTAATAGTAATGTGTGCGTGTGGTGTGTGTGTGTGCAGGTGGCGCGCGGCGCGGCGAGGATGCGCGGCGGGCGCGGGCGGCGCGGCCCCGCCCCCCCTGCCCCCCCACCATGAGCGCCGCGCACAACGCCACGCCCGACGGCTGCGACTCCGACGCGGGCGTCCAGCCCGCCGACGAGCTGTTCCGCTTCGTGGTGCACGGCGTGCTGCTGAACGCCATCGGCGCGGGCGGCCTGCTGGGCAACGCGCTCTCCGTGCTGGTGCTGTCGCGCCCGCAGATGCGCTCCTCCATTAACTGCCTGCTGGTGGGGCTGGCGGCGTGCGACACCGTGCTCATCGTCACGTCCGTGCTGCTGTTCGGGCTCACGGCCGTGTTCCCGTACACGGGCCACCTGCGCTACTACTACTACCACGTGTGCCCGCACATCACGCCCTACGCGTACCCCATCGCCAACGCCGCGCAGACCATGTCCGTGTACCTCACGCTGATCGTGACCGTGGAGCGCTGGGTGGCGGTGTGCCATCCGTTCCGCGCGAAGGCGCTGTGCACGTCGTCGCGAGCGCGTTGGTACGTGCTGGGCACGGCCGCTTTCGCGTTCGCCTATAACGCCCCCAAGTTCTTCGAGGCTCAAGTGATCGAGCGCTTCGCGGACGGCGAGCCCGTGTACTGCGTCACCGCCGACGTGCACTTCCGCACCGAGTCCTACATCGTGGTTTACATCCACTCGCTGTACATGATCGTCATGTACATCGTGCCGTTCACGGCGCTCGCGGCACTCAACGCGTGCATCGTGCGGCAGGTGAGGCGCGCGCAGGCCGAGCGAGCGCGCCTGTCCCGCGTGCAGCGGCGCGAGCTGGGCCTGGCCACTATGCTGCTGGTCGTCGTGCTCGTGTTCTTCCTGTGCAACCTGCTGCCGCTCGTCACCAACTCGTTCGAGGTGTTCCTCGGCGACCAATTCGACAAGCTCGACCCGCTCGTCAAGACCAGCAACTTACTGGTGACAATCAACAGCAGCGTTAATTTTGTCATTTACGTGATCTTTGGCGAGAAGTTCAAGCGCGTGTTCCTAAAAATGTTCTGCGGCGGCGGCGCGCGGCCGCGCGGCGGCACTCGCGACTCTCCGGAGCACACGCGCGATGATTCGTTCGCGTCGTGCGGCGAACGCGTGTCGCTGCGGCTCGCACGCAACGGCACCCTGCGCCGCTCCGAGGCACGCAGCTCGCGCGCCGCCAGCCTGGCCGGCGGGGGCGGCGGCGGCGGCGGCGGCAGCGCAGGTCGGGCGCGGCGCGCTCCCTCTCCCGCGCCCACCGTGTACTACCCGGCGCCCGCCACAGAGCTCACGAGCACGTCGGACGCGCGCTGGAACGGGCACGCGCGCGCCCACTTCTAACAGCGCACGCGTGCGCCGCCCGCCGCCGCGCACATCTCCGCGCACACCTCCGCGCGCACCCCGTAGTCTGCGCCGCCGCCGACCGCCGCCCTAACGAACACTTTCTATATCTACTGACAGTACTGACGCTGTGAAACTTTACTAACGCTCTCAGTTCGGTTGTGCCAGGAGTAGGTTTAGCTCAAGAACATCATACAGTGATCTGTGTTATGTATTAAGTGGGTAGTTTTGGAAACCAGTGACGGTAACTGATACGGATAGGTAGTGAATTCTCAGGAAACTGTCGTGTTCGCTCCTGCTCCGGTGTACCAGGTGTCCTACATTATTATCTGTATATTTATGTAAATATAAATCCAGCCCTCGCCTGGCAGTAAGGCCTAATGAAATACCGCTCGGTCGGTGACTACGAATTATTATGTTGTAATGTAAACTTTTTGTAAATAATGTAGTTCGTTGTAATATAAATACGTGATGAGGAGCGTGATGTATCACACTCACCTCTTTGTCACGTTGTACCGGTAGCACTCGCCGACGACTTCTATCAATAAAATGTCATTTAATATCATTTTGTGTTCATTATGATTGTGCCTAAGGGTCGATTCAGATCAGGCGGAAAAATGCTCGCGTATGTTTGAACTTGTTCTTGGCCGCCATTCACACTTAGCGTAAATAGCTCACGGATACGTAAACTGTCTCGAGCATGTTCGCGGATCTTCAAACCGTCTCGCAGATGTTCTATCAGCTCGTGCTTTATAAATTTAACCTTAACTGTCACTAATGAAGCACACTAGACATTGAACGCTGTGTACAGTAATAATTGGTTTTCAGATGTATGTATTGTGTATCGCCGTAGCTGTGCTGAATTGTCTTAGTCTGTAGTCTGTCACTGTACTTACAAAACATATAAATTAAAAAAACATGACAATAACAAATAAAAAACATGATCGAGCAGTAGCGCGTGCGCTCGCACGAGCTCGTGCAGACGCGGAGGGGATGTTCGAACACACACTACTGTGTTATTGGATAAAATTGAATGCATACTATTTTCAGTTAAGTTTGATATTTAATTACCACATAAAAAGTGCTCGATAATTTTTCCGCCTGATCCGAATTGACCCTAATACACCACCTTTGATACTGATCCCTTCCCACCCTTCCCATCGGGGTTACTTTGGACTCAACAACTTTGGCCTGGTCTAACCAATGATACTATATAATGTCATTGGGTCTAACGGTCTAAAGTAATTTGGTGCACCCCGAAAAACGTGCAATTGGCACCGTTTATAATTTACATGTTTTGGTGATCACATTATCTCCGTGATCAGGCAAATCTCACCTCCAAAATCTCAATATTAATATTCGTAGAAATACCAACTACTAGTATTAAATAGTTAGGCTAAATGTTAGGTATTATGAAATCAATTATTCCCATCAAGTCTGTGTATATGATACATAAAGTATATGATACATAATTATATTAATCACCAATATTTCGAAAACCATAAGATTTTCGCTGCGCGCTGCGCCGCACCCCGGGAGGAGCAACAAACTATTCAAGTTTCAAATTCGATTCCAAACATTCAAAAGTTTCTGCATTTTAGTAAGCGTCTGGCTCAGTGCGCCCCATCCGTACGAGGCACACTGATCGCATACATCAGGGATTTTTTTTTATTGGTGCTCAAAATGTCCAAATTAGCTCAAGAAAAAGCCACCGAAATCACTTTTATCTTGTTTACCGGAGGATGCAGATTAGAATCCAGTCTGCGATTGATGTTTTCCTTAAAAAAAATGTATAAGTACCTTTGAAAATGATGCATGCTTTAATTTCAATAATTGCAAAGACGACTTACATAAATACATTACATGCCAAATATAATACGGCAAATGGGCAGACGAGCCTTCTGATAGTAAGAAATCATTACCGCCATCGTACACCTGCAACACCAAAGGAGTTGTTGAAACGTTGCGAGCCTCAAAAGCCCCAACGGGCTACAGACTACCAGACTACCGCAGTAGCCGACGGACGGACACTCTACCCGAAGTTTGTTTTTAAATGGCGCCCTAGGAAGGCCGGGTTCGTCACCCGAGTCGACCCGAATCGTTTATAACAGTAGGTATCTATTTGGCTTACCAGTATCCAGTGAAGATTTCACGAGTTTTAGCAACATCTAGAGACAGAACGTTTTCCTCAACCAGACCTGCAGCCGGAGCACAAGACATCCTGTAACAACAAATGCGCTCGGAACTGACTAAGTATATACCATATTATTACGTCTTAGCAAAAAATCTGAGCAATAAAATTACTTTTGAGAATTTTGAGAACCTCTATTATGGAACCAGAGGAAGACAACAGCACATTTGGCGTAGCGGCTGAGCTATCGGCCTCTACACTAAGTGTTATGGGTTCGATCCTCGCACGAAGCAAATATTTGTATGATCTACAAGTATTTATTCAGGGTCCGGACCCTGAATAACGGAAACAACGATTGTGTGTATGTGATAGGTATAATGTGTGTTTGTAAACGCACCCACGGTACCAGAGAAATTTCTGGTGTGGGGCAATTTTTTTTTTCTACGGCAATTACACAAATTATTATCAATTCTATTGGCTAAAACAATTTCTCGTTATCAAAGGCAGTAATAGCCTAGTGGTATGACCGTTGGACTGCCAAGTCAAACGTCTCGAGTTCGAACCCAAGGCACGCACCTCTGACTTTTCGAATTCATGTGCGTATTAAATAGTTAATTATCACGCGCTTAAACGGTGAAGGAAAACATCGTGAGGAAACCTGCATGCCTGAGAGATTTTCTCGATGGCGTGTGAAGTCTGCCAACCCGTACTAGGCCAGCGTGGTGGACTATAGCCTAATCCCTCACATTCTGAGAGGAGACCCGTGCCCAGCAGTGGGACAGTATAATGGGTTGATTATTTAAAGACGAATTACTTCCATTCTCATTTCCCTACATAGAAATTAACTTGTATTATGTAGAAAATCAATGTAAAAGGGTACGATGGGCTGACATTAAAAGCCCCTAAATAAATGATAAATAAAATTTAATGAGATTATATCAAATTACGGTATCAAATGTCATATAAATGAGCCCACACGGTTAAATACATGCATTGATAATATTTTTAGTGATTTAACTAACGCTGTAGGTAAAACATATAACCTCTGCCTATCAGATCATAATACTGCACAAGTTGTCGAAATTAAACACGAAGCCAAAAGCATCGTACAGCACTATTTTGTAAGTAAAAATGATCTCAGTAAAGAAAACATTAACAAATTTGTATGTTATATTAGTGAATTATCCTTTTCAGAAGTCTTTGATATTTCACAAGCCAATGATAGTTTTAACGTGTTCCATGATCTTCTTACATTATTTTATAAGTTATGTTTTCCCGTTATATCAGAAAAAAAAACCAATAAGACCAGTAAATTAAAATGGATCACAAAGGGTCTTAAAGCAAGCAGTAAGACTAAAAGAATGTTAAGATATAAATATTACAACAACAGGACAAACGAAAATAATAAAGAATTTAAAACATATGCGTGTATATTAAGGAAATGCATAAATAACATGCAATCTTTAAATAACCAAAAGTTCATTGCGTTCGCCAAGAATAAATGTAAAGCCACTTGGGATGTAGTCAATCGTACGTAGTACTGGTAACGAGTCTTCGAAGGAATACATTGATGAGATTGTTGACAATAATATTACAGGTACATCAGGTTTTGACATTGCTAACATATTTAATAATTTCTTTATTGATATTATAAAAAATAATACGACTACTAAAACTAATAATATCAATAATTCTTATTTAAACAATAATAACCATAGTATATTCTTAGATCCTACAAATGCATCTGAAGTTTATCTAATTATAAAATCTCTAAAAAATACGAAGTCATCTGGATATGATAATATATCCATCCAACTTATAAAACTTGTATCTCAACACATAGCCAAACCATTAGCTCACATTATAAACTTGTCACTCGAACAAGGCTGTTTCCCAGAACAGCTTAAGGTTTCAATAATTAAACCTCTACACAAAAGTGGTTTAAAAACGGACAAAAATAATTACCGACCATTAACACCAATATTATCCAAAATTTTTGAGAGAGTTATGAACAAGAGGTTACTAGGTTTCTTCGATAAATTTGAGGTATTAGCAAAGGAACAGTATGGTTTTAGAAAAGGAAGGTCTACTATGCTAGCAACTTACAATTTAGTTAAATCAATTATGTACAAGATAAATTTTAAAACACCATCTGCTGCTCTCTTTCTAGATTTAAGTAAAGCTTTTGATTTTGTTAATCATTCAATATTGTTAAAGAAGCTAGACGAATGTGGTATTAGAGGTATAGCTCTAAAATGGTTTCAATCATATCTGAGCAATAGAATACAGTTCACAAGAATAATGAAACATAATTCTGTTACTAATAGACTAGAAAATTTTGACTCAGATTATAGATATAACAATTTTGGCGTACCTCAAGGTAGCATACTAGGGCCACTGTTGTTTCTTGTCTATATAAACGATCTCCCACAGGCTGTTGTCAAACATGACAGTGTTTTGTTTGCGGATGACACCACAATAATAGTAAGATGTAACAATGAAAATAATTATGAAGCCGAAGTTAATAAAACACTACAGGACATAATGAAATAGTTGAAATTAAATGCCTTAAACATAAATATAAACAAAACAAAAATAATCCATTTTAAAACTTTCAAAAGTAAACAAATTCTTTTTAACATCTCTTGCAATAATCAGATAGTCGAACAAACACAAAGTACAAAATTTCTAGGTATTATAATGAACGAAAACCTTACATGGAAGGAACATATTGATAAGCTTTGTAAAAAAATAAATAAATTTGTTTTTGCTTTGAGGAAAGTTAAAGATACAACCTCAAAAAAAACTGCATTAATGGTGTACCATGCCTACATTACTTATTTCTATAATTCGTTATGGCATAGTTGTTTGGGGATATTCTACAGAATTAATGAGAGTTTTTATAGCACAAAAAAAATGCTTGCGTACAATTTACAATATGGAATGGTCTCAATCTTGTAAGCCGGTTTTTAAAGCAGAGAAACTATTAACTGTGCCTTGTATTTATATCTATGAAGTGGCTAAATTTGTGAGATGTAATACAGAATTATTTGAAAATAAAAACAATTTATACAAATGAAAAGTAACTCACTCACATTTAAAAATGCCTGTTCCTCGACTTGAAATGTTTAGACGTAGTTGCATATATATGGCACCACTAATATATAATTCATTGCCAAAGAGAATTGTTGAGCTGCCTCAACTCGAAAAACACTCAAATTCCTATCATTTTAGGAATGTATTATAAATTCTTATAATTTGGTTGTTCGTAGATTATAGGTGTTTATTTTTATAAGGAGGTACTACCTCCTAAAAATAATATATAAATAATTTGCATGCTATTATATAATGGCGGAATGTGCCTTGCTCCGGAATTTATTGTAACATCTTATTGTACCACATTTTATGCGAATAAATTTGATTTGATAATTTAAAAAAAAGGCGAATGAATTGATAGATATCATATTCATAATGATGATGTTGCTGATTGCGATAGTGATGATTATGAATCTAAATTCGGCAACAGAATTGCTCTGGGACGGTAGAATTTGAAGATATACCGATCTCAAAATTTAGTTAGTTATTTATAATTATAATTCTCAAAATTAAGAAGCATATTTGAAGCAGTTCTTGAGGACTAGGTATACACAAAATACAGTTCTCCCACGCAAACACTGGCAAACCATCAAACGCGGAGCGGCTCGAACGGCCAGGGGCCGGTATTCGGACGGTCGAAGCCCTCCGTCCCGTTCTGAAAGATGGCACGGCATGCTGACACAGGTGCTGTCTGGGCACCGGGTGCTTTGGTAAGTAACTGTGCCAAATCACCGGAAGAGAGCCATCAGGAGGTCACGGCGCTAGTGGAGTGTGCCGCTTGGGAGGAGCCGCGCCGTGTCCTCGCAGCTGCGGTGGGAGACGACCTGTCGCTGCCGGTCGTCGTTCGCTCAATGGTCGGCAGCGCGACGTCTTGGAGCGGGAGAGGGAGAGTGCCAGCACTGACCCGACCCGCTCCCGGCGCACCGGGAGACGTCGGCGGAGGCCAGACAACGCCCTCCTCCAGCCTCCCTAAATGGGTCCGGGGGTGGCGGGCGCGGGTGTGGTTTTTAGTCGGTAGGTCACCCACTCTGTGTGGAGTCCGACACGCCCCGTCGCCTCCCCGGGCGGCGGATGTCCATGAGGATTTACCACACGAAACCAAAAAAAAAAAGGTTAGGTTTTTTTTTTATTATAAATTTTCATTTTTTTTCTTTTAATTTCCGTAAGGGCTATTTTAGTTTGTTTTATTTCTCCTGTTTGTCATCCGACAAACGCTCACTGCGAAATCTAGGAACATTTTTCTAAACTTTTTGTTTGCTATGAGGCAGTGAGCATTTGCCAGACTGACGTCTGCCTCCAATTGTTGCTCCAATTTGTGCCTTGCGGCATGGTAAACAGGGCATTCAAATAAAATATGCTGGACGGTTTCTTCGTGTACTGGGTCACAAATGCATGACGGGCTCTCCTTACACTTGAATCGGTGTAGATATTGGGAAAACCCGCCATGTCCCGTCAATATCTGGGTCATTGCTCCCTGTGGCTCAATTTTCCGCGTTAAGCGGTAGGCGTCCACTGCGTTCGGGAGGAACAGCTTCGTGACGGAGGCAGTCTCTTCACTCAAATATCGCCGGTTCCACTCATCAAGGGACTGGCTGCGAAGCTGCGCCTTGACAAAAGAGACCGGACACCGGTCATAGTCTGGCTTCCTCCGCCCGGAAGCTGCTGCCTCCTTTGCTAGGGTGTCGGCGCGCTCATTGCCCTCCAATCCGGCGTGAGCCTTGATCCAGAACAAGGAGATATCTTTGCCTTGGGTCAAGGCCTCGCAAAGGTTTTGACGCGCCTGGAACGCAAGTGAATGCAAGGAGCTATGGTTTGTGACTGCCTGCAAAGCTGCCATCGAATCACTGTAAACACCATAGCTCCTTTCGCCGCAGCTCAGAATCTCGCACGTGGCTCGGCACAGGGCCAGGAGCTCCGCCTGGTAGAATGTGCAGTACGCTGGCAAACATAGTTTTCGGGCTTTCAGTTCAGCTCCGACCTTACCCCCTATTTTGCTGCAGTCTGTGAAAATACGGCGCGCCTGCACGTTGTGCCGGTCTACCAGGCTTTGATCATCAAGACTCTGGAATCCTAGTTCCAAGCGCCGAGCCGGATGCGGGGTTTCCGCGAAGCCCACCGCGCGCTCGACCTCCCGGTCTCCCAGCACTAGCCGGGACGACCCTTTCCGCGCTTCGTATAGGGCCGCTGCTTCTTGTATACGAAGGTCTAAAGGAAGTATCCCGGCCAGGTAGGACCTGCAAATTTTCTGAGCGACGCCTCTTTGAACCACATTGAGCAGTTTTTTGACCCCGATCTTTTGGGCTGCGGGAGCCCACGCTGCTGCCGTGTACAAAATGACGGGCTCAACTGTTGCCGTGTAAATGGTCCGGATAACATCCGGGTGCAGCCCCCAACTGATTTTGGCCGTTATTTGCAGCTGTTTATAGATATTTAGGGCCTTCCTACACGTGTTAGCAACGTGGCTGTTAAAAGTCAGCTTTTCGTCTATGGTTAGCCCTAAAATCTTTATTTAACGGGACATGCCAATGTCGACCCGACCCATGCTCAGACGCGGGGTGTCGTACTTCAGCTTGTTTGTCACCAGCATGGCGCATGTTTTCTGCGGGGCAAACTTGAGCTTATTTCTGACACCCCATCTCCGGACACGCTCGAGGGCGACATTGGCCTGCCGCTGCACCTCCGAACCAGTATCCCCGGCGAACAGCAGCACCACGTCATCCGCGAATGCCTGGCATTGAACTCCCTCCGCTTCCAAATCTTTTAGAAGGGGATCGAGAAGAACGTTCCAGAGGATCGGTCCACCAATCGATCCTTGTACGCATCCCTTCTGCGTTTCTTTCTTGTGCTCGTGCGCTGTGAACGGCGGGTCATGGATCTCACCATGGACCGGTTCGTTCACCCGCTTCGCGAGAGCTCAGGTTAGGTTCGCTCAGGTTAGGTTCGCTCAGGTTAGGTTCGCTCAAGTTAGGTTAGGTTAGGTTAGGTTGGGGGACCCCCTCACAGTGCTTGCGTCCACGTCGCGTCCCCTGGAAACAGCCCAGTACTGACCACCGTAACGGAGTGGCAGTCTGGGTTGGCCAAAGTGCACTGTGCTTTCGTAGCCATCTTAGCCTTGAGGATACGAACTGTCGATGTCATTACCTTCGCGGGACGCCTGCGGGCGATTTAAAAAACAAAAAGGCCCTTCTCAGGGCCAACCCAAAGGCCCTTCTCAGGGCCAACCCAAAGGCCCTTCTCAGGGCCAACCAAAAGGCCCTTCTCAGGGCCACTCCGACGCTTCGGCGTCAGAGGCTAGCCGCGCGCCGTCTGCGGCTAGCTTCTTCGGAGGAGCGGAGTCGTCTGACGACTCGATGGTTACTGTGTCGGACGCGGCCGACTCTGGGTCGCGAAAGCGAGTATACCGGAGCGGTGGGTCCGAGGGCTCCTCGACCTCGAGGTCAAGGCTGCCGAAGGCTAAAAAGCCGACGGTGGCCGCGGAGTCCCACGTCGTTGGGCTCGCGGACGCCCAACGCCAGTTGGAGCTGTCTCGGCGGGGTCTGCTCCAGCAAGAGCTGGAGGAGCGGGTTGCGGCCAAAGAGAAACGGGCGCTCGCCGCCCGGGCCAAGTCCGGGTACGGGGCGTCCCGCGTTCTTTACGCGGACTTCTCACTGGCCGAGCTCGAGAGGATGGCGGAGGAGGACGAGGAGGAGATCTTGGAGGTCGCCTCCAAGTCCTCAAACCTAAAGGGGACCTTGCAGAAGGCCCTGAAGTGCAGGGCCGCGAGCATGCGTGGCGTCGTCGCGGAGCTAGTCCAGCGAAAGGCCACGGACGAGACGCGGCAACTGCAGGCGAAGGTGGATCGCCTGCAGTCGGAGGTCAGCCAGCTTCATCAGAAGCTGGCCGAAGCCACGGCCCGGCCACAACAGGCCAAGACGAGCCCTGCGGCAGAGGGGCCCGCCTCCTCCAACCTTGAGGACATCATCCGCAAGGTTGTAATGGAGGAGAGGGCCTTCACAAGAGCCTGCTTCGCAGGAATAGAGGACCGTCTCCTGCCGGAGAAACGCCTCCGACCGCCGCTTGCGGCGGATAAGAGGCAGAGTGAGCCGGGGCCGTCCTTGTCCCCGCCCGAGCCCCAGTCGGAGGATGCCCTTCTCCCTTCGACAACCCCGTCCAACGAGTGGACGGAAGTGGTCCGCAAGGGGAAGGGCAAAAAGTCGGCGACGGCCGCCCCTGCCGTCCCCACCGCCACCGCCGCCACCGCCGCCGCCGCCCCTAGCCAACCGCAGACCGGCAAGGGAAAGCGGAAGAGGAAGCGGAAGGGGAAAGGGAAAGGGAGGGGAAAGGGACAGCTGGTCCCCCCAAAAACCGCGGCCGTCGTGGTGACGCTCACCGCGGAGGCTGCGGAGCGGGGGGAGAGCTACGCGTCCATTTTGGTGCGGGCGCGTGCCAATGCTGATCCCACCCAGCTGGGGATCAGCGGCGTCTCTTGCCGGCGGACCCAAGCCGGGGCTCGAATCTTCGAGTTCCCGGGGGCAGAGGGGAGTGCCCATGCGGACCTCTTTGCAGCCAAGCTGCAGGAGGTCATCGCCGACTCGGCCAAGGTGGCCCGACCCGTCAAGTCGGCGGCCATAGAGGTGACGGACCTCGATGACTCCGTCACCAAGGAGGAGGTGGCGGCAGCGGTCGCAGTCATAGGGGGCTGTGACGTCAAGGCGGTCCAATGCCGGGACATAAGGCCCGGCCGTGGCGGCATGGGCACCATCCGCCTCGAGTGCCCGGTCGTAGCTGCTAAAGCCGTCCTTGCCAAGGGACGGCTCACAGTCGGGTACAGCTCGGCTGCAGTCCGGGCGCTCGAGGACCAGCCTCTGCGGTGCTTCCGGTGCCTGGGCATCGGGCACACCCGGTCCCTGTGTCTGTCCACGGTGGACAGGACGGACACGTGCTACCGCTGCGGCAAGGACGGACACAAATCCGCTGCCTGCAAGGCCGCCACGCCGCACTGCGCGGTGTGTGCCGCCAGTGGCCGCCCGGCGGGCCACATTATGAGGGGGAGGAACTGCAATCCTCCCCCTAAGCGGGGCAAAGCACAGGCGCCGAACAGGCCTGCTGCTGCCGCTGGCTGCACCGTCGTTCCTGCGGCGGCTGCGGAGGGGGGTGCGATGTCCGAGTGATGGATAGGGTCGAGCATCGCATCCTTCAGGCGAACACCAACCACTGCAGGGCAGCCCAGGATCTGCTGATGCAGACCATGGCTGAGTGGTTGGTGGACTTGGCGGTGGTCGCCGAGCCTTACTCGGTCCCTGGCCGTTGGCTGGGCGACCGGGACGGACTGGTGGCGTTGGTGTCGCGGCCTTCCATGGACTCCCCTCCCCTCTCGCTCTTAGAGAGGGGACCGGGATACGTGGCCGCCGCGTGGGGAGACATGGCCCTGGTGGGGGTCTATTTCTCCCCAAACCGCTCTCTCTCGGACTTTGAGGATTTCCTAGAGATCCTCACCGCAGTCATAGGGAGGGCGGCGCCACGCCAGGTCGTGGTGTTGGGCGACCTGAACGCCAAGTCGGCGGCCTGGGGCAATCCGGCCGCCGGTTGCAACGTCCGGGGGCGCGCCGTCCAGTATTGGGCGGCCTCGTGCGGTGTGTCCCTCCTTAACAGGGGGGCGGTCCAAACGTGCGTGCGGCGGCAGGGTGGGTCGGTGGTGGACGTCTCGTTTGCCACCCCCGCGCTTGCCGCCCGCGTCGTCGACTGGCGGGTGGAGATGGTGGAGACCTTGTCGGACCACCGTTATGTGCGGTTCGACATCTCCACCCAGCAGCGGGGAGGGGGGATGGCCCGCGCTGGGCAATCTCCCTTCCCGCGGTGGGCACTCACCCGCCTGGACCGGGAGGCAGCCAAGGAGGCAGCCTTTCTGCAGGACTGGCTGTCGCCCCCCCCTGTCGAGGAGGTCCCGGACGTGGACGCCGCAGCGGTCCGGCTCAGGGGGTCCCTGACCGAGGTGTGCAACTCCAGCATGCCTCGGTCTCGCCGTCCGCCCCCCCATCGTGCCGTCTATTGGTGGACGGAGGAGCTGGCGGAGCTCAGGGCCGCCTGCGTGGCGGCCAGAAGGGCCTACGCGCGGAGCCGACGGCGCAGCGCCCAAAACCGAAACCGGGCAGAGGAGGACCGCCTATACGCCTCTTACCGAGAGGCGACGACGGTCCTCAAGTCTGCAATGGGCGCTGCAAGGGACTCGGCGTGGGCCGAGATGCTGGAGGGTCTCGACAGGGATCCCTATGGGAGACCATACAAGGCGGCGCGGAACCAGCTCCGCCCGTATGGTCCCCCACTGACGGAGACCCTCGAGCCATCGTTGTTGGATGGGGTGGTCCGGTCCCTGTTTCCGCGCAGGACCGACTTCGCCCCACCAACGATGGATCCCCCGCGGGGGGTGGCTCCGCCGGATGAGGAGGAGGTCCCCCCGGTAACGGTGGAGGAGTTTCGCGCGGGGGTTCTCAACCTCCGCGCGAAGAAGACGGCCCCCGGACCAGACGGCGTCCCTGCGCGGGTGCTGGCGATCGCCGCCCCCGAAATGGAGGACAGGTTTCGGGACCTCTTCAGCGCGTGCTTTACGGCTGGGAGGTTCCCGAAACCGTGGAAGGAGGGGCGGCTATGCCTGCTCCGTAAGGAGGGACGCCCGGTGGACTCCCCCTCGGCATACCGGCCCATCGTCCTGCTCGATGAGGTCGGTAAATTGTTCGAGGGGATTGTCGCCTCCCGGCTGGGTAGCCTTTTGCGGGGGGTAGGGCCGGATCTGTCGGACGCCCAGTTCGGTTTCCGTCGAGGGCGTTCGACGATCGACGCGCTGGCCCTACTCAAGGGCCAGGTGAGGGAAGCGGTGGAGGCGGGGGACGGAGTGCTGGCGGTGTCATTCGACATTGCCAACGCCTTCAACTCCGTCCCCCACTCGACGATATTGGAGGCGCTCCGGTATCACGGAGTGCCCCAATACCTGCGGAACCTCCTGGCCAGCTACCTGGAGGACCGGGAGGTCATGCTCGTGGACAGGTCGGCCACGGTGAGGCGATACGGCGCAGAGTCCGGTGTTCCGCAGGGTTCGGTGCTGGGGCCCCCCCTGTGGAACATCGGGTTTGACTGGCTGCTGCGGGGAGCCCTCCTCCAGGGCACGAGTGTCATCTGCTACGCGGATGACACTCTCCTCACTGCCCGGGGGAGGAGCTTCGGGGAGGCGGCCTGTCTGGCCTCGGCTGGCGGATCCTTGGTTGCGGAGAGGATCCGCCGCCTCGGATTGAGGGTGGCGCTGCAAAAGACCGAGGCCGTGTTCTTCCGCGGGCCTCGGCAGCGCTGCCCTCCCGACGCACACATCGTCGTGGAGGGCGTCCGGATAGGGGTCCAGCCCCAGATGAAGTATCTGGGCCTGGTGCTGGACGACAGGTGGCGTTTCGGCCCGCATTTCAGCGGGCTGTCGACGCGCCTGTTGAAGGCCGCGGACGCCCTCTCGTGGCTCCTCCCGAATCTGGGGGGGCCCAAGGCGAAATGCCGGCGCCTCTATGCCGGCATTTTGAAGAGTATGGCCCTATACGGGGCCCCAATCTGGGCGGACTCCCTCCATAGGAGGGAGAATGCAACCGCCATCCGCAAGCCCCAAAGGGCTATTGCACTGCGGGTGGCGAGGGCCTACCGCTCGGTGGGCCTCTCGGCGGCGTGCGCTCTGGCCGGCACCCCTCCTTGGGAGTTGGAGGCGTGGGTGCTCGCCAGAGTGTACGAGTGGACGGCGCGCCGGAAGGCGCTCGGTGAGTGCCCCGTCCCCGAGGAGCGGGAGGCCGTGCGGCGGGAGGCGAGGGACGCAATCGTCCTTCACTGGACGGAGGACCTCGCCACCGCCGCCTTTGGCCGCCGGACCTTGGACGCGCTCGGTCCGGTCCTGCGGAGCTGGCTCGAGCGGGCCCACGGGTTCCTCTCTTTCCGTCTGGTGCAGGTGTTGTCCGGCCATGGCTGTTTCGGAAAGCACCTGCACCGGATCGGGAGGGAGGAAACGCCGGCGTGCCACGAATGCGGGGCCCCGGAGGACACGGCGCAGCACACCCTCGAGGTGTGCCCGGCTTGGTCCGAGCTGCGCCGTGGCCTGACCGCGGTGGTTGGCCAGGACCTCTCGCTTCCCAGCGTGATCAGCGCCATGCTGGGGAGCGAGGAGGCCTGGGCTGCGGTTGCCTCCTTTTGCGAGGACGTAATCTCGCAAAAGGAGGAGGCGGAGCGCGCGCGGGAGGACGACCCTCTCGCTGCGCCGCTCCGCAGACGAAGAAGGGGTCGGAGAAGGGGCGCAGGTCCTCTCCCTCCTCTTGGTGGTGATGGGCGGGTGACAGGCGCGGGGGTGCCTTCGCCCGCATTGCAGCCGTCACCACCTTCGTCGGTCACTCCCGGGCCCGCCCCCCTCCCCGCGGGGAGGGCGTGAGGGGCCCGCATTGCAGGGTAATCGTCGGCGGGGACTGGACGTAAAGGCTGTGCCGGTTTCCCAGTCCCCGCCACTAGGACGAAGCGGGAGTGCCGCTGGGTTGTTTTAGTGGGTATACCGGGTCAGACCGGGGAGTCCCACATAACCCCCCCATCCCCCGATGGGGGGGCATGCGTAATGCATTTTTTCCCAGCGCAAACAAAAAAAAAAAAAAAAAAAAAAAGGTTAGGTTAGGTTAGGTTTTTTTTTTTTTTTTTTTTTTATTTTTTTTTTTTTTTTTTCTCTGCCTTTCCCCGCCCATGGGCTCGGCGGGACCTTATTATTCTATGTACCACATTCATTCCAGTTCTCTCTTGTATGCCTCTCGCACTGACATGCCTCATACTAAATCTTTCTTTCATTCATCACCTTTCTTTCTTAGCCGGGTGGGACTCCCGCTACTATGACTACCTTTTGTTTTTATTTACTGGGGGAATGATTTTACTGCGTGTGTGATCATTTATTGTAACCATGGTTTTACTACATGTTTTGTTTTCTTAACAACATTATACAATACAATATAGCTACAATATTTTCTTAACTTCTATTTTCTTACAGTAGTGTTATATTGTTATATCTAAAGCTTACTATCTATTTCTTATTCTATTCACAATTATCCTTACTCTTACAAAATTCTTGAGATCTAGTTATTTTATAACAATACAGTTCTTTTTTAGGTTACAATTATTTGTTTATTATTCTATTTAACAATATGTTTTTAGCTATTTTTGTGGTTCCTTCCGGTATTAACTTAATCTAAGGTGCATTAGGACTATGGGATGGTGACATTTTTGACTCAGTGTATCTTTCCTTGTTTCACATAATTTCTGTTTTTTCTTTGTCAATAATATATATATACTCTAATATATATACTTATTGTCATTTCTTGTTGCGGATTATTTCTTGTGCTGTTTTCTATTTAGTTGTTGTGTACGTGTTCAGTGTTTGTTTGCATGTTTTGATATATCCATATATATTTATTATATACTTTTATATCTGTGTGTATGTGTGTGTTTTTGTGTCATGTGTGTGCGTTCCACTGATTGGGTGAGTCATATGTATGCCGTGTTTGATCGTGCCAGGTAGTCCCACTTTTTGCGGGTTGGGCACTCAGCACTGAATGCGTTGTGATCCGTACTCTTCAACCTAGAGTGTAGACAATTGCAGCACTGCGGTTCAATTCCCGCGGTGTAATCGGCGCATTTCTCGCGCAGGTGCGGGCCTCCACAGTGGCTACACTTGTCCACTCCCTCGGTGCAGAATTTGCGGCCGTGGCCGAAAGCGAGGCATTTCGTGCATTGGATGACCGGAGACTGGTCCTCTACCCTGACCCTTTGCAGGTCAAGATAGAGGGCGCCAGCTTCCGTCATCCTCTGCCATACCTTTGGCCTTACCTGGATGACAACGTGGGAGGTCTTAGGGTTTCTGGTCCTCTTTTTGTATTTGATTGTCAAATCCGTCTCCTCTTGTGGTAGGCTCATGAAGATGTCGGTGTTTTGGGCGTAGAGGGCCTTAATAATTTCGTCGTCGTCGCTGTCCATAAAGACGTCTTTAAGGACGACGAGTGGGTCCTTGTTCTTCATGGGCGCTACGATTAACCCATCACCGCGGCTTTCTATCCTCTCTCTCACCTTATCCAGTTCCAGTTCCGTGTCGCAGCCTAATATGACTGTGCTGTTCTTGGCCTTTCTCACTTTATTTATTTTAAGGCCAGTACCCCTGGCGTCGACCGCCTTCTTCACTCTCGCGAGTACCTCGTCGGCAGTCTCTTGATTGTCTTCGAAGGTCACCGCCATCGAGTGAAGCGCCGGCCGACGCCCGGGTCTGGCTGCTGCGGCGCTGGCATATGTTTTGGGAACCGTGTTGCTCTCAGATATCAGCCCTTTTGCGATCTCGCTTATTTGCATTTTGGCTTCGACGACATCACCGGCGACAGTACCAACCAGATTTTCGAGAAGAGCCTGTGTCCGTCCCACGACCCCCTCGGTCGTTTTGTCTATTGCGGCCTTGGTCTCCTCAAGTCTGTCGGCTAACTGTTCAAGGATGTCAGCGCCTCGATCGTCGTTTCCTGAGTTAAGTTCCGCTAATTCGTGCTTCAGGTTAGCTTCCATTTGTCTAAGCCGCGTGGTTAGAGTATTTTCCACCTCTCCCAGTTTTTCCAGCAGTTTATCTTCTTTGCCAGAAGACAGAGCTACTGTATGTGTACTAGTGCTAGTTCCGGACGCTGCCACTTCCAGATTCTTCATCCGCTTACTCAACTCAAAGAGTATGCGGATACTTTTATCCGATTGTGTCTCCAGGAAGGACTTAATGTCCCGCCTCATCTGAGGGTATTGCTGGACCTTTGAGGGTATATCCTCAAAGGTCTTCATCACTTCCTGGAGTAAATGGTCGCTCGGTAGCTCAGCGTAGTTCTGCTGCTGCTTTCTATACGTGTCCATATTATCAAGCGACCTTCTTTTTGTTTCCGGTCTTTTGATGAAAGTCCTTGCAGCGTCCGGCACTGCCGAAGGTGAGGTAGCGGGGCTGGGAGTGGTGGGTTTTTTGGCAGCACCAGATGTTGTTGGTGTGCGAAACATTGTGTGTATGTGTGAGAGAGAGTGTGATGTAATGTGTGTGTAGTGCGGGTAAAAACGGGGAAAGTTGTCAAATGTGTAGAATGTCTGTCTGATCCTGTATAGGGGGGTCAGTGTCAAAGTGTAAATATAACTAAGCTTAAAAGTAAAGTATATGTAGAGCACAGCTCTATCTAGTTATTGGTCAATAAGACAGTAGATAGGGATTTCCAGGGATTTCGAGCTTTCAGGAACCAGTTTACTATCAAGAAAATGTCAAAATATTTTCCGACTCTACATAGAGTCGTTTAGTCTATGCCTAGAGATAGGTCTCTCCAAGCCCTTTCGATTGAACCCAGACACGACTATCCTAGCTCAAGGGGTTCCGGAGAAATCACGATCCAAAATTCTGGTTACCAGTCCAAGATGGCGGCCAGAATTTGGTTACCGCAGGTTTTCTCCTGAACCACTCGTCCAAAAACTGCCGTGCTTGGGGTCTCCTGACTGGGCTCGGCGAGCTCTATCGACTGGAGTGGTTTTCAGCCTAGAAAAATGTCAGGTCCCGAAAACTCCTGAAAGTGGGATAACAAGGAAGAGGAAGACCAGGCAATGTCCCCAGTGAAAACCCGGGCCCCCTACGACCTCCGGTTCGGAAGCTATCCGTGTTTGAAATCTCGTTTGACAGTTCAAGTACTGTCAAAGTTGAGTTTCAAACCGGTATAACTCCTTCACCAGTGGCCGCAGAACACCCGCGCTTGGACTTTTCTGGCTCAGCTCGACCTGTACTGTCGCGCGGTGTGGCTTACAGCCGTCCAAAAAATTTCGGCGCCGATTTGCCCGAAACTAAGTGGACACGACAGAGAAAGTCGCCCCAAGCACAACCGCGAAAACGGCAACCCCGTACGACCACCGGATGCGGAGCTAGAAGGGCCCAAAGTTGAACAAGATGGCCGCCCAGCTGTCAAAAGACAACCTTGAATGGCTATATCTCCGCAACCGTTTGCCGCAGAGAGATGCGGTCTCGAACGTGGTGCACGGCTCGACCCCCCCTATCGATCCCCACCGGTTTCAGCGCCGAAAATTTTCAGGCCTGAAAACCGCCTGAAAGGGTAACAATAATTTTCCTGTGTTTTTTACACAATGATCTGTGGAAACCCGAGCTCTCTACGACCAATAGCCCCCAAGATATTCGCAGTTTTGTTCGGCAACCTAAGAAACCAAAATGACTGAAAAAGTCTAAAACCGTGGTTTTAAAGGCTATTGGTCGCGAATTTCGGCTTAAACTATGTGCGGTTCATGGTCTGAAGCCAACCCGGGGGTCAAAATTATATTTTAGCTATTTATTTTAATTTTATATAGAAAAAACACTAAAAATTGTATAACTTTGGAACTATAATAGCTAAAAAATTTCTGAAAACACTAAAATTTTTCTAAAATAAAGGCCTAAACGGTAATATTAAAAGGATTTAAGATTTTAAAATTTCCTTAAGGAAAATTTCGGGAAAACTGAAATTTTTGGAAAAACTTAATTAACTATGAAACTATTACATCTAAAAATCTTAACTTAGTGCAGTCCTCTTCTGCTGGTGAGCGCGCAGCAGGATCCGCCGGAAAAAATGGGGGTCCCGCCTGCCGATTTCGCAGGAGGACGCGTCAAAGTTTGGTTTTTCAAATTGAATTTTCTCCACTCCGGGTGGCGTTAAAAATAAACCGCAAACGGTTTTGAGCTTGCCTTTATACCGCCCATCAGCTGTAAAATTTTCAGATCCGTGGCAGGTCTGGTTCAATTTTCATGTGTCCGATTTGGAGGTTATAATTTCGAGTTTTTGTCCTATATCTCCGGTGTTCCGCTATATTTTCTCAAACATGGCGTGTCGTCAGATGCGTCTCGGCGGCCTCCACAAAATGGTGCCGGAAAATCAGGTGGTCAATGATGTGACCGCAGAGTTATGACGGGTTTTAAGTGCGAGCACGTGTCCAAAATAGCACTTTTTCTGGAATAACTTTTCCGGGACAATTTTCCGGGAAACAAGGATGTCACTATCACATGCACTGCACGATCCCGCGTGTTTTGATGTATAGCACGTCACTATATTGCGTGAAAAACCCACTCAAATAAATTTTATAAACCGGAGAAATTAAAAATCGTGGCCTACGCAAGCGTGGCTAAGCTCGGACTGGGGTTAGGTTAGGTTAGGTTAGGTTGGGGTGGGGGACCCCCTCACAGTGCTTGCGTCCACGTCGCGTCCCCTGGAAACAGCCCAGTACTGACCACCGTAACGGAGTGGCAGTCTGGGTTGGCCAAAGTGCACTGTGCTTTCGTAGCCATCTTTGCCTTGTGTGTTACGATCCTGCGGAACTATGTCCAAACCTTCGCGGGACGCCTGCGGGCGGTTTTTGAAAAAAGGCCCTTCTCAGGGCCAACCCAAAGGCCCTTCTCAGGGCCAACCCAAAGGCCCTTCTCAGGGCCAACCAAAAGGCCCTTCTCAGGGCCACTCCGACGCTTCGGCGTCAGAGGCTAGCCGCGCGCCGTCTGCGGCAAGCTTCTTCGGAGGAGCGGACGAGTCGTCTGACGACTCGATGGTGAGTGTGTCGGACGCGGCCGACTCTGGGTCGCGCAAGCGAGCACACCGGAGCGGTGGGTCCGAAGGCTCCTCGGCCTCAACGAGGTTGCCGAAGGCTAAAAAGCCGACGGTGGCCGCGGAGACCCATATCGTTGGGCTCGCAGACGCCCAACGTCAGCTGGATCTAGCTCGGCGGGGTCTGCTCCAGAAAGAGTTGGAGGAGCGGGTGGCGGCCAAGGAGAGGCGGGCGCTCGCCGCCCGGGCCAAGTCCGGGTACGGGGCGTCCCGCGTCCTGTACGCCGACTACTCCTTGGCCGAGCTGGAGAGGATGGCAGAGGAGGACGAGGAGGAGATTTTGGAGGTCGCCTCTAAGTCCTCCAACCTAAAAGGGACCTTGCAAAAGGCCCTGAAGTGCAGGGCCGCGAGCATGCGTGGCGTCGTCGCGGAGCTGGTGCAACGCAAGGCCACCGACGAGACGCGGCAACTGCAGGCGAAGGTGGATCGCCTGCAGTCGGAGGTCAGCCAGCTTCATCAGAAGCTGGCCGAAGCCACGGCCCGGCCACAACAGGCCAAAACGAGCCCTGCGGCAGAGGGCCCCGCCTCCAACCTTGAGGATATCATCCGCAAGGTTGTAATGGAGGAGAGGGAATTTACAAGAGCCTGCTTCGCAGGGATTGAGGACCGGCTCCTGCCGGAGAAACGCCTCCGACCGCCGCTTGCGGCGGATAAGAGGCAGAGTGAGCAGGGGCCGTCCTTGTCCCCGCCCGAGCCCCAGTCGGAGGATGCCCTTCTCCCTTCCACAACCCCGTCCAACGAGTGGACGGAGGTGGTACGCAAGGGGAAGGGCCAAGGAAAAAAGTCGGCGACGGCCGCCCCTGCCGTCCCTGCCGCCACCGCCGCCCCCAGCCAGCCGCAGACGACTGGCAAGAGAAAGCGGAAGAGGAAGCGAAAGGGGAAAGGGAAAGGGAGGGGAAAGGGACAGCTAGTCCCCCCAAAAACCGCGGCCGTCGTGGTGACGCTCACCGCGGAGGCTGCGGAGCGTGGGGAGACGTACGCGTCTATTCTGGTGCGGGCGCGTGCCAATGCTGATCCCACCCAACTGGGGATCGGCGGCGTTTCTTGCCGGCGGACCCAAGCCGGGGCTCGAATTTTTGAGTTCCCGGGGGCAGAGGGGAGTGCCCATGCGGACCTCTTTGCAGCCAAGCTGCAGGAGGTCATCGCGGACTCGGCCAAGGTGGCCCGACCCGTCAAGTCGGCGGCCATAGAGGTCACCGACCTCGACGACTCCGTCACCAAGGAGGAGGTGGCGGTGGCGGTCGCGAGGATAGGGGGCTGCGACGTCGCGGCGGTCCAAGGCCGGGACATAAGGCCCGGCCGTGGCGGCATGGGCACCATCCGCCTCGAGTGCCCGGTCGTCGCTGCTAAAGCCGTCCTTGCCAAGGGACGGCTCACAGTTGGGTACAGCTCGGCTGCAGTCCGGGCGCTCGAGGACCAGCCTCTGCGGTGCTTCCGGTGCCTGGGCATCGGGCACACCCGGTCCCTGTGTCCGTCCACGGTGGACAGGACGGACACGTGCTACCGCTGCGGCAAGGACGGACACAAATCCGCTGCCTGCAAGGCCGCCACGCCGCACTGCGCGGTGTGTGCCGCCAGTGGCCGCCCGGCGGGCCACATTATGAGGGGGAGGAACTGCAATCCTCCCCCTAAGCGGGGCAAAGCGCAGGCGCCGAATAGGCCTGCTGCTGCCGCTGGCTGCACCGTCGTTCCTGCGGCGGCTGCGGAGGGGGGTGCGATGTCCGAGTGATGGATAGGGTCGAGCATCGCATCCTTCAGGCGAACACCAACCACTGCAGGGCAGCCCAGGATCTGCTGATGCAGACCATGGCTGAGTGGTTGGTGGACTTGGCGGTGGTCGCCGAGCCTTACTCGGTCCCTGGCCGTTGGCTGGGCGACCGGGACGGACTGGTGGCGTTGGTGTCGCGGCCTTCCACGGACTCCCCTCCCCTCTCGCTCTTAGAGAGGGGACCGGGATACGTGGCCGCCGCGTGGGGAGACATGGCCCTGGTGGGGGTCTATTTCTCCCCAAACCGCTCTCTCTCGGACTTTGAGGATTTCCTAGAGATCCTCACCTCTGTCGTAGGGAGGGCGGCGCCACGCCAGGTCGTGGTGTTGGGCGACCTGAACGCCAAGTCGACGGCCTGGGGTAACCCGGCTGCGGGTTGCAATGTCCGGGGACGCGCCGTCGAGTTCTGGGCAACCTCGTGCGGTGTGTCCCTCCTAAACAGGGGGACGGTCCACACGTGCGTGCGGCGGCAGGGTGGGTCGGTGGTCGACGTCTCGTTTGCCACCCCCGCGCTGGCCGCCCGCGTCGTCAACTGGCGGGTAGAGATGGTGGAGACCTTGTCGGACCACCGTTATGTGCGGTTCGACATCTCCACCCAGCGGGGAGGGGGGATGGCCCGCGCTGGGCAATCTCCCTTCCCGCGGTGGGCACTCACCCGCCTGGACCGGGAGGCAGCCAAGGAGGCGGCCTTCCTCCAGGACTGGCTGTCGCCCCCTGTCGAGGAGGTCCTGGACGTGGACGCCGCAGCGGTCCAGCTCAGGGGGTCCCTGACCGAGGTGTGCAACTCCAGCATGCCTCGGTCTCGCCGTCCGCCCCCCCATCGTGCCGTCTACTGGTGGACGGAGGAGCTGGCGGAGCTCAGGGCCACCTGCGTGGCGGCCAGAAGGGCCTACGCGCGGAGCCGAAGGCGCAGCGCCCTAAACCGAGACCGGGCAGAGGAGGACCGCCTATACGCCTCTTACCGAGAGGCGACGACGGTCCTCAAGTCTGCAATGGGCGCTGCGAGAGACTCGGCGTGGGCCGAGATGCTGGAGGGTCTCGACAGGGATCCCTATGGGAGGCCATACAAGGCGGCGCGGAACCAGCTCCGCCCGTGTGGTCCCCCACTGACGGAGGCCCTCGAGCCATCGTTGTTGGATGGGGTGGTCCGGTCCCTGTTTCCGCGCAGGACCGACTTCACCCCACCAACGATGGATCCCCCGCGGGGGGTGGCTCCGCCGGATGAGGAGGAGGAGGTCCCCCCGGTAACGGTGGTGGAGTTTCGCGCGGGGGTTCTCAACCTCCGCGCGAAGAAGACGGCCCCCGGACCAGACGGCGTCCCTGCACGGGTGCTGGCGATCGCCGCCCCCGAAATGGAGGACAGGATTCGGGACCTCTTCAGCGCGTGTTTTGCGGCTGGGAGGTTCCCGAAACTGTGGAAGGAGGGGCGGCTATGCCTGCTCCGAAAGGAGGGACGCCCGGTGGACTCCCCCTCGGCATACCGGCCCATCGTCCTGCTCGATGAGGTCGGTAAATTGTTCGAGGGGATTGTCGCCTCCCGGCTGGGTAGCATTTTGCGGGGGGTGGGGCCGGATCTGTCGGACGCCCAGTTCGGTTTCCGTCGAGGGCGTTCGACGATCGACGCGCTGGCCCTACTCAAGGGCCAGGTGAGGGAAGCGGTGGAGGCGGGGGACGGAGTGCTGGCGGTGTCATTCGACATTGCCAACGCCTTCAACTCCGTCCCCCACTCGACGATATTGGAGGCGCTCCGGTATCACGGAGTGCCCCAATATCTGCGGAACCTCCTGGCCAGCTACCTGGGGGACCGGGAGGTCGTCCTCGCGGACAGGACGGGCGCGGTGAGGCGGTACAGCGCAGAGTCCGGTGTTCCGCAGGGGTCCGTGTTGGGGCCCCCCCTGTGGAACATCGGATTCGACTGGCTCCTGCGGGGAGCCCTCCTCCAGGGCACGAGTGTCATCTGCTACGCGGATGACACTCTCCTCACTGCCCGGGGGAGGAACTTCGGGGAGGCGGCCTGTCTGGCCTCGGCTGGCGGATCCTTGGTTGCGGAGAGGATCCGCCGCCTCGGATTGAGGGTGGCGCTGCAAAAGACCGAGGCCGTGTTCTTTCGCGGGCCTCGGCAGCGCTACCCTCCCGACGCACACATCGTCGTGGAGGGCGTCCGGATAGGGGTCCAGCCCCAGATGAAGTATCTGGGCCTGGTGCTGGACGACAGGTGGCGGTTCGGCCCGCATTTCAGCGGGCTGTCGACGCGCCTGTTGAAGGCCGCGGACGCCCTCTCGTGGCTCCTCCCGAACCTGGGGGGGCCCAAGGCGAAATGCCGGCGCCTCTATGCCGGCATTTTAAAGAGCATGGCCCTGTACGGGGCGCCCATCTGGGCGGACTCCCTCCACAGGAGGGAGAATGCAACGGCCATCCGCAAGCCCCAAAGGGCTATTGCACTGCGGGTGGCGAGGGCCTACCGCTCGGTGGGTTTTTCGGCGGCGTGCGCTCTGGCCGGCACCCCTCCTTGGGAGTTGGAGGCGTGGGTGCTCGCCAGAGTGTATGAGTGGTCGGCGCGCCGGAAGGCGCTCGGGGAGTGCCCCGTCCCCGAGGAGCGGGAGGCCGTGCGGCGGGAGGCGAGGGACGCAATCGTCCTTCACTGGACGGAGGACCTCGCCACCGCCGCCTTTGGCCGCCGGACCTTGGACGCGCTCGGTCCGGTCCTGCGGAGCTGGCTCGAGCGGGCCCACGGGTTTCTCTCTTTCCGTCTGGTGCAGGTGTTGTCCGGCCATGGCTGTTTCGGAAAGCACCTGCACCGGATCGGGAGGGAGGAAACGCCGGCGTGCCACGAGTGCGGGGCCCCGGAGGACACGGCGCAGCACACCCTCGAGGTGTGCCCGGCTTGGTCCGAGCTGCGCCGTGGCCTGACCGCGGTGGTCGGCCAGGACCTCTCGCTTCCCAGCGTGATCAACGCCATGCTGGGGAGCGAGGAGGCCTGGGCTGCGGTTGCCTCCTTTTGCGAGGACGTTATCTCGCAAAAGGAGGAGGCGGAGCGCGCGCGGGAGGACGACCCTCTCGCTGCGCCGCTCCGCAGACGAAGAAGGGGTCGGAGAAGGCGCGCAGGTGCTCTCCCTCCTCTTGGTGGTGATGGGCGGGTGACAGGCGCGGGGGTGCCTTCGCCCGCATTGCAGCCGTCACCACCTTCGTCGGTCACTCCCGGGCCCGTCCCCCTCCCCACGGGGAGGGTGTGAGGGGTCCGATATGAAGGGCAATCGTCGGCGGGGACTGGACGTAAAGGCTGTGCCGGTTTCCCAGTCCCCGCCACTCGGACGAAGCGGGAGTGCCGCTGGGTTGTTTTAGTGGGTATACCGGGTCAGACCGGGGAGTCCCACATAACCCCCCCATCCCCCGATGGGAGGGGCATGCGTAATGCATTTTTTCCCAGCGCAAACAAAAAAAAAAAAAAAAAAAAAAGGTTAGGTTGGGGTGCTGGGCCAGACAACCTCCTCGTGTGCTCCCGGCTGCTGGTCCCGCTTGGATACGTCCGAGGGGAACAGCAGTCGTTCGTTATGGAGCCGGTGCACCCTGGGCACGAGTAATAACTTTCTCCAGTTGGGGACTCTTATTGCTCGTGGCAGATAGTCTGGCATGGGGGGGCCTTGGGGCGTTGCTCCGCGTGTCCCTCTGATTTAGCAGAGGGCACAGTGGAGGAGCAAGGGCGGACTCAGGGGAGTAGGTGGCGGGAGATTTATCCCTCGCTGCCCCCGCCTCTTAATGGAGGGTACTCCAGGGATGGGTTCCCTGAAAGGGAAAAAAAAAAAAAAAAAAAAAAAAAAAAAAGGATGTGGGAGATAGGGACCTCACCCTTAAAAGGACAAAAATGAAATGGCAAGCAAAAAAGAGATTTTACCCCAGGGCGGTACCGGCTGCGTTGCAGTCGGAGAATCCGCCACGGAACCTCTCGGTTCCGTCTGCCCCGCGTATTCTGGGGGGGGCAATGATTGCCATCCACTTGCCGGCAACGGCAACGAGAGCCGAGGAGGCTCACGCTCGCAGGTATCCGGGCCTGCGAGTGGTACATTGGTGACCGACGGATGCGCAGGGGTAGGCGACCAGGCCCCTGTAGCGGATATGGTTACTGGAAGTGATGAAAATCGGTCGCGTGGGACGTCTTCCGTTAGGAAGCGTCCAGTGAGCCGGTCCTCAGATGAGGAAGGCCTGCCGGCCCCCAAGTTGCCGACTTCGAGGAGGGGTCGGCAGACATCGAGAGGGACGGGTGCTTCGCAGCCGCGGAGGGATAAGCACGGACGCTTCGTGCGCTCCAATACCTCGGCGGCTAGCGAAGCAGACAGTGACAAGGGGGTCACTACGGAGGACCCTGGCGATGGCGGTGAAAGCTGTGCCTCGCTGGGGAGCTCCAAGGCGGAGCTCAACGCCGCCAAGAGGGATCAGCGCAAAGCCGTCGCGGCCGACGAAGTGTCGGAAATGGCCCGACGCGCTCGCGAGCGACGAGCTGCTCTGGCGGCGGAAGGGGGAGAGCCATCCGCGGTGGCCTTGAGCCAGCTGGCTCTGGATGGGGTGGACTTAGTCCTGAAGGTTGCCACCAAGTCCGGCAGCCTGAAGGGCACTTTCACCCGTGGCCTAAAAGAGGCTGCCGCGAATATCAGGGAGGCGGTTGGCATCCTCCTCAACAGGACGACCTCTGATGAGGTCGCAAAGTTACAGGAGGAAAACAGCCGCCTCCGAAACGATCTGGAGGACCTTCGGCGGCAAGTTGCTGCGCTGACCGTGCAACAGCAGCGACGCACATCCACCGATGCCGCCCCGGTAGTGACCCCTACTCCCGCACCGCGTCCGGCAAGCCCTCGTGCGGACGAAGAGGTCGAGCGCATTGTCCGGCTCTGCATGCTCCAGTGCGGGAGCATGGTTAACGCTCGGCTGGAGGCGATTTCTCGGCGTCTCCCGGCGGAAATCCTCCGTCCGCCTCTAGCGGCTGACACGCGGAGGACTGAGGAGCCGCCGAGACTTGCGCCTCAAAAGGAGAAGCCCGCGGAGGGTATTAAAAAGCCCGCGGAGGGAGCTCCTCCGAGCGACCAGCCCACGACTGCCGGGTCTGAGGGTGAGACCTGGGCGAAAGTCGTGGGCCGCAAGAAGTCCCGCAAAGCCACCAAGAAGGCCGCAGCAGCTGCAAGCGCCCCCGGTGGAACCGCAAAGGCGGTTGCGCAGCCTGCGCAGCGGACTGCCAAAGGCGGTCGCAAAGGACCGGCGATACGTGCCCCGCGTTCCGAGGCTGTGACGCTCACGCTACAGCCCGGAGCTGCGGAGCGCGGCGTATCGTACCAGTCGGTCATTGCCGAGGCCAAGGCCAAGATCAAATTATCAGATCTTGGCCTCCAGTCCGTCACCCTCAGGCAGGCTGCCACGGGTGCGCGGCTGTTCGAGGTGGCTGGTGATGCGAGCGGCAATGCCGAAAAGGCGGACGCTCTGGCCGCCAAGATGAGGGAGGTCCTCAACCCTGAGGACGTCCGGGTCTCCAGGCCAATGAAAACCGCAGAGGTGCGGATTGCTGGTCTGGACGACTCCGTGACCTCTGAGGAGGTGGTGGCGGCCGTTGCCCGAAGCGGAGAGTGTCCGCCGGACAAGGTGCGGGCCGGCGATATACGCGCCGACGCCACTGGACTCAGCGTAGTCTGGGTTCAGTGCCCTGTGGCGTCGGCGAAGAAGATCGCCGACAGCGGCAGATTGCTGGTTGGCTGGGTTGCAGCGAGGGTGAAACTCCTGCAGCCCCGGGCTTTGCGGTGCTTCCGGTGCCTGGAGAAGGGGCACGTCCGGGCAAAGTGCACCGCCGAGATTGACCGTAGTGATCTTTGCTATCGCTGCGGTCAGCCCGGCCACAAGGCGGCCCAGTGTTCCGCGGCGCTCAACTGCAGCTTATGTTCGGCTGCGGGGAAGCCAGCGGGACACAAAGTGGGCGGTGGGGCCTGTGGCGCGCCTGCCAGCAAGGCCAAGAAGAAGAGGAGGAGAAACAAAAAGAAGAGGAGCTCTAAACCTGCCGGGGAAACCTCGCCACCCCCGCAGGCTAGTAGCTCCGCGGCCGACTCCCGGCCCAGGACCGTTGCCGAGGGAATGGAGTGTCAATAATGGCACAATTCCATTTCCTCCAGGGCAACATCAACCACTGTGCCAGAGCTCAGGATCTCCTACTCCAGAGCATGGCAGAGTGGTCGATTCACGTGGCTGTGGTCGCCGAACCGTACTTCGTTCCCGCCCGGGACAACTGGCTGGGATGCGCTGACGGTTTGGTGGCCATTATTGGCGAGACTCTGATCGACCTGTCTCGGGGTCGCGGCTGGGTTGCTGCGGTCTCAGGCGGCGTTGTCATTGTGGGGGCGTATTTCTCCCCCAACAAGAATCTCGCCGACTTTGAGGGTTTCCTTGTCGAGTTGGGCGCCGTCGTAGGCCGCTATCACCCTCGTCCCGTTCTGGTGCTCGGGGATCTCAACGCCAAGTCATCGGCGTGGGGATCTCCGGTCACTGACCCTCGGGGCGAGGTGCTAGAAGAGTGGGCGGTGACGACCGGTCTGGTCGTCCTGAATCGGGGTTCGGAATACACGTGCGTGCGGCAGCGGGGCGGGTCGATAGTGGACGTCTCGTTCGCTAGCCCCTCTGTCGCCAGCCGAGTCCGCGACTGGCGTGTCGCCGTGGAGGTGGAGACGCTGTCGGACCATCGGTATATCCGGTTCGACGTCTCTGCCCAGACCGCGAGCGGCCGCCATCCAACAACCCCGATTAACGACGGCCCGCGTTGGGCGCTCAAGCGCATCGACAGGGAACTACTCGAGGAAGCTGCCTTAGTCCAGTCCTGGATCTGGGAGTCGACGACGGACGGCCCCGTTGACGTCGAGGTGATGGCGCTGTGGTTTCGCGGGGCGATGACGCAGATCTGCGACGCGTCCATGCCCCGTGTCCACCAACAGTCCGCAAGGCACCGGGTGTACTGGTGGACTGCCGAGATCGCGCAGTTGCGCGTAGCGTGCGTTGCGGCTCGTCGCCAGTACACCCGATACCGGAGACGGCGTCGACGGGATTCCGCCGAGGAGGACGCGCTGTATGAGGTGTACCGCGCGTCTAAGGAGACTCTGTGGCTGGCCATCGGCGACTCAAAGTCGCGTGCCGGGGAGGAGCTGCTGGGGTCCCTAGATCGGGATCCGTGGGGGCGCCCCTACCGTTGGGTACGGGGCAAGTTGCGTCCCTGGGCGCCCCCACTAGCGCTGAGTATGGAACCCCAGTTGCTAGAGGCGGTGGTGTCGGCCCTCTTCCCGGAGCGAGCGGAACACGTTCCCCCGACGATGGCTTCGCCCTCAGCCACAGACTCTCCAGAAGAGGAGAGCACCGATGTCCCCGAGGTGACGCAAGCAGAGACGAGAGCGGCCGTGTCGCGACTCCGGGCTAAGAACACAGCGCCCGGACCCGACGGAGTTCCTGGTCGAGCTCTCGTCCTGGCTCTGAAGGAGCTAGAGCCCCAGCTGAGGGGGCTCTTCACGGCATGTCTCGAGCGGGGTCAGTTTCCCAGTGTGTGGAAGGAGGGGAGGCTGGTCCTGCTCAGGAAGGAGGGGCGCCCCGCGGACTCGCCGTCCGCGTATCGGCCCATAGTGCTGCTCGACGAGGCGGGCAAACTTTTTGAGCGAATTATCGCAGATCGCCTCGTCGGCCACTTGTGCAGAGAGGGGCCGAACCTGGACGACAACCAATTTGGTTTTCGTCGGGGGCGCTCCACCATAGACGCCATCATGCGCGTGAGGGCCCTGGCGGAGGAGACGGTGTCCCGGGGTGGGGTGGTGCTGGCGGTGTCTTTAGACATCTCCAACGCATTCAACACCCTACCCTGGAGTTGTATTCGGGAGGCACTGAAATACCATCGCGTGCCTCCCTACCTCCGCCGTACAGTAGGGGCTTACCTGGAGGATAGATGCGTCACCTATCGGGGACGTGACGGTGCCGGTCGGCACCTCATGTCGTGCGGTGTTCCGCAGGGTTCGGTCTTGGGACCGCTCCTGTGGAACATCGGCTACGACTGGGTGCTGAGAGGCGAGCTCCCGTCGGGCGCCGACTTGACGTGTTATGCGGACGACACGCTCGTAATTGCCCGGGGGAGCTCGCACAGGGAAGCGACGTTGATAGCCACGGCTGCGGTGTCACAGGTGGTGAACCGCATCCGGCGCCTGGGCCTGGAGGTGGCCCTAAACAAGTCGGAGGCCATGGTGTTTCATGGCCCCCGACGTGCGCCGGCGCCGGGATCACACATCGTGGTCAGCGGGGCCCGGATAGCTGTCGAGTCCACCATGAAGTATCTGGGATTGGTGCTCGACAGCCGATGGGATTTCGGGCCCCACTTTCGGCGGCTGGCGCCCAAGCTGATGGGCGCGGCGGGCGCGCTTTCAACGTTGCTTCCCAACTTGGGGGGCCCGAGCGCCGCCTGTAGGCGGTTGTACGTGGGAATCGTGCGGTCCATGGCCCTATATGGGGCCCCTGTGTGGGCGATGGACATGACGGCCAGCACTCTCGCCATTCTGCGCAAACCGCAGAGGGCGATGGCCGTCAGAGTCGTCCGCGGGTATCGCACGATTTCCTACGAGGCGGCTTGCGTCCTGGCCGGATCCCCGCCCTGGGACCTAGAGGCGAAAGTACTCGCGTCATTATATAGATGGCGCGAGGAAGAGCGGGCACGGGGCTCGATGCCGGTGCAGCGGCAGATCGCGCTGCGCCGAGAGGAGCTCCGTCAGGTCTTGGTGGCGGAATGGCGGCAAAGGCTTCTGCGCCCTACCGCCGGCCTCGCTACCGTCGAGGCGATCCGGCCAGTACTCGACGTCTGGCTCGGGAGAAGGCACGGCTCCCTGTCGTTTAGGGTGACGCAGGTGCTGTCGGGGCACGGCTGCTTCGGCAAGTACCTGTGCCGCATAGACAGGGAGCCGGACGCTCGGTGCCACCACTGCGTCCATTGCGGGGAGGATACGGCGCAACACACGCTCGCCGAGTGTGTAGCTTGGGAGGAGCAGCGCCGTGTCCTCACAAATGAAGTAGGAGACGATCTGTCGCTGCCGGCCGTAGTGCGGAGGATGGTAGGTAGCGCAGAGTCGTGGGACGCAGTGGTGTCCTTCTGCGAGGACGTGATGTCGCAGAAGGAAACTGCGGAACGGGAGAGGGAGATCTCGACTCCCTTCCCCGGCCGCAGAAGGCGCACCGGGCGCAGGAGAAGGGCGGACAACGCCCTTTTCCGGCCCCCATGAATGGGTCCAGGGGCGAGGGACTTGGGGAAGTCCCCGCCCCCTATTCGACGGACCCGAGTAGCAGGCGCGCGCGGGTGTCGGCGCGCGCCTCTGAGGCGATGCACGGGGTAGCTCAACACCTCACTACCCCGTGCAGGAGACGAGGCCGGGACAGACCCGGCCAGCACTAGTGTGGGGCTGCGGAAGAATTTGGATTCCCGCGGCCCCGCGCGCACGTGCGAGGAGACACCGTGTGGTTTTTAGTCGGTAGGTCACCCACTCTGGGTGGAGTCCGACACGCCCCGTCGCCTCCCCGGGCGGCGGATGTCCATGAGGATTTTCCACACGAAACCAAAAAAAAAAAAAAAAAGGTTAGGTTAGGTTGGGGGACCCCCTCACAGTGCTTGCGTCCACGTCGCGTCCCCTGGAAACAGCCCAGTACTGACCACCGTAACGGAGTGGCAGTCTGGGTTGGCCAAAGTGCACTGTGCTTTCGTAGCCATCTTTGCCGTGTGACTACGAACTTGCGGAACCATGTCCAAACCCTCGCGGGACGCCTGCGGGCGATTCATGAAACAAAAAGGCCCTTCTCAGGGCCAACCCAAAGGCCCTTCTCAGGGCCAACCCAAAGGCCCTTCTCAGGGCCAACCAAAAGGCCCTTCTCAGGGCCACTCCGACGCTTCGGCGTCAGAGGGTAGCCGCGCGCCGTCTGCGGCTAGCTTCTTCGGAGGAGCGGACGAGTCGTCTGACGACTCGATGGTGAGTGTGTCGGACGCGGCCGAGTCTGGGTCGCGCAAGCGAGCACACCGGAGCGGTGGGTCCGAAGGCTCGACGACTTCGACGAAGTTGCCGAAGGCTAAAAAGCCGACGGTGGCCGCGGAGGCCCATGTCGTTGGGCTCGCAGACGCTCAACGCCAATTGGATCTGGCCCGGCGAGGTCTGCTCCAGAAAGAGCTGGAGGAGCGGGTTGCGGCCAAGGAGAGGCGGGCGCTCGCCGCCCGGGCCAAGTCCGGGTACGGGGCGTCCCGCGTCCTGTACGCCGACTACTCTCTGGCCGAGCTGGAGAAGATGGCGGAGGAGGACGAGGAGGAGATCGTGGAGGTCGCCTCTAAGTCCTCCAACCTGAAGGGGACCTTGCAGAAGGCCCTGAAGTGCAGGGCCGCGAGTATGCGTGGCGTCGTCGCGGAGCTGGTCCAGCGCAAGGCCACCGATGAAACGCGGCAACTGCAGGCGAAGGTGGATCGCCTGCAGTCGGAGGTCAGCCAGCTTCATCAGAAGCTGGCAGAAGCCACGGCCCGGCCACAACAGGCCAAAACGAGCCCTGCGGCAGAGGGCCCCGCCTCCTCCAACCTTGAGGATATCATCCGCAAGGTTGTAATGGAGGAGAGGGCCTTCACGAGATCCTGCTTTGCAGGAATCGAGGACCGGCTCCTGCCGGAGAAACGCCTCCGGCCGCCGCTTGCGGCGGATAAGAGGCAGAGCGAGCCGGGGCCGTCCTTGTCCCCGCCCGAGCCCCAGTCGGAGGATGCCCTTCTCCCTTCCACAACCCCGTCCAACGAGTGGACGGAGGTGGTACGCAAGGGGAAGGGCCAAGGAAAAAAGTCGGCGACGGCCGCCCCTGCCGTCCCTGCCGCCACCGCCGCCCCCAGCCAGCCGCAGACGACCGGCAAGGGAAAGCGGAAGAGGAAGCGGAAGGGGAAAGGGAAAGGGAGGGGAAAGGGACAGCTAGTCCCCCCAAAAACCGCGGCCGTCGTGGTGACGCTCACCGCGGAGGCTGCGGAGCGGGGGGAGAGCTACGCGTCCATTTTGGTGCGGGCGCGTGCCAATGCTGATCCCACCCAACTGGGGATCAGCGGCGTCTCTTGCCGGCGGACCCAAACCGGGGCTCGTATTTTTGAGTTCCCGGGGGCAGAAGGGAGTGCACATGCGGACCTCTTTGCAGCCAAGCTGCAGGAGGTCATCGCGGACTCGGCCAAGGTGGCCCGACCCGTCAAGTCGGCGGCCATAGAGGTGACGGACCTCGATGACTCCGTCACCAAGGAGGAGGTGGCGGCGGCGGTCGCAGCCCTAGGGGGTTGTGACGTCAAGGCGGTCCAAGGCCGGGACATAAGGCCCGGCCGTGGTGGCATGGGCACCATCCGCCTCGAGTGCCCGGTCGTCGCTGCTAAAGCCGTCCTTGCCAAGGGACGGCTCACAGTCGGGTTCAGCTCGGCTGCAGTCCGGGCACTCGAGGACCAGCCTCTGCGGTGCTTCCGGTGCTTAGGCATCGGGCACACCCGGTCCCTGTGTCCGTCCACGGTGGACAGGACGGACACGTGCTACCGCTGCGGCAAGGAGGGCCATAAATCCGCAGCCTGCAAGGCCGCCACGCCGCACTGCGCGGTGTGTGCCGCCAGTGGCCGCCCGGCGGGCCACGTTATGAGGGGGAGGAACTGCAATCCTCCCCCTAAGCGGGGCAAAGCGCAAGCGCCGAAAGGGCCTGCTGCTGCCGCTGGCACCGTCGTTCCTGCGGCGGCTGCGGAGGGGGGTGCGATGTCCGAGTGATGGATAGGGTCGAACATCGCATCCTTCAGGCGAACACCAACCACTGCAGGGCAGCCCAGGATCTGCTGACGCAGACCATGGCTGAGTGGTTGGTGGACTTGGCGGTGGTCGCCGAGCCTTACTCGGTCCCTGGCCGTTGGCTGGGCGACCGGGACGGACTGGTGGCGTTGGTGTCGCGGCCTTCCACGGACTCCCCTCCCCTCTCGCTCTTAGAGAGGGGACCGGGATACGTGGCCGCCGCGTGGGGAGACATGGCCCTGGTGGGGGTCTATTTCTCCCCAAACCGCTCTCTCTCGGACTTTGAGGATTTCCTAGAGATCCTCACTGCAGTCGTAGGGAGGGCGGCGCCGCGCCACGTCGTGGTGTTGGGCGACCTGAACGCCAAGTCGGCGGCCTGGGGCAACACGGCCGCAGGTTGCAACGTCCGGGGACGCGCCGTCGAGTATTGGGCAACTTCGTGCGGTGTGTCCCTCCTAAACAGGGGGGCGGTCCACACGTGCGTGCGGCGGCAGGGTGGGTCGGTGGTCGACGTCTCGTTTGCCACCCCCGCGCTGGCCGCCCGCGTCGTCAACTGGCGGGTAGAGATGGTGGAGACCTTGTCGGACCACCGTTATGTGCGGTTCGACATCTCCACCCAGCGGGGAGGGGGGATGGCCCGCGCTGGGCAATCTCCCTTCCCGCGGTGGGCACTCACCCGCCTGGACCGGGAGGCAGCCAAGGAGGCGGCCTTTCTCCAGGACTGGCTGTCGCCCCCTGTCGAGGAGGTCCTGGACGTAGACGCCGCAGCGGTCCAGCTCAGGGGGTCCCTGACCGGGGTGTGCAACTCCAGCATGCCTCGGTCTCGCCGTCCGCCCCCCCATCGTGCCGTCTACTGGTGGACGGAGGAGCTGGAGGAGCTCAGGGCCACCTGCGTGGCGGCCAGAAGGGCCTACGCGCGGAGCCGAAGGCGCAGCGCCCTAAACCGAGACCGGGCAGAGGAGGACCGCCTATACGCCTCTTACCGAGAGGCGACGACGGTCCTCAAGTCTGCAATGGGCGCTGCGAAAGACTCGGCGTGGGCCGAGATGCTGGAGGGTCTCGACAGGGATCCCTATGGGAGGCCATACAAGGTGGCGCGGAACCAGCTGCGCCCCTATGGTCCCCCACTGACGGAGACCCTCGAGCCGTCGTTGCTGGATGGGGTGGTCCGGTCCCTGTTTCCGCGCAGGACCCACTTCACCCCACCAACGATGGATCCCCCGCGGGGGGCGGCTCCGCCGGATGAGGAGGAGGTCCCCCCGGTGACGGTGGCGGAGTTTCGCGCGGGGGTTCTCAACCTCCGCGCGAAGAAGACGGCTCCCGGACCAGACGGCGTCCCTGCACGGGTGCTGGCGATCGCCGCCCCCGAAATGGAGGACAGGATTCGGGACCTCTTCAGCGCGTGTTTTGCGGCTGGGAGGTTCCCGAGACTGTGGAAGGAGGGGCGGCTATGCCTGCTCCGAAAGGAGGGACGCCCGGTGGACTCCCCCTCGGCATACCGGCCCATCGTCCTGCTCGATGAGGTCGGTAAATTGTTCGAGGGGATTGTCGCCTCCCGGCTGGGTAGCCTTTTGCGGGGGGTAGGGCCGGATCTGTCGGACGCCCAGTTCGGTTTCCGTCGAGGGCGTTCGACGATCGACGCGCTGGCCCTACTCAAGGGCCAGGTGAGGGAAGCGGTGGAGGCGGGGGACGGAGTGCTGGCGGTGTCATTCGACATTGCCAACGCCTTCAACTCCGTCCCCCACTCGACGATATTGGAGGCGCTCCGGTATCACGGAGTGCCCCAATATCTGCGGAACCTCCTGGCCAGCTACCTGGGGGACCGGGAGGTCGTCCTCGCGGACAGGACGGGCGCGGTGAGGCGGTACAGCGCAGAGTCCGGTGTTCCGCAGGGGTCCGTGTTGGGGCCCCCCCTGTGGAACATCGGATTCGACTGGCTCCTGCGGGGAGCCCTCCTCCAGGGCACGAGTGTCATCTGCTACGCGGATGACACTCTCCTCACTGCCCGGGGGAGGAACTTCGGGGAGGCGGCCTGTCTGGCCTCGGCTGGCGGATCCTTGGTTGCGGAGAGGATCCGCCGCCTCGGATTGAGGGTGGCGCTGCAAAAGACTGAGGCCGTGTTCTTTCGCGGGCCTCGGCAGCGCTGCCCTCCCGATGCCCACATCGTCGTGGAGGGCGTCCGGATAGGGGTCCAGTCCCAGATGAAGTATCTGGGCCTGGTGCTGGACGACAGGTGGCGTTTCGGCCCGCATTTCAGCGGGCTGTCGACGCGCCTGTTGAAGGCCGCGGACGCCCTCTCGTGGCTCCTCCCGAATCTGGGGGGGCCCAAGGCGAAATGCCGGCGCCTCTATGCCGGCATTTTGAAGAGTATGGCCCTATACGGGGCCCCCATCTGGGCGGATTCCCTCCATAGGAGGGAAAATGCAACCGCCATCCGCAAGCCCCAAAGGGCTATTGCACTGCGGGTGGCGAGGGCCTACCGCTCGGTGGGCTTCTCGGCGGCGTGCGCTCTGGCCGGCACCCCTCCTTGGGAGTTGGAGGCGTGGGTGCTCGCCAGAGTGTACGAGTGGTCGGCGCGCCGGAAGGCGCTCGGGGAGTGCCCCGTCCCCGAGGAGCGGGAGGCCGTGCGGCGGGAGGCGAGGGACGCAATCGTCCTCCACTGGACGGAGGACCTCGCCACCGCCGCCTTTGGCCGCCGGACGTTGGACGCGCTCGGTCCGGTCCTGCGGAGCTGGCTCGAGCGGTCCCACGGGTTCCTCTCTTTCCGTCTGGTGCAGGTGTTGTCCGGCCATGGCTGTTTCGGAAAGCACCTGCACCGGATCGGGAGGGAGGAAACGCCGGCGTGCCACGACTGCGGCGCCCCGGAGGACACGGCGCAGCACACCCTTGAGGTGTGCCCGGCCTGGTCGGGGCTGCGCCGTGGCCTGACCGCGGTGGTTGGCCAGGACCTCTCGCTTCCCAGCGTGATCAACGCCATGCTGGGGAGCGAGGAGGCCTGGGCAGCGGTTGCCTCCTTTTGCGAGGACGTAATCTCGCAAAAGGAGGAGGCGGAGCGCGCGCGGGAGGACGACCCTCTCGCTGCGCCGCTCCGCAGACGAAGAAGGGGTCGGAGAAGGCGCGCAGGTGCTCTCCCTCCTCTCGGTGGTGATGGGCGGGCGACAGGCGCGGGGGTGCCTTCGCCCGCATTGCAGCCGTCACCACCTTCGTCGGTCACTCCCGGGCCCGTCCCCCTCCCCACGGGGAGGGTGTGAGGGGTCCGATATGAAGGGCATTCGTCGGCGGGGACTGGACGTAAAGGCTGTGCCGGTTTCCCAGTCCTCGCCACTAGGACGAAGCGGGAGTGCCGCTGGGTTGTTTTAGTGGGTATACCGGGTCAGACCGGGGAGTCCCACATAACCCCCCCATCCCCCGATGGGAGGGCATGCGTAATGCATTTTTTCCCAGCGCATACAAAAAAAAAAAAAAAAAAAAGGTTAGGTTAGGTTCAGGGCCAATTTCCGTCTTTGTGGAAGACGGGTCGCCTGGTCCTGCTCAGGAAGGCAGGGCGCCCTGCCGACTCGCCGTCCGGGTATCGGCCCATAGTGCTGCTGGACGAGGTGGGCAAGCTGTTCGAGCGGATAGTTGCAGACCGCCTCGTCGGCCACTTGTTCACAGAAGGGCCGGACCTGGACGACAGCCAGTTCGGTTTTCGGCGTGGGCGCTCCACAGTTGACGCCATAATGCGGGTGAGAGTCCTGGCGGAGGATGCGGTGTCCCGGGGCGGGGTCGCGCTGGCGGTGTCCTTGGACATCACCAACGCCTTCAACACCCTGCCCTGGAGTTGTATCAGGGAGGCCCTGCGGTACCACAGGGTACCTCCCTACCTCCGCCGCGTGGTTGGGGCCTATTTGGCGGATAGGTGTGTCACCTGCGGGGGACGCGACGGCACGGTGCAGCGCGCCATGTCGTGCGGTGTTCCACAGGGCTCGGTGTTGGGCCCACTCCTGTGGAACATCGGGTACGACTGGGTGCTGAGAGGCGAGCTCGCACCGGGGGTGGACCTGACGTGTTACGCGGACGACACGCTGGTCACCGCCCGGGGGAGCTCGCACAGGGAAGCAGCGTTGCTAGCTACGGGTGCGGTCTCACAGGTGGTGGGCCGCATACGGCGCCTCGGCCTGGAGGTGGCCCTCAACAAGTCGGAGGCCATCGCTTTCCATGGCCCCCGACGGGCGCCGCCGCCGGGATTACACATTGAGGTGGGGGGGGCCCGGATTGCTGTCGAGTCCACCATGAAGTACCTAGGATTGGTGCTCGACAGCCGGTGGGACTTCGGGCCCCACTTCCTGCGGCTGGCGCCGAAGTTGATGGGCGCGGCGGGCGCGCTATCAACGCTGCTTCCCAATTTGGGAGGCCCGAGCACCGCCTGTAGGCGGTTGTACGTGGGGGTCGTGCGGTCCATGGCCCTGTATGGGGCCCCGGTGTGGGCGGCCGACCTGACGGCCCGTAGCATCGCCGTGCTGCGAAAACCGCAAAGGGCGATGGCCGTCAGAGTCGTCCGCGGCTACCGCACGATCTCTCACGAGGCGGCTTGTGTGCTGGCCGGATCCCCGCCCTGGGACTTGGAGGCGAAAGCGCTCGCGTCACTGTATCGGTGGCGCGAGGAGGAGTGGACGCAAGGGGCTGGACCGGTGCACCGACAAATAGTCCAGCGCCGGTCAGAGCTCCACCGAGTCCTAGTGGCGGAATGGCGGGACAGGCTCTCTTGCCCTACCGCTGGCCTCGCTACAATCGAGGCGGTCCGGCCAGTGCTCGAGCGCTGGCTCGGGAGGAGGCACGGCTCCCTGACGTTTCGGGCGACGCAGGTGCTCTCGGGGCATGGCTGCTTCGGGAAGTACCTGTGTCGCATAGGCAGGGAGCCGGACGCCCGGTGCCATCACTGCGCCCATCGGGAGGACACGGCGCTGCACACGCTAGTGGAGTGTGCCGCTTGGGAGGAGCCGCGCCGTGTCCTCGCAGTTGCGGTGGGAGACGACCTGTCGCTGCCGGCCGTCGTTCGCTCAATGGTCGGCAGCGCGGCGTCTTGGGACGCAGTGATCGCCTTCTGCGAAACTGTCGTCTCGCAGAAGGAGGTCGCGGAGCGGGAGAGGGAGAGTGCCAGCACTGACCCGACCCGCTCCCGGCGCACCGGGAGACGTCGGCGGAGGGCGGACAACGCCCTCCTCCAGCCTCCCTAAATGGGTCCGGGGGTGGCGGGCGCGGGGACGCCCGCCACACCCCCCCCCTTCTAGGACCCGAGGCGGTGGCGCGTAGTGTTCCACGCGCGCCCCTCAATGGCGATGGGGGGGAGTCCAACGCCTCACTCCCCCCCTACATATGTACAGATGGGGCCCGCAGGGGCGGGCCGGCACCAGTCGGGGGCCGCGGACGAATTGTCTGTTTCCCGTAGCCCCCGACGCCGCAGGTGCAGGAGGGAACACCGTGTGGTTTTTAGTCGGTAGGTCACCCACTCTGGGTGGAGTCCGACACGCCCCGTCGCCTCCCCGGGCGGCGGATGTCCATGAGGATTTTCCACACGAAACCAAAAAAAAAAAAGGTTCGGTTGTACGGGGGGACCCCCTCACAGTGCTTGCGTCCACGTCGCGTCCCCTGGAAACAGCCCAGTTCTGACCACCGTAACGGAGTGGCAGACTGGGTTGGCTAAAGTGCACTGTGCTTTCGTAGCCAATTTTGCCTTGAGACTACGAATTGCGGAACTCTTACCTGCGGAAATGTCTTTACCTTCGCGGGACGCCTGCGGGCGATTTAAAAAACAAAAAGGCCCTTCTCAGGGCCAACCCAAAGGCCCTTCTCAGGGCCAACCCAAAGGCCCTTCTCAGGGCCAACCAAAAGGCCCTTCTCAGGGCCACTCCGACGCTTCGGCGTCAGAGGCTAGCCGCGCGCCGTCTGCGGCTAGCTTCTTCGGAGGAGCGGAGTCGTCTGACGACTCGATGGTTACTGTGTCGGACGCGGCCGACTCTGGGTCGCGAAAGCGAGTATACCGGAGCGGTGGGTCCGAGGGCTCCTCGACCTCGAGGTCGAGGCTGCCGAAGGCTAAAAAGCCGACGGTGGCCGCGGAGTCCCACGTCGTTGGGCTCGCGGACGCCCAACGCCAGTTGGAGCTGTCTCGGCGGGGTCTGCTCCAGCAAGAGCTGGAGGAGCGGGTTGCGGCCAAAGAGAAACGGGCGCTCGCCGCCCGGGCCAAGTCCGGGTACGGGGCGTCCCGCGTTCTTTACGCGGACTTCTCACTGGCCGAGCTCGAGAGGATGGCGGAGGAGGACGAGGAGGAGATCTTGGAGGTCGCCTCCAAGTCCTCAAACCTAAAGGGGACCTTGCAGAAGGCCCTGAAGTGCAGGGCCGCGAGCATGCGTGGCGTCGTCGCGGAGCTAGTCCAGCGAAAGGCCACCGACGAGACGCGGCAACTGCAGGCGAAGGTGGATCGCCTGCAGTCGGAGGTCAGCCAGCTTCATCAGAAGCTGGCCGAAGCCACGGCCCGGCCACAACAGGCCAAGACGAGCCCTGCGGCAGAGGGCCCCGCCTCCTCCAACCTTGAGGATATCATCCGCAAGGTTGTGATGGAGGAGAGGGCCTTCACGAGATCCTGCTTTGCAGGAATAGAGGACCGGCTCCTGCCGGAGAAACGCCTCCGACCGCCGCTTGCGGCGGATAAGAGGCAGAGCGAGCCGGGGCCGTCCTTGTCCCCGCCCGAGCCCCAGTCGGAGGATGCCCTTCTCCCTTCGACAACCCCGTCCAACGAGTGGACGGAAGTGGTCCGCAAGGGGAAGGGCAAAAAGCCGGCGACGGCCGCCCCTGCCGTACCCGCCGCCACCGCCGCCACCGCCGCCCCTAGCCAACCGCAGACCGGCAAGGGAAAGCGGAAGAGGAAGCGGAAGGGGAAAGGGAAAGGGAGGGGAAAGGGACAGCTAGTCCCCCCAAAAACCGCGGCCGTCGTGGTGACGCTCACCGCGGAGGCTGCGGAGCGGGGGGAGAGCTACGCGTCCATTTTGGTGCGGGCGCGTGCCAATGCTGATCCCACCCAACTGGGGATCAGCGGCGTCTCTTGCCGGCGGACCCAAACCGGGGCTCGTATTTTTGAGTTCCCGGGGGCAGAAGGGAGTGCACATGCGGACCTCTTTGCAGCCAAGCTGCAGGAGGTCATCGCGGACTCGGCCAAGGTGGCCCGACCCGTCAAGTCGGCGGCCATAGAGGTGACGGACCTCGATGACTCCGTCACCAAGGAGGAGGTGGCGGTGGCGGTCGCGAGGATAGGGGGCTGCGACGTCGCGGCGGTCCAAGGCCGGGACATAAGGCCCGGCCGTGGCGGCATGGGCACCATCCGCCTCGAGTGCCCGGTCGTTGCTGCTAAAGCCGTCCTTGCCAGGGGACGGCTCACAGTCGGGTACAGCTCGGCTGCAGTCCGGGCACTCGAGGACCAGCCTCTGCGGTGCTTCCGGTGCTTAGGCATCGGACACACCCGGTCCCTGTGTCCGTCCACGGTGGACAGGACGGACACGTGCTACCGCTGCGGCAAGGAGGGGCACAAATCCGCTGCCTGCAAGGCCGCCACGCCGCACTGCGCGGTGTGTGCCGCCAGTGGCCGCCCGGCGGGCCACATTATGAGGGGGAGGAACTGCAATCCTCCCCCAAAGCGGGGCAAAGCGCAGGCGCCGAACAGGCCTGCTGCTGCCGCTGGCTGCACCGTCGTTCCTGCGGCGGCTGCGGAGGGGGGTGCGATGTCCGAGTGATGGATAGGGTCGAGCATCGCATCCTTCAGGCGAACACCAACCACTGCAGGGCAGCCCAGGATCTGCTGACGCAGACCATGGCTGAGTGGTTGGTGGACTTGGCGGTGGTCGCCGAGCCTTACTCGGTCCCTGGCCGTTGGCTGGGCGACCGGGACGGACTGGTGGCGTTGGTGTCGCGGCCTTCCACGGACTCCCCTCCCCTCTCGCTCTTAGAGAGGGGACCGGGATACGTGGCCGCCGCGTGGGGGGACATGGCCCTGGTGGGGGTCTATTTCTCCCCAAACCGCTCTCTCTCAGACTTTGAGGATTTCCTCGAGATCCTCACTGCAGTCGTAGGGAGGGCGGCGCCGCGCCACGTCGTGGTGTTGGGCGACCTGAACGCCAAGTCGGCGGCCTGGGGCAACACGGCCGCAGGTTGCAACGTCCGGGGACGCGCCGTCGAGTATTGGGCAACCTCGTGCGGTGTGTCCCTCCTAAACAGGGGGGCGGTCCACACGTGCGTGCGGCGGCAGGGTGGGTCGGTGGTCGACGTCTCGTTTGCCACCCCCGCGCTGGCCGCCCGCGTCGTCAACTGGCGGGTAGAGATGGTGGAGACCTTGTCGGACCACCGTTATGTGCGGTTCGACATCTCCACCCAGCAGCGGGGAGGGGGGATGGCCCGCGCTGGGCAATCTCCCTTCCCGCGGTGGGCACTCACCCGCCTGGACCGGGAGGCAGCCAAGGAGGCGGCCTTTCTCCAGGACTGGCTGTCGCCCCCTGTCGAGGAGGTCCTGGACGTAGACGCCGCAGCGGTCCAGCTCAGGGGGTCCCTGACCGAGGTGTGCAACTCCAACATGCCTCGGTCTCGCCGTCCGCCCCCAGGTCGTGCCGTCTACTGGTGGACGGAGGAGCTGGCGGAGCTCAGGGCCACCTGCGTGGCGGCCAGAAGGGCCTACGCGCGGAGCCGACGGCGCAGCGCCCAAAACCGAAACCGGGCAGAGGAGGACCGCCTATACGCCTCGTACCGAGAGGCGACGACGGTCCTCAAGTCTGCGATGGGCGCTGCTAAAGACTCGGCGTGGGCCGAGACGCTGGAGGGTCTCGACAGGGATCCCTATGGGAGACCATACAAGGCGGCGCGGAACCAGCTCCGCCCCTATGGTCCCCCACTGACGGAGACCCTCGAGCCGGCGTTGTTGGATGGGGTGGTCCGGTCCCTGTTTCCGCGCGGGACCGACTTCACCCCACCAACGATGGATCCCCCGCGGGGGGCGGCTTCGGCGGCGGATGACGAGGAGGTCCCCCCGGTGACGGTGGTGGAGTTTCGCGCGGGGGTTCTCAACCTCCGCGCGAAGAAGACGGCCCCCGGACCAGACGGCGTCCCCGCACGGGTGCTGGCGATCGCCGCCCCCGAAATGGAGGACAGGATTCGGGACCTCTTCAGCGCGTGTTTTGCGGCTGGGAGGTTCCCGAAACTGTGGAAGGAGGGGCGGCTATGCCTGCTCCGGAAGGAGGGACGCCCGGTGGACTCCCCCTCGGCATACCGGCCCATCGTCCTGCTCGATGAGGTCGGTAAACTGTTCGAGGGGATTGTCGCCTCCCGGCTGGGTAGCCTTTTGCGGGGGGTAGGGCCAGATCTGTCGGACGCCCAGTTCGGTTTCCGTCGAGGGCGTTCGACGATCGACGCGCTGGCCCTACTCAAGGGCCAGGTGAGGGAAGCGGTGGAGGCGGGGGACGGAGTGCTGGCGGTGTCATTCGACATTGCCAACGCCTTCAACTCCGTCCCCCACTCGACGATATTGGAGGCGCTCCGGTATCACGGAGTGCCCCAATATCTGCGGAACCTCCTGGCCAGCTACCTGGGGGACCGGGAGGTCGTCCTCGCGGACAGGACGGGCGCGGTGAGGCGGTACAGCGCAGAGTCCGGTGTTCCGCAGGGGTCCGTGTTGGGGCCCCCCCTGTGGAACATCGGATTCGACTGGCTCCTGCGGGGAGCCCTCCTCCAGGGCACGAGTGTCATCTGCTACGCGGATGACACTCTCCTCACTGCCCGGGGGAGGAATTTCGGGGAGGCGGCCTGTCTGGCCTCGGCTGGCGGATCCTTGGTTGCGGAGAGGATCCGCCGCCTCGGATTGAGGGTGGCGCTGCAAAAGACCGAGGCCGTGTTCTTTCGCGGGCCTCGGCAGCGCTGCCCTCCCGACGCACACATCGTCGTAGAGGGCGTCCGGATAGGGGTCCAGCCCCAGATGAAGTATCTGGGCCTGGTGCTGGACGACAGGTGGCGCTTCGGCCCGCATTTCAGCGGGCTGTCGACGCGCCTGTTGAAGGCCGCGGACGCCCTCTCGTGGCTCCTCCCGAACCTGGGGGGGCCCAAGGCGAAATGCCGGCGCCTCTATGCCGGCATTTTGAAGAGCATGGCCCTGTACGGGGCCCCCATCTGGGCGGACTCCCTCCATAGGAGGGAGAATGCAACGGCCATCCGCAAGCCCCAAAGGGCTATTGCACTGCGGGTGGCGAGGGCCTACCGCTCGGTGGGCTTTTCGGCGGCGTGCGCTCTGGCCGGCACCCCTCCTTGGGAGTTGGAGGCGTGGGTGCTCGCCAGAGTGTACGAGTGGACGGCGCGCCGGAAGGCGCTCGGGGAGTGCCCCGTCCCCGAGGAGCGGGAGGCCGTGCGGCGGGAGGCGAGGGACGCAATCGTCCTTCACTGGACGGAGGACCTCGCCACCGCCGCCTTTGGCCGCCGGACCTTGGACGCGCTCGGTCCGGTCCTGCGGAGCTGGCTCGAGCGGGCCCACGGGTTTCTCTCTTTCCGTCTGGTGCAGGTGTTGTCCGGCCATGGCTGTTTCGGAAAGCACCTGCACCGGATCGGGAGGGAGGAAACGCCGGCGTGCCACGAATGCGGGGCCCCGGAGGACACGGCGCAGCACACCCTCGAGGTGTGCCCGGCTTGGTCCGAGCTGCGCCGTGGCCTGACCGCGGTGGTCGGCCAGGACCTCTCGCTTCCCAGCGTGATCAACGCCATGCTGGGGAGCGAGGAGGCCTGGGCTGCGGTTGCCTCCTTTTGCGTTATCTCGCAAAAGGAGGAGGCGGAGCGCGCGCGGGAGGACGACCCTCTCGCTGCGCCGCTCCGCAGACGAAGAAGGGGTCGGAGAAGACGCGCAGGTGCTCTCCCTCCTCTCGGTGGTGATGGGCGGGCGACAGGCGCGGGGGTGCCTTCGCCCGCATTGCAGCCGTCACCACCTTCGTCGGTCACTCCCGGGCCCGCCCCCCTCCCCGCGGGGAGGGCGTGAGGGGCCCGCTATGAAGGGTAATCGTCGGCGGGGACTGGACGTAAAGGCTGTGCCGGTTTCCCAGTCCCCGCCACTCGGACGAAGCGGGAGTGCCGCTGGGTTGTTTTAGTGGGTATACCGGGTCAGACCGGGGAGTCCCACATAACCCCCCCATCCCCCGATGGGAGGGGCATGCGTAACGCATTTTTTCCCAGCGCAAACAAAAAAAAAAAAAAAAAAAAAAAGGTTCGGTTGTACGTGGGGGACCCCCTCACAGTGCTTGCGTCCACGTCGCGTCCCCTGGAAATAGCCCAGTACTGACCACCGTAACGGAGTGGCAGTCTGGGTTGGCCAAAGTGCACTGTGCTTTCGTAGTCATCTCTGCCTTGAGTCTACGAACTGTCGGAAATGTCGAAACCTTTGCGGGACGCCTGCGGGCGATTTCTGAAACAAAAAGGCCCTTCTCAGGGCCAACCCAAAGGCCCTTCTCAGGGCCAACCAAAAGGCCCTTCTCAGGGCCACGCCGACGCTTCGGCGTCAGAGGGTAGCCGCGCGCCGTCTGCGGCTAGCTTCTTTGGAGGGGCGGACGAGTCGTCTGACGACTCAATGGTGAGTGTGTCGGACGCGGCCGACTCTGGGTCGCGCAAGCGAGCACACCGGAGCGGTGGGTCCGAAGGCTCCTCGGCCTCAACGAGGTTGCCGAAGGCTAAAAAGCCGACGGTGGCCAAGGAGACCCATGTAGTTGGGCTCGCAGACGCCCAACGCAAGTTGGATCTGGCTCGGCGGGGCCTGCTCCAGCAAGAGCTGGAGGAGCGGGTAGCGGCCAAAGAGAAACGGGCGTTCGCCGCCCGGGCCAAGTCCGGGTACGGGGCGTCCCGCGTTCTTTACGCGGACTTCTCATTGGCCGAGCTCGAGAGGATGGCGGAGGAGGACGAGGAGGAGATTTTGGAGGTCGCCTCTAAGTCGTCAAACCTCAAGGGGACCTTGCAGAAGGCCCTAAAATGCAGGGCCGCAAGTATGCGTGGCGTCGTCGCGGAGCTGGTGCAGCGCAAGACCACCGACGAGACGCGGCAACTGCAGGCGAAGGTGGATCGCCTGCAGTCGGAGGTCAGCCAGCTTCATCAGAAGCTGGCCGAAGCCACGGCCCGGCCACAACAGGCCAAGACGACCCCTGCGGCAGAGGGCCCCGCCTCCTCCAACCTTGAGGACATCATCCGCAAGGTTGTAATGGAGGAGAGGGCCTTTACTAGATCCTGCTTAGCAGGAATAGAGGACCGGCTCCTGCCGGAGAAACGCCTCCGACCGCCGCTTGCGGCGGATAAGAGGCAGAGTGAGCCGGGGCCGTCATTGTCCCCCCCCGAGCCCCAGTCGGAGGATGCCCTTCTCCCTTCGACAACCCCGTCCAACGAGTGGACGGAAGTGGTCCGCAAGGGGAAGGGCAAAAAGTCGGCGACGGCCGCCCCTGCCGTCTTCGCCACCGCCGCCCCCACCGCCCCCAGCCGGCCGCAGACGACCGGCAAGGGAAAGCGGAAGAGGAAGCGAAAGGGGAAAGGGAAAGGGAGGGGAAAGGGACAGCTAGTCCCCCCAAAAACCGCGGCCGTCGTGGTGACGCTCACCGCGGAGGCTGCGGAGCGGGGGGAGAGCTACGCGTCCATTTTGGTGCGGGCGCGTGCCAATGCTGATCCCACCCAACTGGGGATCAGCGGCGTCTCTTGCCGGCGGACCCAAGCCGGGGCTCGAATCTTCGAGTTCCCGGGGGCAGAGGGGAGTGCCCATGCGGACCTCTTTGCAGCCAAGCTGCAGGAGGTCATCGCCGACTCGGCCAAGGTGGCCCGACCCGTCAAGTCGGCGGCCATAGAGGTCACCGACCTTGACGACTCCGTCACGAAGGAGGAGGTGGCGGCGGCGGTCGCGGGGATAGGGGGCTGCGACGTCACGGCGGTCCGAGGCCGGGACATAAGGCCCGGCCGTGGCGGCATGGGCACCATTCGCCTCGAGTGCCCGGTCGCCGCTGCTAAAGCCGTCCTTGCCAAGGGACGGCTCACAGTCGGTTACAGCTCGGCTGCAGTCCGGGCACTCGAGGACCAGCCTCTGCGGTGCTTCCGGTGCTTAGGCATCGGGCACACCCGGTCCCTGTGTCCGTCCACAGTGGACAGGACGGACACGTGCTACCGCTGCGGCAAAGAGGGACACAAATCCGCTGCCTGTAAGGCCGCCACGCCGCACTGCGCGGTGTGTGCCGCCAGTGGCCGCCCGGCGGGCCACATTATGAGGGGGAGTCCCCCACTGACGGAGACCCTCGAGCCATCGTTGTTGGATGGGGTGGTCCGGTCCCTGTTTCCGCGCAGGACCGACTTCACCCCACCAACGATGGATCCCCCGCGGGGGGCGGCTGCGGCGGCGGATGAGGAGGAGGTCCCCCCGGTGACGGTGGCGGAGTTTCGCGCGGGGGTTTTCGGCCTCCGCGCAAAGAAGACGGCCCCCGGGCCAGACGGCGTCCCTGCTCGGGTGCTGGCGATCGCCGCCCCCGAAATGGAGGACAGGATTCGGGACCTCTTCAGCGCGTGTTTTGCGGCTGGGAGGTTCCCGAGACTGTGGAAGGAGGGGCGGCTATGCCTGCTCCGAAAGGAGGGACGCCCGGTGGACTCCCCCTCGGCATACCGGCCCATCGTCCTGCTCGATGAGGTCGGTAAATTGTTCGAGGGGATTGTCGCCTCCCGGCTGGGTAGCATTTTGCGGGGGGTAGGGCCGGATCTGTCGGACGCCCAGTTCGGTTTCCGTCGAGGGCGTTCGACGATCGACGCGCTGGCCCTACTCAGGGGCCAGGTGAGGGAAGCGGTGGAGGCGGGGGACGGAGTGCTGGCGGTGTCATTCGACATTGCCAACGCCTTCAACTCCGTCCCGCACTCGACGATATTGGAGGCGCTCCGGTATCACGGAGTGCCCCAATATCTGCGGAACCTCCTGGCCAGCTACCTGGGGGACCGGGAGGTTGTCCTCGCGGACAAGACGGGCGCGGTGAGGCGGTACGGCGCAGAGTCCGGTGTTCCGCAGGGGTCCGTGTTGGGGCCCCCCCTGTGGAACATCGGATTCGACTGGCTCCTGCGGGGAGCCCTCCTCCAGGGCACGAGTGTCATCTGCTACGCGGATGACACTCTCCTCACTGCCCGGGGGAGGAACTTCGGGGAGGCGGCCTGTCTGGCCTCGGCTGGCGGATCCTTGGTTGCGGAGAGGATCCGCCGCCTCGGATTGAGGGTGGCGCTGCAAAAGACCGAGGCCGTGTTCTTTCGCGGGCCTCGGCAGCGCTGCCCTCCCGACGCACACGTCGTCGTAGAGGGCGTCCGGATAGGGGTCCAGCCCCAGATGAAGTATCTGGGCCTGGTGCTGGACGACAGGTGGCGATTCGGCCCGCATTTCAGCGGACTGTCGACGCGCCTGTTGAAGGCCGCGGACGCCCTCTCGTGGCTCCTCCCGAACCTGGGGGGGCCCAAGGCCAAATGCCGGCGCCTCTATGCCGGCATTCTGAGGAGTATGGCCCTATATGGGGCCCCCATCTGGGCGGATTCCCTCCATAGGAGGGAAAATGCAACCGCCATCCGCAAGCCCCAAAGGGCTATTGCACTGCGGGTGGCGAGGGCCTACCGCTCGGTGGGCTTTTCGGCGGCGTGCGCTCTGGCCGGCACCCCTCCTTGGGAGTTGGAGGCGTGGGTGCTCGCCAGAGTGTACGAGTGGACGGCGCGCCGGAAGGCGCTCGGGGAGTGCCCCGTCCCCGAGGAGCGGGAGGCCGTGCGGCGGGAGGCGAGGGACGCAATCGTCCTTCACTGGACGGAGGACCTCGCCACCGCCGCCTTTGGCCGCCGGACCTTGGACGCGCTCAGTCCGGTCCTGCGGAGCTGGCTCGAGCGGGCCCACGGGTTTCTCTCTTTCCGTCTGGTGCAGGTGTTGTCCGGCCATGGCTGTTTCGGAAAGCACCTGCACCGGATCGGGAGGGAGGAAACGCCGGCGTGCCACGAATGCGGGGCCCCGGAGGACACGGCGCAGCACACCCTCGAGGTGTGCCCGGCTTGGTCCGAGCTGCGCCGTGGCCTGACCGCGGTGGTTGGCCAGGACCTCTCGCTTCCCAGCGTGATCAACGCCATGCTGGGGAGCGAGGAGGCCTGGGCTGCGGTTGCCTCCTTTTGCGAGGACGTAATCTCGCAAAAGGAGGAGGCGGAGCGCGCGCGGGAGGACGACCCTCTCGCTGCGCCGCTCCGCAGACGAAGAAGGGGTCGGAGAAGGGGCGCAGGTCCTCTCCCTCCTCTTGGTGGTGATGGGCGGGTGACAGGCGCGGGGGTGCCTTCGCCCGCATTGCAGCCGTCACCACCTTCGTCGGTTACTCCCGGGCCCGCCCCCCTCCCCACGGGGAGGGTGTGAGGGGTCCGATATGAAGGGCAATCGTCGGCGGGGACTGGACGTAAAGGCTGTGCCGGTTTCCCAGTCCCCGCCACTAGGACGAAGCGGGAGTGCCGCTGGGTTGTTTTAGTGGGTATACCGGGTCAGACCGGGGAGTCCCACATAACCCCCCCATCCCCCGATGGGAGGGCATGCGTAACGCATTTTTTCCCAGCGCAAACAAAAAAAAAAAAAAAAAAAAAAAAAAAGGTTCGGTTGTACGTGGAGTCTGCGCTCCGATGGCGCCGGGAACGGTCGAACTTTAACTCGCGCGTGTTTGAAAAATTCGCGAAAGTGGCTATTTTTGTCGGATTGTCATGGTTTTGGTGTCAAAAGTTGCGTAACTGTGCCGCGGAAGTGACAGTGCTGTGTTGGTGACTCGCAGGTGTTCGCCTGAAGTAGGATCACGGAATACCTACTTCGGGCAACGCCCTAAAACAGTTTTTCGACCGGCGCTCGAAATCTGAAGCGGTAACATGTGCTTTATTATATATCATTAGAATCGTCTAATCGCCCCCCACCTTCTGTATAAGTTTGCCTTCCATCGCCATGTAAACGGCTGAGATATGCCCACTTTTCTGAAATGATGTAACCGGCTATCTCGTTTTTGGAGATAGTTACGTAAATTCTGACAACGGATTTGGATTCGTCTCATGGTCCTTTACCATAAACCAGTTCATCCGCTTCAGGTTTCGAGGGTCTTGGACCCCAAAACCACCATAAACTTTTCATACTGAACATTCTTGGACTTTACAGCCACTTTTGGGGACCTTGCTATCGGGTAAGGTCCTATTTTGACTTTTGTGTTCTAGAGACAATCTAACGGACTATTTAAGGCTCTTTAGTTTATAATTTTCCGTGTTATAGTTCCTAAGATATTCAACTTTTTGTAACACAGTACATTTTTGACGTTTGCGCCGGACTCCGTCACCTTTGGCCATCGATACGTGCTCCCACAGGCGCGACGCACTGATTTCTATTTATCGCCTTTATGGACTGTACCTTGAGCTATAAATACAGACTTTCACCACAATTGTATCTGTCAGGGTTACGGAGTTAGGCGCTTCGTTCTTGAGCGCGAATTTGTGCCTGGCGGTTATTACTTGCCCACTTCTCTTTTGTTTAGAGACGGGTGGTATTTGTATTTGTATGTGGCGGGGGCCTGCCGCTCGGTGGGCTTTTCGGCGGCGTGCGCTCTGGCCGGCGCCCCTCCTTGGGAGTTGGAGGCGTGGGTGCTGGCCGGAGTGTGCGAGTGGACGGTGCGCCGGAGGGCGCTCGGGGAGTGCCCCGTCCCCCAGGGGCGGGGGGCGGTGCGGTGCTGGCTCGAGCGGCCCCACGGTTTCCTCTCGTTCCGTCTGGTGCAGGTGTTGTCCGGCCACGGCTGTTTCGGAAGGCACCTGCACCGGATCGGGAGGGAGGAAACGCCGGCGTGCCACGAATGCGGGGCGCCGGGGGACGCGGCGCAGCACACCCTTGAGGTGTGCCCGGCCTGGTCGGGGCTGCGCCGTGGCCTTACCGCGGTGGTTAGCCGGGACCTCTCGCTTCCCGGCGTGATCGCGCCGGGAAGCGGGAGGACCTTGCTATCGGGTAGGGTCCTATTTTGACTTTTGTGTTCTAGAGACAATCTAACGGACTATTTAAGGCTCTTTAGTTTATAATTTTCCGTGTTATAGTTCCTAAGATATTCAACTTTTTGTAACACAGTACATTTTGACGTTTGCGCCGGACTCCGTCACCTTTGGCCATCGATACGTGCTCCCACAGGCGCGACGCACTGATTTCTATTTATCGCCTTTATGGACTGTACCTTGAGCTATAAATACAGACTTTCACCACAATTGTATCTGTCAGGGTTACGGAGTTAGGCGCTTCGTTCTTGAGCGCGAATTTGTGCCTGGCCGTTATTACTTGCCCACTTCTCTTTTGTTTAGAGACGGGTGGTATTTGTATTTGTATGTGGCGGGGGCCTGCCGCTCGGTGGGCTTTTTGGCGGCGTGCGCTCTGGCCGGCGCCCCTCCTTGGGAGTTGGAGGCGTGGGTGCTGGCCGGAGTGTGCGAGTGGACGGTGCGCCGGAGGGCGCTCGGGGAGTGCCCCGTCCCCCAGGGGCGGGGGGCGGTGCGGCGCTGGCTCGAGCGGCCCCACGGTTTCCTCTCGTTCCGTCTGGTGCAGGTGTTGTCCGGCCACGGCTGTTTCGAAAGGCACCTGCACCGGATCGGGAGGGAGGAAACGCCGGCGTGCCACGAATGCGGGGCGCCGGGGGACGCGGCGCAGCACACCCTTGAGGTGTGCCCGGCCTGGTCGGGGCTGCGCCGTGGCCTTACCGCGGTGGTTAGCCGGGACCTCTCGCTTCCCGGCGTAATCGCGCCGGGAAGCGGGAGGACCTTGCTATCGGGTAAGGTCCTATTTTGACTTTTGTGTTCTAGAGACAATCTAACGGACTATTTAAGGCTCTTTAGTTTATAATTTTCCGTGTTATAGTTCCTAAGATATTCAACCTTTTGTAACACAGTACATTTTTGACGTTTGCGCCAGACTCCGTCACCTTTGGCCATCGATACGTGCTCCCACAGGCACGACGCACTAATTTCTATTTATCACCTTTATAGACTATACCTTGAGCTATAAATACAGACTTTCACCACAATTGTATCTATCAGGGTTACGGAGTTAGGCGCTTCGTTCTTCGTAGTATTTGTATTTGTATGTGGCGGGGGCCTGCCGCTCGGTGGGCTTTTCGGCGGCGTGCGCTCTGGCCGGCGCCCCTCCTTGGGAGTTGGAGGCGTGGGTGCTGGCCGGAGTGTGCGAGTGGACGGTGCGCCGGAGGGCGCTCGGGGAGTGCCCCGTCCCCCAGGGGCGGGGGGCGGTGCGGCGCTGGCTCGAGCGGTCCCACGGTTTCCTCTCGTTCCGTCTGGTGCAGGTGTTGTCCGGCCACGGCTGTTTCGGAAGGCACCTGCACCGGATCGGGAGGGAGGAAACGCTGGCGTGCCACAAATGCGTGGCGCCGGAGGACGCGGCGCAGCACACCCTTGAGGTGTGCCCGGCCTGGTCGGGGCTGCGCCGTGGCCTTACTGCGGTGGTTAGCCGGGACCTCTCGCTTCCCGGCGTGATCAGCGCCATGCTGGGGAGCGAGGAGGCCTGGGCAGCGGTTGCCTCCTTTTGCGAGGATGTAATCTCGCAAAAGGAGGAGGCGGAGCGCGCGCGGGAGGACGACCCTCTCGCTGCGCCGCTCCGCAGACGAAGAAGGGGTCGGAGAGGGCGCGTAGGTCCTCTCCCTCCTCTTGGTGGTGATGGGCGGGCGACAGGCGCGGGGGTGCCTTCGCCCGCATTGCAGCCGTCACCATCCTCGTCGGTCACTCCCGGGCCCTTGGCCCTCCCCACGGGGAGGGCGTGAGGGGCCCGCTATGCGGGGTAATCGTCGGCGGGGACTGGAAGTAAAGGCTGTGCCGGTTTCCCAGTCCCCGCCACTCGGACGAAGCGGGAGTGCCGCTGGGTTGTTTTAGTGGGTATACCGGGTCAGACCGGGGAGTCCCACATAACCCCCCCATCCCCCGATGGGAGGGCATGCATAAAGCATTTTTTCCCAGCGCAAACAAAAAAAAAAAAAAAAAAAAAAAAAAAAAGGTTCGGTTGTACGTAACGAGTGGACGGAAGTGGTCCGCAAGGGGAAGGGCAAAAAGCCGGCGACGGCCGCCCCTGCCGTCCCCGCCGCCACCGCCGCCACCGCCGCCGCCGCCCCTAGCCAACAGCAGACTGGCAAGGGAAAGCGGAAGAGGAAGCGAAAGGGGAAAGGGAAAGGGAGGGGAAAGGGGCAGCTAGTCCCCCCAAAAACGGCGGCCGTCGTAGTGACGCTCACCACGGAGGCTGCGGAGCGAGGAGAGACGTACGCGTCCATTTTGGTGCGGGCGCGTACAACTGCCGATCCTACCCAACTAGGGATCGGCAGCGTGTCCTGCCGGCGGACCCAAACCGGGGCTCGAATCTTCGAGTTCCCGGGGGCAGAGGGGAGTGCCCACGCGGACCTCTTTGCAGCCAAGCTGCAGGAGGTCATCGCCGACTCGGCCAAGGTGGCCCGACCGGTAAAGTCCGCAGCCATAGAGGTGACCGACCTCGACGACTCCGTCACCAAGGAGGAGGTGGCGGTGGCGGTCGCGAGGATAGGGGGCTGCGACGTCGCGGCGGTCCAAGGCCGGGACATAAGGCCCGGCCGTGGCGGCATGGGCACCATCCGCCTCGAGTGCCCGGTCGTTGCTGCCAAAGCCGTCCTTGCCAAGGGACGGCTCACAGTCGGGTACAGCTCGGCTGCAGTCCGGGCACTCGAGGACCAGCCTCTGCGGTGCTTCCGGTGCTTAGGCATCGGACACACCCGGTCCCTGTGTCCGTCCACGGTGGACAGGACGGACACGTGCTACCGCTGCGGCAAGGAGGGCCATAAATCCGCAGCCTGCAAGGCCGCCACGCCGCACTGCGCGGTGTGTGCCGCCAGTGGCCGCCCGGCGGGCCACGTTATGAGGGGGAGGAACTGCAATCCTCCCCCTAAGCGGGGCAAAGCGCAAGCGCCGAAAGGGCCTGCTGCTGCCGCTGGCACCGTCGTTCCTGCGGCGGCTGCGGAGGGGGGTGCGATGTCCGAGTGATGGATAGGGTCGAGCATCGCATCCTTCAGGCGAACACCAACCACTGCAGGGCAGCCCAGGATCTGCTGACGCAGACCATGGCTGAGTGGTTGGTGGACTTGGCGGTGGTCGCCGAGCCTTACTCGGTCCCTGGCCGTTGGCTGGGCGACCGGGACGGACTGGTGGCGTTGGTGTCGCGGCCTTCCACGGACTCCCCTCCCCTCTCGCTCTTAGAGAGGGGACCGGGATACGTGGCCGCCGCGTGGGGAGACATGGCCCTGGTGGGGGTCTATTTCTCCCCAAACCGCTCTCTCTCGGACTTTGAGGATTTCCTAGAGATCCTCACCTCTGTCGTAGGGAGGGCGGCGCCACGCCAGGTCGTGGTGTTGGGCGACCTGAACGCCAAGTCGGCGGCCTGGGGTAACCCGGCTGCGGGTTGCAATGTCCGGGGACGCGCCGTCGAGTTCTGGGCAACCTCGTGCGGTGTGTCCCTCCTAAACAGGGGGGCGGTCCACACGTGCGTGCGGCGGCAGGGTGGGTCGGTGGTGGACGTCTCGTTTGCCACCCCCGCGCTTGCCGCCCGCGTCGTCGACTGGCGGGTGGAGATGGTGGAGACCTTGTCGGACCACCGTTATGTGCGGTTCGACATCTCCACCCAGCAGCGGGGAGGGGGGATGGCCCGCGCTGGGCAATCTCCCTTCCCGCGGTGGGCACTCACCCGCCTGGACCGGGAGGCAGCCAAGGAGGCGGCCTTTCTCCAGGACTGGCTGTCGCCCCCTGTCGAGGAGGTCCTGGACGTAGACGCCGCAGCGGTCCAGCTCAGGGGGTCCCTGACCGAGGTGTGCAACTCCAGCATGCCTCGGTCTCGCCGCCCGCCCCCAGGTCGTGCCGTCTATTGGTGGACGGAGGAGCTGGCGGAGCTCAGGGCCGCCTGCGTGGCGGCCAGAAGGGCCTACGCGCGGAGCCGACGGCGCAGCGCCCAAAACCGAAACCGGGCAGAGGAGGACCGCCTATACGCCTCTTACCGAGAGGCGACGACGGTCCTCAAGTCTGCAATGGGCGCTGCGAGAGACTCGGCGTGGGCCGAGATGCTGGAGGGTCTCGACAGGGATCCCTATGGGAGGCCATACAAGGCGGCGCGGAACCAGCTCCGCCCGTATGGTCCCCCACTGACGGAGACCCTCGAGCCATCGTTGTTGGATGGGGTGGTCCGGTCCCTGTTTCCGCGCAGGACCGACTTCACCCCACCAACGATGGATCCCCCGCGGGGGGCAGCTGCGGCGGCGGATGAGGAGGAGGTCCCCCCGGTGACGGTGGTGGAGTTTCGCGCGGGGGTTCTCAACCTCCGCGCGAAGAAGACGGCCCCCGGACCAGACGGCGTCCCTGCACGGGTGCTGGCGATCGCCGCCCCCGAAATGGAGGGCAGGATTCGGGACCTCTTCAGCGCGTGTTTTGCGGCTGGGAGGTTCCCGAGACTGTGGAAGGAGGGGCGGCTATGCCTGCTCCGAAAGGAGGGACGCCCGGTGGACTCCCCCTCGGCATACCGGCCCATCGTCCTGCTCGATGAGGTCGGTAAATTGTTCGAGGGGATTGTCGCCTCCCGGCTGGGTAGCCATTTGCGGGGGGTAGGGCCGGATCTGTCGGACGCCCAGTTCGGTTTCCGTCGAGGGCGTTCGACGATCGACGCGCTGGCCCTACTCAAGGGCCAGGTGAGGGAAGCGGTGGAGGCGGGGGACGGAGTGCTGGCGGTGTCATTCGACATTGCCAACGCCTTCAACTCCGTCCCCCACTCGACGATATTGGAGGCGCTCCGGTATCACGGAGTGCCCCAATATCTGCGGAACCTCCTTGGCAGCTACCTGGAGGACCGGGAGGTTGTCCTCGCGGACAGGTCGGGGACAGTGAGGCGGTACGGCGCAGAGTCCGGTGTTCCGCAGGGGTCCGTGTTGGGGCCCCCCCTGTGGAACATCGGGTTTGACTGGCTTCTGCGGGGAGCCCTCCTCCAGGGCACGAGTGTCATCTGCTACGCGGATGACACTCTCCTCACTGCCCGGGGGAGGAGCTTCGGGGAGGCGGCCTGTCTGGCCTCGGCTGGCGGATCCTTGGTTGCGGAGAGGATCCGCCGCCTCGGATTGAGGGTGGCGCTGCAAAAGACCGAGGCCGTGTTCTTCCGCGGGCCTCGGCAGCGCTGCCCTCCCGACGCACACATCGTCGTGGAGGGCGTCCGGATAGGGGTCCAGCCCCGGATGAAGTATCTGGGCCTGGTGCTGGACGACAGGTGGCGCTTCGGCCCGCATTTCAGCGGGCTGTCGACGCGCCTGTTGAAGGCCGCGGACGCCCTCTCGTGGCTCCTCCCGAACCTGGGGGGGCCCAAGGCGAAATGCCGGCGCCTCTATGCCGGCATTTTGAAGAGCATGGCCCTATACGGGGCCCCCATCTGGGCGGATTCCCTCCATAGGAGGGAAAATGCAACCGCCATCCGCAAGCCCCAAAGGGCTATTGCACTGCGGGTGGCGAGGGCCTACCGCTCGGTGGGCTTTTCGGCGGCGTGCGCTCTGGCCGGCACCCCTCCTTGGGAGTTGGAGGCGTGGGTGCTCGCCAGAGTGTACGAGTGGACGGCGCGCCGGAAGGCGCTCGGGGAGTGCCCCGTCCCCGAGGAGCGGGAGGCCGTGCGGCGGGAGGCGAGGGACGCAATCGTCCTCCACTGGACAGAGGACCTCGCCACCGCCGCCTTTGGCCGCCGGACCTTGGACGCGCTCGGTCCGGTCCTGCGGAGCTGGCTCGAGCGGTCCCACGGTTTCCTCTCGTTCCGTCTGGTTCAGGTGTTGTCCGGGCATGGCTGTTTCGGAAGGCACCTGCACCGGATCGGGAGGGAGGAAACCCCGGCGTGCCACGACTGCGGCGCCCCGGAGGACACGGCGCAGCACACCCTCGAGGTGTGCCCGGCTTGGTCGGGGCTGCGCCGTGGCCTGACCGCGGTGGTTGGCCAGGACCTCTCGCTTCCCAGCGTGATCAACGCCATGCTGGGGAGCGAGGAGGCCTGGGCAGCGGTTGCCTCCTTTTGCGAGGACGTAATCTCGCAAAAGGAGGAGGCGGAGCGCGCGCGGGAGGACGACCCTCTCGCTGCGCCGCTCCGCAGACGAAGAAGGGGTCGGAGAAGGCGCGCAGGTGCTCTCCCTCCTCTTGGTGGTGATGGGCGGGCGACAGGCGCGGGGGTGCCTTCGCCCGCATTGCAGCCGTCACCACCTTCGTCGGTCACTCCCGGGCCCGTCCCCCTCCCCACGGGGAGGGCGTGAGGGGTCCGATTTGAAGGGTTATCGTCGGCGGGGACTGGACGTAAAGGCTGTGCCGGTTTCCCAGTCCCCGCCACTCAGACGAAGCGGGAGTGCCGCTGGGTTGTTTTAGTGGGTATACCGGGTCAGACCGGGGAGTCCCACATAACCCCCCCATCCCCCGATGGGAGGGCATGCGTAATGCATTTTTTCCCAGCGCAAACAAAAAAAAAAAAAAAAAAAAAAAAAAGGTTCGGTTGTACGTGGGAATCGTGCGGTCCATGGCCCTATATGGGGCCCCTGTGTGGGCGATGGACATGACGGCCAGCACTCTCGCCATTCTGCGAAAACCGCAGAGGGCGATGGCCGTCAGAGTCGTCCGCGGGTATCGCACGATTTCCTACGAGGCGGCTTGCGTCCTGGCCGGATCCCCGCCCTGGGACCTAGAGGCGAAAGTACTCGCGTCATTATATAGATGGCGCGAGGAAGAGCGGGCACGGGGCTCGATGCCGGTGCAGCGGCAGATCGCGCTGCGCCGAGAGGAGCTCCGTCAGGTCTTGGTGGCGGAATGGCGGCAAAGGCTTCTGCGCCCTACCGCCGGCCTCGCTACCGTCGAGGCGATCCGGCCAGTACTCGACGTCTGGCTCGGGAGAAGGCACGGCTCCCTGTCGTTTAGGGTGACGCAGGTGCTGTCGGGGCACGGCTGCTTCGGCAAGTACCTGTGCCGCATAGACAGGGAGCCGGACGCTCGGTGCCACCACTGCGTCCATTGCGGGGAGGACACGGCGCAACACACGCTCGCCGAGTGTGTAGCTTGGGAAGAGCAGCGCCGTGTCCTCACAAATGAAGTAGGAGACGATCTGTCGCTGCCGGCCGTAGTGCGGAGGATGGTCGGTAGCGCAGAGTCGTGGGACGCGGTGGTGTCCTTCTGCGAGGACGTGATGTCGCAGAAGGAAACTGCGGAACGGGAGAGGGAGATCTCGACTCCCTTCCCCGGCCGCAGGAGGCGCACCGGGCGCAGGAGAAGGGCGGACAACGCCCTTTTCCGGCCCCCATGAATGGGTCCAGGGGCGAGGGACTTGGGGAAGTCCCCGCCCCCTATTCGACGGACCCGAGTCGCAGGCGCGCGCGGGTGTCGGCGCGCGCCTCCGAGGCGATGCACGGGGTAGTTCAACACCTCACTACCCCGTGCAGGAGACGAGGCCGGGACAGACCCGGCCAACACTAGTGTGGGGCTGCGGAAGAATTTGGATTCCCGCGGCCCCGCGCGCACGTGCGAGGAGACACCGTGTGGTTTTTAGTCGGTAGGTCACCCACTCTGGGTGGAGTCCGACACGCCCCGTCGCCTCCCCGGGCGGCGGATGTCCATGAGGATTTTCCACACGAAACCAAAAAAAAAAAAAAAAGGTTAGGTTAGGTTAGGTTAGGTTGGGGTGCTGGGCCAGACAACCTCCTCGTGTGCTCCCGGCTGCTGGTCCCGCCTGGATACGTCCGGGGGGAACAGCAGTCGTTCGTTATGGAGCCGGTGCACCCTGGGCACGAGTAATAACTTTCTCCAGTTGGGGACTCTTATTGCTCGTGGCAGATAGTCTGGCATTGGAGGGGCCATCACTGGCCATGGGGGCGTTGCTCCACGTGTCCCTCTGACCTAGCAGAGGGCACAGTGGAGGAGCAAGGACGGGCTCGGCGTGTACTTAACCTACCGCCGAGCGGGCAGTGGGAGTGTGTCTTCCCTGCCTCCGTCGTTAAATCGGAGGGTACTCTTACACATGCTGGGTGTCGTGGTCATGTCTCGCGGCTCAGCGTAAGGTACCCTCCGTCGGTCTTGGCTTCGTCGCCCGGACTGCGGGGAAGAAAACCTCGAGAACAAATTACCCTGAATCTCAAGCGGCGGCGCACCGCGAGGGGATGTGTGGCTGGCGGGGCTCTTCGGAGTAACCAGTCACTAGTGCGACCCCCTCCAGGGTACTTGCGGACCCCCTGGTTGGGTTACACTCTACGCTTACCCGGGTACAGGGGGCACTGCCCGGGTGGACTGTTATTTCCCCCATACTCGTGGGATTCTAAATGAAGAAAAATTTAAAACAAAAAATAGACGATGGGAGCCAAGGAGGCTCACGTCCCTCTGGGGACGAAATCCTTTCCGACCAAGGGTCGGCGAAAGGACAATGTCGGCGACATAAGCGCCCGTACGACGAGGTCGTATCGGGGGCCGGGACGGGCCTCTCCTCCAGCGAGGAGAACTTGTCGGTCCCCAAAGTGCCGACGGCCAGGAGAGGGCGGGCGTCTAGCTCGTCGCTGTCGCGTGACGCCCGGGGTCGCTTTATCAAGCGCCCGGACACGCCGCTGCACAGCGAAGAGAGTGACGCCAGTGCGACCCAGACGCAGCATAACGCTGTGCTGGTGAGCACTAAGGCGGACCTCCTGGCCGCGAGGCGGGAAGAGAGGCGGGCTATGGCGACCGACGAGGTCGCCGAAATGGCGCGTCAGGCCAGGGAAAGGCGGTCCGCTCTTGCGACCGCCACGGAAGGCCTGACATCGGCGGCCTTAAGCCGCCAGGTGACGGATGGCGTGGACGTCATCCTGAAGGTGGCCACGAAATCTGGCAACCTGAAGGGGACGTTCACGCGGGCCCTGAAGGAGGCGGCCGACGGGATCGAGGAGGCGATGGGGGTCCTCCTTAACCGTACCACTTCGGAGGAGACGGCGAAGCTGTTGGAGGAGAACGGCCGTCTCCAAAGTAAAGTGGAGGCCCTCGAGCGGGATATGGCCGCCCTAAGGGCCGACTTCGGTCGGCAACAGGAGCGGCCATCCTACGCCGCCGCCGCCTCCACCACGACACCTGGGCCGCCGAGGTCGACCCAGGTCGAAGAAATTGTGCGGGCCGTCCTGCTCCAAGTCGGGGGCATGATAAATGCCCGCCTTGAGGCTCTGGAGCCGAGGCTGCTCCCTAAACAAACCCTCCGGCCGCCGCTAGCGGCGGATAAACGGAGGGCGGAGGAGCCTCCAAAATCGAGGCCCGCACAAGGGGCCCAAAAAGCCGGGGAGGGGGCCAGAAAGCCTGCGGAGGGGCCGAAAAAGCCCGCGGAGGGGGCCAGAAAGCCTGCGGAGGGGCCGAAAAAGCCCGCGGAGGGGGCCAAAAAGCCCGCGGAGGGCCAAAAGCCCGTGGAGGGGGCCCCCCACAAAACCGTGCAGCCGCCCGTGGAGGGTGGAGCGAAGCCCGTGGAGGGGGCTGCACAGCCTGCGACCGTGGTCGTTCAAGACCCCGAGGGGTGGACCACGGTCACTAAAAAGAAGCGCCGACGCCGAGGAGGGCGCAAGGCCAAATCAGGCCCGGCGACCGGGGCCGCACAGGGCGGCAAGAAGACACCCAGAATCGACGTCCCGCGCTCCGCGGCTGTAGTTATTACACTGCAGCCGGAAGCTGTGCAGCGGGGCGTCACGTACAGGGATGTCCTGCTGGAGGCCAGAGCCAAGGTCAAGCTAGACGACCTTGGTATCCAGACTGGCCTCCGCTTCAGAACGGCGGCCACGGGTGGCCGGATTCTGGAGCTGCCGGGGGCCGCGAGCGGCGAAATGGCGAACGCCCTAGCCGCTAAATTGCGCGAGGTCCTCAGGCCTGAGGACGCGCGGGTGCACCAGCCCATAAAATCCGCAGAGATCTGCGTCGAGGGGCTGGAGGACTCCGTGTCCTCGGAGGAGCTCGTGCTGGCCATCGCTCGGGGCGGCGGGTGTTCGCCTGAGAACGTGACCGCCGGAGAGATCGCGTGTCGGCGCGGCGCGCGCAGGCTCGGCACGGCCTGGGTGAGGTGCCCAGCGGCGGCTGCTAAAAAAGTCGCTGACGCTGGGCAGTTGCTGGTGGGATGGGGTTCTGCGAGGGTCAAACTCGTAGAACCCAGGGTCATGCGGTGCTACCGATGCCTTGATGTAGGGCACGTCAGGGCTCAGTGCACCGCCGAAACGGACCGCAGCGAGTTGTGCCTTCGCTGCAGTCGACCCGGCCATAAGGCATCCCAGTGCTCCGCGGAGGCAAACTGCTGCATCTGTGCAGCAGCGGGAAAGCCCGCGGAGCACAGGATGGGAGGAAAAGCCTGCGGCAAGGCTCCCACCAGCGGGAAAAAGAAAAAGAAGGCGGGGAACAAGGCTGCCGGGGGACCCACACCCCCCCCGCAGCCTGTTTGCACTTCGGCCGACTCCCGGCCCAGTGAAGGAGGGGTTGCCGAGGAGATGGAGTGTTAACGATGGCGCACTACCATTTCCTCCAGGGCAACATCAACCACTGCGCCAGAGCTCAGGATCTTCTCCTTCAGAGCATGGCGGAGTGGTCGATCCATGTGGCCGTGGTCGCCGAGCCATATTTCGTCCCCGACCGAGATAACTGGGTCGGTGACTTGAGTGGCTCGGTGGCCATCATCGGCGGGACTCTTGTTAACGCGTCCCGAGGTCGCGGCTGGGTGGCCGCCCTCGTGGACGACACAGTCACCATCGGGGCATACTTCTCGCCCAACAGGAGTCTCGCCGACTTCGAGAGCTTCCTTGTCGAGCTAGGGGCCGTCGTGGCCCGGCACCACCCTCGCCCCGTGTTGCTACTCGGGGACCTCAACGCCAAGTCTGCGGCGTGGGGATCCCCGGTCACGGACCCCAGGGGCGAGGTGTTGGAAGAGTGGGCACTAATGACGGGCCTGGTCGTCCTGAACCGGGGCTCGGTTTTCACGTGTGTGCGGCAGCGGGGCGGGTCCATCGTGGACGTCTCGTTCGCCAGCCCCGCTGTAGCGCACCGTGTCCGCGAGTGGCGCGTCGCCCGGGAGGTGGAGACGTTGTCGGACCACCGCTACATCCGGTTCGACCTCTCCGCCCAGACCGCGGGCGGCCGCAGCCTATCGGCTCCGCGGAGGGACGGCCCACGCTGGGCGCTCACGCGCATGGACAAGGAAGCTCTTGAGGAGGCGGCCATTATACAGGCCTGGATAAGGGAGTCGGCCGACGGACCCGTCGACGTCGAACGAGAGGCGCAGTGGTTCCGCGGGGCGATGACGCAGATCTGCGACGCGTCCATGCCCCGGGTTCGCACGCAGTCCTCGAGGCGCCAGGTGTACTGGTGGTCTGCCGAGATCGCGCAGCTGCGCGTCACGTGTGTGGCGGTCAGGCGCCGGTACACTCGGTACCGAAGACGACGTCGACGGACCCGCGAAGAGGAGGCCGCGCTGTATGAGGCGTACAGCGCGGCGAAGGAGGCTCTGTGGCTGGCCATCGAGCGCTCCAAGACGCGGTCCAGGGAGGAGATGCTGGAGACCTTGGATGGGGATCCGTGGGGGCGCCCGTATCGCATGGTCCGGGGCAAGCTCCGTGCCTCGGGCCCCCCACTCACCGAGAGTCTCCAGCCGCAGCTGCTGCGGAATGTGGTGGCAGCTCTCTTCCCTGAGCGTGGAGTATACGCTCCGCCGCCGATGGCACCGCCCTCAGCCGCAGAGCCTGAAGGCGAGGTTGTCGTCAGCGTCCCCGAGGTGACACGACCAGAGATGGGAGCAGCCGTGGCACGGCTCCGGGCCAAAAATACCGCCCCGGGGCCCGACGGAGTGCCGGGCCGTGCTCTCGTCCTAGCTCTGGAGGAGCTAGGGCCCCAACTGAGAGGACTCTTCTCGGCGTGCCTAGAGCAGGGCCAATTTCCGACTTTGTGGAAGACGGGTCGCCTGGTCCTGCTCAGGAAGGCAGGGCGCCCTGCCGACTCGCCGTCCGGGTATCGGCCCATAGTGCTGCTGGACGAGGTGGGCAAGCTGTTCGAGCGGATAGTAGCAGACCGCCTCGTCAGCCACTTGTTCACAGAGGGGCCGGACCTGGACGACAGCCAGTTCGGTTTTCGGCGTGGGCGCTCCACAGTGGACGCCATAATGCGGGTGAGAGTCCTGGCGGAGGATGCGGTGTCCCGGGGCGGGGTCGCGCTGGCGGTGTCCTTGGACATCACCAACGCCTTCAACACCCTGCCCTGGAGTTGTATCAGGGAGGCCCTGCGGTACCACAGGGTACCTCCCTACCTCCGCCGCGTGGTTGGGGCCTATTTGGCGGACAGGTGTGTCACCTGCGGGGGACGCGACGGCACGGTTCAGCGCGCCATGTCGTGCGGTGTTCCACAGGGCTCGGTGTTGGGCCCACTCCTGTGGAACATCGGGTACGACTGGGTGCTGAGAGGCGAGCTCGCACCGGGGGTGGACCTGACGTGTTACGCGGACGACACGCTGGTCACCGCCCGGGGGAGCTCGCACAGGGAAGCAGCGTTGCTAGCTACGGGTGCGGTCTCACAGGTGGTGGGCCGCATACGGCGCCTCGGCCTGGAGGTGGCCCTCAACAAGTCGGAGGCCATCGCTTTCCATGGCCCCCGACGGGCACCGCCGCCGGGATTACACATCGAGGTGGGGGGGGCCCGGATTGCTGTCGAGTCCACCATGAAGTACCTAGGATTGGTGCTCGACAGCCGGTGGGACTTCGGGCCCCACTTCCTGCGGCTGGCGCCGAAGTTGATGGGCGCGGCGGGCGCGCTATCAACGCTGCTTCCCAATTTGGGAGGCCCGAGCACCGCCTGTAGGCGGTTGTACGTGGGGGTCGTGCGGTCCATGGCCCTGTATGGGGCCCCGGTGTGGGCGGCCGACCTGACGGCCCGCAGCATCGCTGTACTGCGAAAACCGCAGAGGGCGATGGCCGTCAGAGTCATCCGCGGCTACCGCACGATCTCCCACGAGGCGGCTTGCGTACTGGCCGGATCCCCGCCCTGGGACTTGGAGGCGAAAGCGCTCGCGTCACTGTATCGGTGGCGCGAGGAGGAGTGGACGCGAGGGGCTGGACCGGTGCACCGACAGATAGTCCAGCGCCGGTCAGAGCTCCACCAAGTCCTGGTGGCGGAATGGCGGGACAGGCTCTCTCGCCCTACCGCCGGCCTCGCTACCGTCGAGGCGGTCCGGCCAGTGCTCGAGCGCTGGCTCGGGAGGAGGCACGGCTCCCTGACGTTTCGGGCGTCGCAGGTGCTCTCGGGGCATGGCTGCTTCGGGAAGTACCTGTGTCGCATAGGCAGGGAGCCGGACGCCCGGTGCCATCACTGCGCCCATCGGGAGGACACGGCGCTGCACACGCTAGTGGAGTGTGCCGCTTGGGAGGAGCCGCGCCGTGTCCTCGCAGTTGCGGTGGGAGACGACCTGTCGCTGCCGGCCGTCGTTCGCTCAATGGTCGGCAGCGCGGCGTCTTGGGACGCAGTGATCGCCTTCTGCGAAACTGTCGTCTCGCAGAAGGAGGTCGCGGAGCGGGAGAGGGAGAGTGCCAGCACTGACCCGACCCGCTCCCGGCGCACCGGGAGACGTCGGCGGAGGGCAGACAACGCCCTCCTCCAGCCTCCCTAAATGGGTCCGGGGGTGGCGGGCGCGGGGACGCCCGCCACACCCCCCCTTCTAGGACCCGAGGCGGTGGCGCGTAGTGTTCCACGCGCGCCCCTCAATGGCGATGGGGGGGAGTCCAATGCCTCACTCCCCCCCTACATATGTACAGATGGGGCCCGCAGCGGCGGGCCGGCACCAGTCGGGGGCCGCGGACGAATTGTCTGTTTCCCGTAGCCCCCGACGCCGCAGGTGCAGGAGGGAACACCGTGTGGTTTTTAGTCGGTAGGTCACCCACTCTGGGTGGAGTCCGACACGCCCCGTCGCCTCCCCGGGCGGCGGATGTCCATGAGGATTTTCCACACGAAACCAAAAAAAAAAAAAAAAAAAAAGGTTAGGTTAGGTTAGGTTAGGTTAGGTTAGGTTAGGTTGGTCTGGGGGACCCCCTCACAGTGCTTGCGTCCACGTCGCGTCCCCTGGAAACAGCCCAGTACTGACCACCGTAACGGAGTGGCAGTCTGGGTTGGCCAAAGTGCACTGTGCTTTCGTAGCGAATATCTTGCCTTGCGACTACGAACCTGCGGAGCTATGTCCAAACCTTCGCGGGACGCCTGCGGGCGGTTTTTGAAAAAAGGCCCTTCTCAGGGCCAACCCAAAGGCCCTTCTCAGGGCCAACCCAAAGGCCCTTCTCAGGGCCAACCAAAAGGCCCTTCTCAGGGCCACTCGGACGCTTCGGCGTCAGAGGCTAGCCGCGCGCCGTCTGCGGCTAGCTTCTTCGGAGGAGCGGAGTCGTCGGAGTCTGACGACTCAATGGTTACTGTGTCGGACGCAGCCGACTCTGGGTCGCGGAAGCGAGTATACCGGAGCGGTGGGTCCGAGGGCTCCTCGACCTCGAGGTCGAGGCTGCCGAAGGCTAAAAAGCCGACGGTGGCCGCGGAGTCCCACGTCGTTGGGCTCGCGGACGCCCAACGCCAGTTGGAGCTGTCTCGGCGGGGTCTGCTCCAGCAAGAGCTGGAGGAGCGGGTTGCGGCCAAAGAGAAACGGGCGCTCGCCGCCCGGGCCAAGTCCGGGTACGGGGCGTCCCGCGTTCTTTACGCGGACTTCTCACTGGCCGAGCTCGAGAGGATGGCGGAGGAGGACGAGGAGGAGATCTTGGAGGTCGCCTCCAAGTCCTCCAACCTGAAGGGGACCCTGCAGAAGGCCCTAAAATGCAGGGCCGCAAGTATGCGTGGCGTCGTCGCGGAGCTGGTGCAGCGCAAGGCGACCGACGAGACGCGGCAACTGCAGGCGAAGGTGGATCGCCTGCAGTCGGAGGTCAGCCAGCTTCATCAGAAGCTGGCTGAAGCCACGGCCCGGCCACAACAGGCCAAGACGAGCCCTGCGGCAGAGGGCCCCGCCTCCTCCAACCTTGAGGATATCATCCGCAAGGTTGTAATGGAGGAGAGGGCCTTCACGAGAGCCTGCTTAGCAGGCATCGAGGACCGGCTCCTGCCGGAGAAACGCCTCCGACCGCCGCTTGCGGCGGATAAGAGGCAGAGCGAGCCGGGGCCGTCCTTGTCCCCGCCCGAGCCCCAGTCGGAGGATGCCCTTCTCCCTTCGACAACCCCGTCCAACGAGTGGACGGAAGTTGTACGCAAGGGGAAGGCCAAAAAGTCGGCGACGGCCGCCCCTGTCGTCCCCGCCGCCACCGCCGCCGCCGCCCCTAGCCAACCGCAGACCGGCAAGGGAAAGCGGAAGCGAAAGCGAAAGGGGAAAGGGAGAGGAAAGGGGCAGCTAGTCCCCCCAAAAACCGCGGCCGTAGTGGTGACGCTCACCGCGGAGGCTGCGGAGCGGGGGGAGACGTACGCGTCCATTTTGCTGAGGGCGCGTGCCAATGCGGATCCCACCCAACTGGGGATTGGCGGCGTGTCTTGCCGGCGGACCCAAGCCGGGGCTCGAATCTTCGAGTTCCCGGGGGCAGAGGGGAGTGCCCATGCGGACCTCTTTGCAGCCAAGCTGCAGGAGGTCATCGCGGACTCGGCCAAGGTGGCCCGACCCGTCAAGTCGGCGGCCATAGAGGTCACCGACCTTGACGACTCCGTCACCAAGGAGGAGGTGGCGGCGGCGGTCGCAGCCCTAGGGGGTTGTGACGTCAAGGCGGTCCAAGGCCGGGACATTAGGTCCGGCCGTGGCGGCATGGGCACCATTCGCCTCGAGTGCCCGGTCGTCGCTGCTAAGGCCGTCCTTGCCAAGGGACGGCTCACAGTCGGGTTCAGCTCGGCTGCAGTCCGGGCACTCGAGGACCAGCCTCTGCGGTGCTTCCGGTGCTTAGGCATCGGGCACACCCGGTCCCTGTGTCCGTCCACGGTGGACAGGACGGACACGTGCTACCGCTGCGGCAAGGACGGACACAAATCCGCTGCCTGCAAGGCCGCCACGCCGCACTGCGCGGTGTGTGCCGCCAGTGGCCGCCCGGCGGGCCACGTTATGAGGGGGAGGAACTGCAATCCTCCCCCTAAGCGGGGCAAAGCGCAGGCGCCGAACAGGCCTGCTGCTGCCGCTGGCTGCACCGTCGTTCCTGCGGCGGCTGCGGAGGGGGGTGCGATGTCCGAGTGATGGATAGGGTCGAGCATCGCATCCTTCAGGCGAACACCAACCACTGCAGGGCAGCCCAGGATCTGCTGACGCAGACCATGGCTGAGTGGTTGGTGGACTTGGCGGTGGTCGCCGAGCCTTACTCGGTCCCTGGCCGTTGGCTGGGCGACCGAGACGGCTTGGTGGCGTTGGTGTCGCGGCCTTCCACGGACTCCCCTCCCCTCTCGCTCTTAGAGAGGGGACCGGGATATGTGGCCGCCGCGTGGGGGGACATGGCCCTGGTGGGGGTCTATTTCTCCCCAAACCGCTCTCTCTCGGACTTTGAGGATTTCCTAGAGGTCCTCACCGCTGTCGTAGGGAGGGCGGCGCCACGCCAGGTCGTGGTGTTGGGCGACCTGAACGCCAAGTCGGCGGCCTGGGGCAATCCGGCCGGCGGTTGTAACGTCCGGGGGCGCGCCGTCGAGTATTGGGCGGCCTCGTGCGGTGTGTCCCTTCTGAACAGGGGGGCGGTCCACACGTGCGTGCGGCGGCAGGGTGGGTCGGTGGTGGACGTCTCGTTTGCCACCCCCGCGCTGGCCGCCCGCGTCGTCGACTGGCGGGTGGAGATGGTGGAGACCTTGTCGGACCACCGATATGTGCGGTTCGACATCTCCACCCAGCAGCGGGGAGGGGGGATGGCCCGCGCTGGGCAGTCTCCCTTCCCGCGGTGGGCACTCACCCGCCTGGACCGGGAGGCAGCCAAGGAGGCGGCCTTCCTCCAGGACTGGCTGTCGCCCCCTGTCGAGGAGGTCCTGGACGTGGACGCCGCAGCGGTCCAGCTCAGGGGGTCCCTGACCGAGGTGTGCAACTCCAGCATGCCTCGGTCTCGCCGTCCGCCCCCCCATCGTGCCGTCTACTGGTGGACGGAGGAGCTGGCGGAGCTCAGGGCCACCTGCGTGGCGGCCAGAAGGGCCTACGCGCGGAGCCGAAGGCGCAGCGCCCTAAACCGAGACCGGGCAGAGGAGGACCGCCTATACGCCTCTTACCGAGAGGCGACGACGGTCCTCAAGTCTGCAATGGGCGCTGCGAGAGACTCGGCGTGGGCCGAGATGCTGGAGGGTCTCGACAGAGATCCCTATGGGAGACCATACAAGGCGGCGCGGAACCAGCTGCGCCCGTATGGTCCCCCACTGACGGAGACCCTCGAGCCATCATTGTTGGATGGGGTGGTCCGGTCCCTGTTTCCGCGCAGGACCGACTTCACCCCACCAACGATGGATCCCCCGCGGGGGGCGGCTGCGGCGGCGGATGAGGAGGAGGTCCCCCCGGTGACGGTGGCGGAGTTTCGCGCGGGGGTTTTCGGCCTCCGCGCAAAGAAGACGGCCCCCGGGCCAGACGGCGTCCCTGCTCGGGTGCTGGCGATCGCCGCCCCCGAAATGGAGGACAGGATTCGGGACCTCTTCAGCGCGTGTTTTGCGGCTGGGAGGTTCCCGAAACTGTGGAAGGAGGGGCGGCTATGCCTGCTCCGAAAGGAGGGACGCCCGGTGGACTCCCCCTCGGCATACCGGCCCATCGTCCTGCTCGATGAGGTCGGTAAATTGTTCGAGGGGATTGTCGCCTCCCGGCTCAATAGCCTTTTGCAGGGGGTAGGGCCGGATCTGTCGGACGCCCAGTTCGGTTTCCGTCGAGGGCGTTCGACGATCGACGCGCTGGCCCTACTCAAAGGCCAGGTGAGGGAAGCGGTGGAGGCGGGGGACGGAGTGCTGGCGGTGTCATTCGACATTGCCAACGCCTTCAACTCCGTCCCCCACTCGACGATATTGGAGGCGCTCCGGTATCACGGAGTGCCCCAATACCTGCGGAACCTCCTGGCCAACTACCTGGGGGACCGGGAGGTTGTCCTCGCGGACAAGACGGGCGCGGTGAGGCGGTACGGCGCAGAGTCCGGTGTTCCGCAGGGGTCCGTGTTGGGGCCCCCCCTGTGGAACATCGGGTTCGACTGGCTCCTGCGGGGAGCCCTCCTCCAGGGCACGAGTGTCATCTGTTACGCGGATGACACTCTCCTCACTGCCCGGGGGAGGAATTTCGGGGAGGCGGCCTGTCTGGCCTCGGCTGGCGGATCCTTGGTTGCAGAGAGGATCCGCCGCCTCGGATTGAGGGTGGCGCTGCAAAAGACCGAGGCCGTGTTCTTTCGCGGGCCTCGGCAGCGCTGCCCTCCCGACGCACACATTGTCGTGGAGGGCGTCCGGATAGGGGTCCAGCCCCAGATGAAGTATCTGGGCCTGGTGCTGGACGACAGGTGGCGCTTCGGCCCGCATTTCAGCGGGCTGTCGACGCGCCTGTTGAAGGCCGCGGACGCCCTCTCCTGGCTCCTCCCGAACCTGGGGGGGCCCAAGGCGAAATGCCGGCGCCTCTATGCCGGCATTTTGAAGAGTATGGCCCTATACGGGGCGCCCATCTGGGCGGATTCCCTCCATAGGAGGGAAAATGCAACCGCCATCCGCAAGCCCCAAAGGGCTATTGCACTGCGGGTGGCGAGGGCCTACCGCTCGGTGGGCTTTTCGGCGGCGTGCGCTCTGGCCGGCACCCCTCCTTGGGAGTTGGAGGCGTGGGTGCTCGCCAGAGTGTACGAGTGGACGGCGCGCCGGAAGGCGCTCGGGGAGTGCCCCGTCCCCGAGGAGCGGGAGGCCGTGCGGCGGGAGGCGAGGGACGCAATCGTCCTCCACTGGACGGAGGACCTCGCCACCGCCGCCTTTGGCCGCCGGACGTTGGACGCGCTCGGTCCGGTCCTGCGGAGCTGGCTCGAGCGGTCCCACGGGTTCCTCTCGTTCCGTCTGGTGCAGGTGTTGTCCGGGCATGGGTGTTTCGGAAAGCACCTGCACCGGATCGGGAGGGAGGAAACGCCGGCGTGCCACGAATGCGGGGCCCCGGAGGACACGGCGCAGCACACCCTCGAGGTGTGCCCGGCCTGGTCGGGGCTGCGCCGTGGCCTTACCGCGGTGATTGGCCAGGACCTCTCGCTTCCCGGCGTGATCAGCGCCATGCTGGGGAGCGAGGAGGCCTGGGCTGCGGTTGCCTCCTTTTGCGAGGACGTAATCTCGCAAAAGGAGGAGGCGGAGCGCGCGCGGGAGGACGACCCTCTCGCTGCGCCGCTCCGCAGACGAAGAAGGGGTCGGAGAAGGCGCGCAGGTGCTCTCCCTCCTCTCGGTGGTGATGGGTGGGCGATAGGCGCGGGGGTGCCTTCGCCCGCATTGCAGCCGTCACCACCTTCGTCGGTCACTCCCGGGCCCGTCCCCCTCCCCACGGGGAGGGCGTGAGGGGTCCGATAAGAAGGGCAATCGTCGGCGGGGACTGGACGTAAAGGCTGTGCCGGTTTCCCAGTCCTCGCCACTAGGACGAAGCGGGAGTGCCGCTGGGTTGTTTTAGTGGGTATACCGGGTCAGACCGGGGAGTCCCACATAACCCCCCCATCCCCCGATGGGGGGGCATGCGTAACGCATTTTTTCCCAGCGCAAACAAAAAAAAAAAAAAAAAAAAGGTTAGGTTGGTCTGGATACTGCGCTCCGATGGCGCCGGGAACGGTCGAAGTTTAACTCGCGCGTGTTTGAAAAAAAATTCGCGAAAGTGGCTATTTTGTCGGATTGTCATGGTTTTGGTGTCAAAAGTTGCGTAACTGTGCCGCGGAAGTGACAGTGCTGTGTTGGTGACTCGCAGGTGTTCGCCTGAAGTAGGATCACGGAATACCTGCTTCGGGCAACGCCCTAAAACAGTTTTTCGACCGGCGCTCGAAATCTGAAGCGGTAACATGTGCTTTATTATATATCATTAGAATCGTCTAATCGCCCCCCACCTTCTGTATAAGTTTGCCTTCCATCGCCATGTAAACGGCTGAGATATGCCCACTTTTCTGAAATGATGTAACCGGCTATCTCGTTTTTGG